>PUQB01000295.1:196563-307615 GCA_003024785.1 Selaginella tamariscina
ATCATTGACCACAACAGCACCAAGAGAACAACTTTGGCAAATTCTTTATAGCTCCATGCAATCAAGTGACAATTAACTATTGTTGCAACTACTCATTCACTATGTTACAGCTTTGATTGACCTTCAATAAAAGAGACAATTAAGAACATTTCAAGTATGCGATAATCATATCCTTTAAGTAAAGAAGATGTTGTAATAGATTGGTTATGAAGAGAATAGAGACTATGACAAAGGTATCACCACGCACATGTCCTATAAGAGAGCAAAGACATCACATAGTGTTCTTCTTTTTTATTCAATTAGATGAATCAATAATTTAGATGAAGCTAATATGTCCTTAAATGCAAAAGTTAATGTTGAATTGGTAACTTACTAAATCTTAAAGTTATCTGAAGCAGATAAGTATAGTATGGTGGTGACAAAGAAGACGATGCAATTATCAATCGTGGCTTGTGTTGCCCATCTGTATTTGTACATTATGACATCTAATTCAACGTCTGAATATAATTTTCTAAGGCTGAAAATACACTTTTATAAACAAGTGGAAACGCACTTGAGCTGGTCAATAACATCTTATTTGTCCAATCAAACAAGGATTTATGAATTGATTTTTTCATCTTGGTTAAATAATAATAGTAAAGATTAAATTAATGAAATACGGATGAGTATGGAAGTCCGTCGGGTATGGTATGGGTATAGATCAACGACTGTTCGGTTAGTATGGGACTAGCAGTAGATTTTCTTCACCACCCTAATTGGGTATTGATCTAGGTTAGATTTGCGAGCTCGGACCCCAGCCTATTTTTTAAGATATTTACGATCTCGACCGTTCAATATGTTTTATATAGTCGTTTCATCTGCGACTTACGAACTCATATGGTATATGAACAATCGTAATAAAAGAATTAATAACACTTATGTAAACAATATATTACATATGTATGTCCTTTTGACATACACACATTTTGTCTGTACAGTTGTGTTTCCGACCACGTCATTATTGGCCTGAGATCCTTCATTGGTACTACGTATTTCCATATGGTGGTAATGGCTGTGTTAACATACACATGATAATTATAAAATGTGTGGCGCGTTGTGTATAAGTACATATCAGTGCCACACACATGGTACCTTGTGTGTGTGTGTGTTCTAGATATACATGTACAGAAATCGATATGTATACCATATATATAAATATAAATAATAATGTTATATATATTATATATATATATATATATATATATTATAAAATATTGGTTGGAATACACACACATACACCTTACTGCAGCAGTTCTTTCAGCCTGTCATAGGCATATGCAGTAAGAGCTGGTAAACTCCATTGTCATCTGTAATATTTATATAAAAATATGAACATTACATAAATCACATGACTAGAAACAGTATACAACATTTTTAACCATTTAAACATACAAATTAAGAAGTTTTTAACGTACATATTATTACCTTCAAATCCGTGTACTTCAGACTACACGAGATCTGTTTTAATCTGCAATGGACACATTGAAAAAACTCGATCTTTGCATTTTCTGAAATAGCAAATAAAAATGTTTATATACATAAACAGTGATTAAATACACAGTAGAAAAATGCTACGGAAATGTTTAATTACTAATTTAATTATTAGTTACTAATTATTAATTTAATTTAATTACTAATCCGTAACATTTTTTTTACTACGGCATATATCACTGTACATAAACATATTTAGTGTGTAATATGAAGAAAATAGAAGTATATTGGGGAACCAGGAACCATATTCACTCGCACAAGTACTTTTTCCGTGCAAAACCTGTATAGTCTCTGGCTTGTTAAGCGACAGCCTTTTGTATTAATTTAATTAATTTTCCTTAATTAATAATAAAACCAAGTGAAAACATGTATTTAAAAGTTTATTTATTAATAAATCCTAAAGGTTCTTTTTTATTTAATATTTAAAATATATATAAAATAAAGAGGTGGGTGTTCAAATAGTGCGATATAATAAACTTTATTATATATATAAAGTATTTGATACCATTAGTAGTTTCGTATTAAATGAAGTTTTATAGTTTTAATTACTTATATTTAATAATTAGGAGCGAAATGAGTGAAATTTTATATTTAATAAATCAATTTTTTTTTCTAGATAATACTTTTCTTAATGTTTATAAATAATATTTTAGAATTACAATTATAAGAATAAATCTTATGTTTTAAACAGCAAATCAATTACGTCCTATGATCATTGAGTTAAACGATATAATGATATTAATTAATGTGCAGATGATTAGCTAGTTTATATTTAATCATCCCAAATTTAAGAAATACAATTTATAAATTGATGTATACGTATTCTTAATTAACATAATATAAATAAGCTAAAATATAAACCTAGCCTATATATACGTAGATAATAATGGAGATACACATGACACGTATATTGTATACTGAAATATCCTGTTAACATTAAAATTGGATGTGTATTTACATATATTAAATTAACTTTTGATTCTATTTACATTACAAGGTTTGGTTGGAGACTTAAATGTGATCTGAACTTAATCTTAACTTTATACACAAGTATAGATGTATGCAAACACCTAATCACTAGAATATTTAAATATATACCGGTATATTTTTAATAAATTTTAAAATATATCTATATTAATATATAACAGTTTATCAAATTGCATTTTAAGATTTATCAGTTTTAACATTATACAACTCAATATTACAGGTTTTGTATATCTATAATATAATATTACACATCAACATCAAACAATTAATTTATACAATATTATAAAAATAATAATGCAACAATGTATTAATATAAAAATTAAATTATACATAATTAATTTAAATAGTTTAATAACTATACTAAGTAAATCCATAGATTGAAAGAAAGAAAAGAACAAAATAACTTATATTGTTTTCATAGGGAAGCCAGTTATGTTAATTATTAATTAATTCTGTTAAATAAAATAAAGTTATCTTATCTTAACTATAATTAGTGAAGATAAGCCAAACTTGATTAAATTTTATAACTTAACTATGTTAATATGTGAAGTATTTAATTAAATTTTAGTTAAGTTTATTTTAATTCATAATTAACCAATTATAATGTAAAGACAAAAAATTAATTATTTATTAAGTATTAATTAATGTTAACCTAATCAAACCCGACTCCCCTGACACTTTAACTCATTTAATTATAATATATAACAGCATACAGCACACACATTCATACACGTTTGTCCATACACCCACACGCACACGTAGTAGTAACTAAATAACCGGTGTCCTACTCTTTAAACAATTGTATCTTTAATACAGTTTAAGAAAAATAGTAGAAAATGATGTATGGTTGTTATATACACAATCACACATATTAACATATAGATTATTTACATTAATAATACTTATGTTAATTACATGTTTAGATAGATTAAAAATAAATTAAGCAATAGCTAAGATAATTTTCGTTTATTATTATTTATAACAAAAATATTTACACTCTATTAAACTAAATAGTAGTAAATGCAATTATTGCATTAAGTTAACTATATGTATATTCATTTTCTTATTTGAAAATTTATTTAAGAATAACTGATTTATAATATAGTATTAGTTTTATTATAAATATTGAAGACATTGTAAATGTTTAAAAATATAATAGTAAATTTTTAAAGCTTTACAGTTTAAAAATAAATATAACTATCAATATTACATATTTATTTAAATTCAAATAATAAATTATTTCATTTTTCAAAGAAGAATCTTGAGCAACTTAATCTTTCATATTAAATTTGGAATTAGGTTTTTTCTTTTTTTATATATATATTTATAACTTGTTTATATAAATTATTACTCATCACACTCTTCAATGTTTTAAAATTTCCTTCAATTTATAATTGCAAAATCATTAAAGTTTGGTTCTTCTATATATTTTATAAATTTCTATTAAAAAGTATAGTGTATTTCATATAATTAAAATAAACTTTCAAAATTTAATAATCCGTTTATAATTGTTGCCAATTGTAGAAGTTTTTGATATTATTATATACCTTATAACTTTTATTATATTTGAAGTGTAATCTATTTTCATTTATATTACATTTAAGAAATATTCTTATGTTTTACATTATAATCAACTTTTTTACTTGGATTTAAATTATTGTTTTGAGCTATACTTAATACTTTAACTAAATTTTGATAAAAAGTTTAAATATTTTAATAGTTTAATAATACATTCTTTCTTTATGGCTCTTTATGTCCATCATTTAATAATGTATTTTCTCTTTATGAATGAAATATGTTAATATTATTTGGACAATCAATTATTATATTATATTAGAAAAATAAATAAATAAAGATTATAATAAGTAAATATAACTTTTAAATTCAAATATAAATATGTTGCTGTATTTAAAAAAGTGTGAAATTAACTCAATCTCCTATTTAACAAATAAAATTTAAATTTTAGGTTAAACAGGTCAAAAATATAAAAATGTTACAAAAATTTAATATTTAGTTTCAACTAACTCAACACATCAAAAATTAAAAATTGTCTTATGTAAAATATATAAACATTATTATTTTGTTTTAAAATTAGTACTATACATATATAAAACTTTATATATATATTATATATAAATTATATTAAATTGTATAAAAATGTTAAATTGTTATCACTTGTTCTTATGTAACTTGTGTATTATTTGTTTTATATAAAAATATTTATTTATATATACAATATTTTTTTTAAAAATTATTATAATATATAAGACTTTAACATTCATATTATTATTATTACGATTTCAAGAGCAATAAAGAAAAATTTTATTTACGATGCTTGTGTTGTATGTATATCCGTTCTTAACCAATATGAAACTTGCTGAAGCTCTTGGAGAAAATCTTTCACATTAGCATTATCATGACCTGTATTACTTATTATTTAATTTAAAATAAAAACTTTAAATAAATACAAATAAAGTTCTCTTTTATTCTCTTAAACCATAACAATAATAATAATAAATATTATATACAAACTTTTAAAGTTTTATCCACTTTAAATATATATTATATATATTTTAGATTTTGACATTGTTTTAACATGAATCATTCAAACAAGGTCATAAAAATAATATAAAACTTTATATTTATTGTTGAATAATAAAATTATCAATATTTTTATTTTTATTATGATTTTAATAATATAGAAGAAAAGACAATAATTTACTTTTAAGTTTTAGTTAATGTTTAAATCTATAATTTATAATTATAAAATCATTATAGTTTGATTATTTTCATATATTTTTTTCAAATTTTAATAAAATATGATGTATTTCATAATATTAAGACATATTTAATTTTAATTAAAAATGTAATAATCCATGTGTAAATTGTAAATTCTTTTGAGATTTTATTATATATATTGTGAATATTTAAAGTGCATGAATGATAATTTATTTAATCTTTTGTTTTTATATTTATTTAGGAAATTTACATTTTTATTCTTTAGTGTTTTACATTAAATTTCAACTTTTTATTTAAATTTAAAGTCTTATTTCCTTTTATAATTAAAAGTTTGATTAAATTTTAAAATAAATTTTTTTAATTAACATTTCTAAATAAAAACTTTCTAAAGGAAATTATCTTTCTATATCATATTTTAAGAAAATGTAATAATGACCTAATGATTTGCTAAATGACTTAACATATTAGAAGAAAATGTTATAATGACCTAATGATTTGCTAAATGACTTAACATATTAGTAACTGTCAGTCATGTATGGATTTTTGCCACATAGTGAATACACTCTCCTAATATATAAATAAAGAATCATTGTCATCATCAGTTACTTCACTGCATCTTGGGGACAAGCAAGGAGAGAGGAAAAGTGCACTGTACACAATCAGAACAAGCTCTCAGCCAGCTTAAAGAAAGTTTATTCATTATTGGTAGTTGGGGGCAAGTCTGCCAGTTGTGGCTATGTTGATTGCACCCTCTACACAATCGTTGTACACATGTAGTGCTAGAGCAGCAGTGCTTACTGCAATGGTTGGGATGGCACTGGGATGGCACTAAGACGGCAAATGGGATGACACTTGGGATGGCGGTTGCTATTCAAGCTGTACAATGTATGCATGGCTACTGCCATTGCTTGTTGGTGTAAGCGCTGTGCTTCCTTGGCCATGGCCCTGTCCTCCACACTAATGTGGAGCCTGGGCTTGTGACTACTGGACCTCTTGTTTTGTGTGCTCAACCCAAAGGGGTCTCGCAGAGTGGAGCAATGGTGTGATGGCCGTCCCCGTGGTCGCTCAATGCAGTGCAGTTCTAGAATGCTGACTTCGTTTGGGTTTTGTGCACCACGTCATCGACAAGCTGCCATTGATTATGGAAAGCTTCCACCAGAATGGACTCACCCTCCTGCAGCCATTGGAGAGTGTCATGCGTGCATGGAATGCTAGCGTAGTATGCTGGTACTTTGTGCAAGGTATGATTTTCAACACCAATAAGGTTCATTGTTGCCAGCTTTTGATTCCAATCCTTGCCCTTTGTTGCCTCTGCTTGTACAAGCTTAAGTGAAACCTACCTGGCAAAACTGTGTGGCAAAAAGCCACCACATGACTGATGGTTGCTAACGTGTTAGGTCATTTTAGAAAATCATTATGTCATTATAACATTTCCCTTATTTTATATATATATAAAATTATCTTTTTATGTTTAATGTAAACTTGACAAATAAGTGATAATGTTTTTTTCTTTCAGTTTTATCAAATTCTTTTACAATTCAAAAATAATAAATAAAAGATCATAATAAAGTAGAAGAATATACAATGAAATATATGTGTAAAACTAAAAATTAAATTGATTTCTTTGTTTAACACATAAAATTTGAATGTTTTGTTTTAAATTAAGTAAAATTTTATGAATTATTAAAATTATGCTAGATTTTTCTTACCGATTTGTAAAAATATGGAGACCTATGACTCGACTTAAAACATTATATAAAAATATTTATTGTTTATTATGGATACCTTAAAGTTTTAAATAATTTTATGTGATACATATAAGCATTATATTATTAGGAAAAATAAATTAATACGCTCTATATGACTCTAAAAGTTTATATATATATATATACTAAAATTATTTAAGACAAAGTATGACATTGTATAACTCTAAACATTTACATATAATATTTTTATTATTATTAAGATTTCAAGAATAATAAAAAATTTTTGGATAAGTTTCTATTTATGTTTTAAGTTATAATTGTAAAATCATTATAATTGGTTATTCCATATATTTCATTAAATATTTAATAAAAATATGGTGTGTTTTTATAAATTTTATAAACTATATATTAATTAAAATTTCAATAATTCATTCTTATTAGTCTGACTTATATATAAATAATTTTTTATTATGATGTTATAAATGGTGGCTAACATTCCGCATGCAAAATCTTTGTGAATTTTAAAATTTTAAATTATTTTATTATATATCATATAAATTTTATTATATTTAAAATGAGTGGTAATGCACTCAATCTCTTTTTTTTATTTTGTAATTCATATTTATCTTGATCATCTTTTTTAATATTTTACATTTATTATTTAATTTTCATTATTTTAAATTTCAAATTCTCATGATTAAATTTTTGATTTCATAATTAACAGTTCTAAATATAAACATTGTGAAAATTTTAAAATACTTTAATACTTTGATAAAATATACTCTGAAAATTGGTTTTTTATATCCATACTTTAATAATATATTTTTTGTATAAATGTTTAGTATGAACCTAAATAAACAAGTGTTTTACTTTTTTACTTTTACAAAATAAATAAAGGTAAACATATAATACACATTGTATTTTAAAATGAGTGTAATTAATCATTTCCCCATTTAACAGAAATTTAATAATAAGTTTTTGATTTTAAATAAAATATAAATATTAAAGTTGTATGAATAATTAAACACAGCTGCTGACATTTAGTACATCACATGACTCAATATATATATATATATATATATATATTAAACAATATTTAAAACTCTATTACACCGTACATGAGTTTGAAAAGCTTACATTTAAATCTCATTATTATTATTAAGGCCGCAAGAACGAGGAAAAAGGTATATTTTTCTTATAAATTTTTGATGTTTTATGTTTTAAATTTGTATTCTTTTAATTTATAATTGTAGATTGTTATAGTTTGGTATTCCCATATTTTATTAAATTTTAATAAAATATAAATATTAATTATTCGAAAACAACATAATAATCTACGTGTAATCACTTCAAATTATAACCTCAACACACATATTGGCATCCTTGTGTGCATATAATACAAATATATAGCCATTCATATGTGTGCGTGCCGTGCGTGGAAAATTAGGTGTATATTCGTATTTGTGTGTGTCTGTGTACAGCCATACCCATGCATGTTTTGTTATAAATCTTATTAAATCTAATTAATATATTAATTAGATTATACTCTGAACTCACAAGTATATAACCTATAGCATATAAAAAATTCGTGTACAATACCATGCAATTTACGCGCGCGCGCACAATCTTTTATATATTATGTACATATAATTAAATTTGATATATTTTAAGAAAAATTAATGACAATCGATTTACTTTATGAAGAGATGAGGTATGACTTAATTTTTTTAAATATACTTTTCCTAATTAACTACCTAATTGTTGCGTCTCCTTTCCCAAACGCAAATCGATCAAAACATGTTATTAATGTTAATTATAATATATTTTAATTATTCTAGTATGTTTATCTAAATCAACGGTCATTGAACTAATGTTTATTACAATTAATTTGATTAGTTAAATTTAACATTGAAGATAAAGAAGTTCACTCTCAGTTTATCAGAGTTCAGTCATGTACAGTAACTTTATGCACATTTGTATACTCTGTTAAAAGTATATACTACAGTGAAGATGACACTATATACAAGTATGCTTAGAAAGAAATATCTGTATTGTGTACAAAGTATGTCTGTTATGTGTGTGTATGAATAAGGGACACACACACGATGAACAAAATGTGTGTGTGTGTGTGTGTGTGTATGCTCTGTCCACCTTTCCGGATCATCGCCTACCTCCAAACCATATTCGGAACCACTATATATAATAGAAAGTATTTGATCCCATTAAGTATTCGTTTAACACAAATGAAGTTTTATAGCTAACGACGTGAGTGAAATATTTTACTGTATATTGAATAATTGATAATATTTTTCTCTTACAATAATATTTTTAGAATTACAATTATAAGGATAAAGTTTATGTTTTAAACAGTAAATCAATTAAAAATAATTATTAGCTAGTTTTTATTCAACTCGAATTTAAGGAAATATCAATCTAGACATTGATATATATTCTTAATTAATATATTAGTTAAACTATAAACCGAATTACATTCATTATTGTATCATGTGATTGTGTTCTACATGTCTATATCCATATATAATACATGGAGATACAGATACGTAAACGTATATTGTACATTAAATATACTCTTAAACTTGCGTTAATTCATCTAGTATAAATTGTATGTGTATTTATATATATTAAATTAACTCTTGTCGTTCACATGGGAGATTTTTGAACTTTCTCTTTACTTGTTGGAATATTGAAGTATATACCAATATATTTTAACAATCTTATTTTTTTATTAAAAAAAAATATAAGTCAGTTGATTAATCTCATGTTTAAGTATATATCCCATACCTTAGAACTTTAAAATTAAAATTTGATATGTAGTTTACATATTTTTATGAATTATTTGTAATTGATGATATTTAATCTTTAAACACTACCTTAATGTATTACTATTGTAGTTACAATCATTTAAAACAAAAATGCCTAGAATACTTAATTAATTTACATATATAGAATATAGCTTTATTATGCTTATAATATTATATTGTAAAAAACTGTTTATATTTTATATGTATTTGTTAAGAAATTAACTGTTTATATGTATATATTATGTAGAAATTTTAGTTGGAAAAATAAAAATAGTGGTATTGAAAATTCTGGCACAAAATTATATACATTTTATATTTGATTATAAAATGAAGTAACTAATTGTAATTGAATTTACAATTTATAACATTAAACCTGTGTACAAGTTTGAACAGTATAATAGTAAATTTTCATAAAAAGCTTTTCAGCTGATATAATATTTAAAATAACACTATTTATTTTGTTAATTAGATGTTTACATATAAATATAACTACATTAATGAGCACTATTACATGTTTAATTATTATCTTTACACTATAAATTTTATATACGTCTAATTATATTCTTTGAGAGATGTGTGTAGTGTTTTATATATATCTGTTCTATACACACATATACACTTCTATCTATATAAAACTACAATTAAGAGTAACTAAAGATAATTAAGCGGACATTAACTTACTCTGGACAAGGGTTATCTAAGTCTTCAAAACATGGACTCCATAGTTTGAGAGCTTCAATGCATTCATCATTGTTATATACGAGCTTAGCCGGAGTATTTGTCGGTAGCCTCCACCCGTGCTCATCCGACCAAGTTACTGCCGGTCTCAGCTTCTTTACAGGTGCCACGTATTCCCCCCCTTCCCCATACGGTGGCACTGGCAATACAACCTGCTCCATACAGTTATACACACACACACACACACACACATAATACTCATATATAGAGATACATATATATATGTCTAGATAATATATCAATGTACTATTATCTAATGTACAAGTATGCAGGTATATACATGCATATATGTGCGGTTTTAGTGATACAGATATACTCATGTATTACTTGCATAGAAATAAATATATGAATATATTCGTGTATGGAGGATTGCACACCTGTATTATGTATATGTTGTGTTTGTATAGGATAAATAACAACCATATATGTATATGTGTGTGTGTGTGTGTGTGTGTGTGTGACTACATATATACCTTGACCTTCATTTATTTATGATTTCCACAATTTTAACCGTCCAAAATGCGCCCTTGTATAGCCAATCGGCTTCATCACCGGCCTCCCACGGCCTCTGTCGAACAACTCTCACACTCTCGTGTGGATCGTCTGGATACCTGAACAAATTCTACTAATAATAAATATATGTACATGTGTGTGTGTGTATTTGTTTGTTATTAAATAACATAGTATATGCTTTTTTGAGTGTATCTGTATAGGTACGTATATATATGCACAAGCATATAATACGTTATGTATAAACGTTAATGTGCGTATATGTACAACAATGTCTATAACAAACACACACAGAACTTACTTGGGCCTCAGCATTGGCTCTTTCCAGCCCGTTGGAGGCACGCCGGGTAGATGCTGGTAAGGCTCTACAATCGTTTTATCTATAATATATACCAATATTATTATAAAATTTAAAAGATAATTTCATAAAGTTTAACACTATTATAAAAAAACCAAGGAGACCATGATATATATATATATATATAAGGAAATATTAAATACGATACCATCAAATCCTTGTACTTCAAATGGCAATACGTTTGGTTGTTTTTTGTGGTTATCTGTTCAATCTGTAGAAAAATCAAATAGGTTATATGCCCACACACATATTTATATATACAAAAACCTACAATGACACGAAACCACGCTCCACGGAAGCCTTCTTTGTTGGTTTTCTCTTCTATCTTCACCCACATCGTATGGAATGTGTAGCATTTCTAAAATCAAAACAACTACTTATATTATATATATATATATATATATATATATATAGAGAGAGAGAGAGAGAGAGAGAGAGAGAGAGAGAGAGAGAGAGAGATTAAAGAATCTAACCTGCGCTTTCCAGAAGCCCTAGCTGACCTGTCCTGGTCGCGCCAATTTGTACAATGCGAACCCTAAATTAATTTTAGTACTAATGTGATTAAATTCTCATTTGATGATTAATATTTAAAAGATTCTACGGTATACTTAGGAATATACTGTTGAATGTTATGTGGCTATGGCGATGATGAGCAATTATTTGCACAAGAATGGATGTATACTTCTGCACACGGGGCTCTCACAGGCACGTGGCACCAAATTCAAGTCCACTGTGCGAAGAATGTGTTTGAGAAACGAGAATATTCCTGTCGATAGGAAACTTGTTGTGGGAATCTTCCATGGAGCTGTGACAGCGAAGCACTTGCCAAGGTTTTACAAAACGTTGGAATTGTTGAACACGTTCAAGAAGTGGAGGTAAATTTAATATTTTTAAATTTTTAATTTAATTAATTATTATAATTTATGTATAAAATCTTAGGATATTTTAACAAGAATGCTATGTGTTATAACTTATATGTTTTCAAAATGAAAAGATATATAACCACCAACAACTCTCTCTCTCTCTCTCTCTCTCTCTCTCTCTCTCTATATATATATATATATATGATATGAATATTTTAAATACAGGTGATATGTGACAGAGAAACTGGCAGAAGTCGTGGTTTTGGGTATGTGACGTTTACTACAAATGAGTTAGCTCAAGCAGCATTGGAAAAGATTGATGGTCATGTATGTGTGTGTGTGAGTGTATGTGTGTGTAGAGTGAGAGAGAGAGAGAGAGATTTAGTGTTGAAGTTTATAGGTTGTTCAAGGAAGGCAGCTTAAGGTTAGTTTCTCTGAAGCACAGAAGAGGTCAAGCAGTTCATCAGCAGAACATACGAGGATATTCGTGGGGAATCTTCCGTGGGGAGTGGACAATGGAAGCCTTGAAGAGTTTTTTAAATCTCATGGTACAGTCATAGAGGCAAGGATAATATACGATCGCGACACAGGTAGATCTCGAGGGTTCGGGTTTGTTACATTGTCTTCTCAGAAGGAGGCACAGGATGCAATACACTCCCTCAATGGCGCGGTGTGTGTGTGTGTGTGTGTGTGTGTGAGAGAGAGAGAGAGAGAGAGAGCATATATTAATATATGCATGTGTCTTTGTGTCAAGCATATGTTAACACACACATGACCAGTGTGTATTAATACATACTCTGCATATGAACATAGATGTATTATGTTTTAGAAAAATATCTAAAGCTCAGGAAGTGTTGTACTGATTTCCACACATGCATTATACTTATTGTGTGGTGTGTGTGTGTGTGTGTGTGTGTGTGTGAGAGAGAGAGAGAGAGAGAGAGAGAGATTTTGAAACTGATTTTACGCAGGACTGTGATGGGAGGCAACTACGTGTTAAACTTGCTGTTCAGTTTAATTAACCGTTGAACTTGATTTTGAATTTCTTGAGTTGATATTTAATTGCTATTCTTTAAGGTCTACAATGCATGACGAAAATTGTAATTATTAATGATTTTTATTAAAATAAAATTAAAAAAACTTGCTTTTCCATCTTTTATTAATCCTGATGAAATCAATTAATTTGATTTGTATAAATTAAATCTTTATTCCAAATTACATATGTCGTGTGTCGTATTTAATTGTCTCATTACACACATGTTTACCTATGTATGTTTAAAAGTATATTCTTAAATATTAAATTTATTTTGGCATTCTGTTTGATCAATGAGGGTTTAAATTTTAAAAATTATCTTAAAGATATACTTTTAATTAAATGCTTTAAATTTTACTTTGGTTTTAAATTTTATTAAAATAAGATAATCATAAGAAAAAAATATGTTTAAGGCGTTAGAGTCTTGAATAGAGACGTTATTGTTGCACCGTAATAAAAACCTTAGTTGAATTTAAATATAACATGTGTTAATTTTTATTTCATATAAATTATGGCTTTAAACTCTATTTAAAAAGTAGTAATATTCAAAAATACTAAAATTTACTAATTATATTTTATTTAGACATTTAAACATTTCCTTATTTTAAATATACATTGTGTGATTTGCACCTGTAGCGTGTATATATATAATATTAAAATTTAATTAGAAGACAGTTACTATATAGTATTTAAAACTAACGAATTATGTGAATATTCTTTTTCAGATTTTATTGATATCATAATGTATTATGAATGTTTTTTATATAGTTATATTTTAGCGGAGTCTCACATCTTTGTTGCGTTGTACTGAATAATGTAGGTTGTTGCAAAGTCTACTTAAATATTTTAATTATATTTATAATAATACAAAATATATATATCATATAAATATTAATATTTGTTTATATATATATTATATATATATTATATATATATTATATTATTTGCATACATTCCCTTCACTTCTGGCACCATTCAAACATATCGTTATCCTAACCTACAATATACACGACATATATATCATATCTCTAAGATTATATATCACAATCATTATATTCATTATACAATATATTTATAGTATTTTTTAGATATTATAAATCACAAAATTGATAAATATCTGCCGTGATAGGTACATTTCGTCCACTCGTCATATTCGTGACGAGGACAGTGGATAAAGAATATGCCTAGAAATATACCAGTCCACAGAGAGAATATGCCAGCCGTGTCTATAAGGAATATTCTCTGGCCCACCGCCATTTGCATCCGGACGCCAGATGGAAATTCAATGTAGGCTAACCCGGACGTTAAATCCGCGTCCAATCAGTTTTCTAATCCGGCCCCGATATAACGTAAACCCTGGGTTAGAGTGGACTCTTTCTCTTCGTCGGCGGCTTAGGGAAGGCACCGTAATCCGAGATCTGTGTGTTCTTTGTCTCCAGGTAAGCCGCGCCTTAGATCTTGTTGTAGTTGTGTGTTTTCCGCTTTTCTTGCCTTCATTCCTCTATTTGTGTGTCAGTTAAAGTGTTTCTACCGATTTGTAGATGAATCTGCAAGTCGCTACCTTAAATCAGGATTTTGCAGATTTCTTGCCTACATTTCTGTGTTTGTGATTTTGCCATAAAAGCATTGCCTTCGCTAGATCTACCATCAACTCTAGCAGGCAATCGCTTCTACAGTTTCCTATGTGGCTTTTGTTGATCGTCCCTAGCTTCTTTATATTTATGTTTGAATCTGCATTGATCTAGTTTTTCGTGTGCTTTTGGCTCTCCTTCAGCCGCTGAAAGAAAGTTGTGTTTTTTATTGTTTTATTTTCTGAGCTGGAATGGCCTACATTTCTCTGTCTGTTACTAGATCTGCCCTTTTTGTTGAAAAGGTTTTACTTTGCTGTGCTCTTAAAGTGTTGTGTTGCAGATAATCGAAAATGCGTGAGATTCTTCACATTCAGGGGGGACAATGTGGCAACCAGATCGGTGCCAAGTTCTGGGAGGTCATCTGTGACGAGCACGGGATTGACCCTACTGGAACTTACCATGGCGATTCAGATCTGCAGCTGGAGAGGATCAATGTCTACTACAACGAAGCTAGTGGAGGCCGATTTGTTCCTCGTGCCGTGCTCATGGATCTCGAACCCGGTACCATGGACAGTGTTAGATCCGGTACATTTGGGCAGATCTTCCGCCCGGATAACTTCGTCTTCGGCCAGACTGGTGCTGGAAACAACTGGGCTAAGGGTCACTACACTGAAGGAGCCGAGCTCATCGATTCTGTGCTCGATGTTGTCAGAAAGGAAGCTGAGAGCTGTGACTGCCTTCAGGGTAAGTACCCATTTTGTTCTTGTTGCATATATGCATATGTTCATATGCGCATTAAGATTTTACGCTTGTTTTTGTTTGTTGTTGATACTAATGTTATACTCGGTCTTCTTTCAGGATTTCAGGTCTGCCATTCGCTTGGAGGTGGTACCGGTTCTGGAATGGGCACGTTGCTGATTTCCAAGATAAGGGAAGAGTACCCAGATCGGATGATGCTCACATTCTCCGTCTTTCCTTCTCCAAAAGTTTCGGACACCGTTGTGGAGCCTTACAATGCCACCCTCTCAGTTCACCAGCTCGTTGAGAATGCAGACGAGTGCATGGTTCTTGATAACGAGGCTCTCTACGATATCTGCTTCCGCACCTTGAAGCTGACCACGCCAACTTGTAAGCTATCATTATAAATAACTTACATATGAAGTATGATAATGCATGTTTATAAGTTTGTTTTTTGTTATACTCGCAGTCGGTGATCTGAACCACCTGATATCGGCTACAATGAGTGGTGTGACCTGCTGCCTGCGTTTCCCAGGACAGCTGAACTCTGACCTGCGAAAGCTTGCTGTCAACTTGATCCCGTTCCCACGTCTTCACTTCTTCATGGTGGGATTCGCACCGCTCACATCTCGCGGCTCCCAACAGTACAGAGCTCTAACAGTTCCTGAGCTCACACAGCAGGTGTGTAACATCGTATATACACGTAATATATGTAACGTAAGAAACTCGTGTCTCATTGTATTTGTTTTCTTCAGATGTGGGATGCGAAGAACATGATGTGTGCGGCAGATCCTCGTCATGGTAGGTACTTAACAGCATCAGCAATGTTCAGGGGGAAAATGAGCACAAAGGAGGTCGACGAGCAGATGATCAACGTGCAAAACAAGAACTCATCCTACTTCGTGGAGTGGATTCCCAACAACGTGAAATCCTCCGTCTGCGATATCCTCCAAAGGGACTGAAGATGGCAAGCACGTTCATCGGAAACTCGACCTCGATACAGGAGATGTTTAGGAGGGTCAGCGAGCAGTTCACCGCCATGTTCAGGAGGAAGCTTTCCTGCATTGGTATACCGGAGAAGGTATGCATCCTGCTCTTCACATTTACACACATCTTTTATATATATATATATATATATAAATGTGTGTATATGAATTGTATACAGGTATGGACGAGATGGAGTTCACCGAGGCGGAGAGCAATATGAACGACTTGGTGTCCGAGTATCAGCAGTACCAGGATGCAAGTGCTGATGAGGAGGGTGAATACGAAGATGAAGGTGAAGAGCTCGCTGCGTGAGGTACGTAGTTAAAATCTTTTGCTGCTTATTTTACTTTCAAGTATTGGTATGCTCTTATGTTTGCTTCTATGCTTCTTCTGTATTTCGCATAATGATATATGGTTTTTGAACTAGGGTGTTCTAAACAACGCCATATGAGGTCATTAATTTCTCAAATTAGTTAATGTTCTTACATGTTTGCTTTATCAAGTCTAAACAGCAATATTTCAATGAGCTGTGTATGTCTGTTCTGTGTGTATGACGGTTTCATGCGTGTAATAAATCTGAATAATGCAAGTAAATTAAGTATGAAGCATTTTAATTATCTTCTACACAATCTAAATAGTCCCCAGTGGGCCGTGTGATAATACAGAATTCTTCTTCATCTTCTTCATTGTTCCAACCATTATCGTCACTAACCATGATGGTTTCTATCCAAGTCCCTTCCCTTTTATACTTTTGTTCTCTCTCTGCAGTTCCTCTCTTAAGTCCTCTCCATAATCCTCGTAACCTTGCATGTAGTGGATAGGAATACACCATAGATATTCCCTGGTATTACAATTTTAACCACATACACACCTTTCTTGACTTGATACCAATAGTCGTATCTGGGACATTTCATGCACATCCTGATTACACAATCCATGTCAAGCTCCTCGTTCTCGTCTGACCGTGCATCTTTATCACTCACTTTGTCATCTTCCGCAATAACCTGCTCTTCGTACTTTCTCTTCTTTTTATTCATTCCAATATCTTCCTTCACACAATGACTCATTGAACCCTAATTATCCTTTCTAAATAAGATTTATTTATACAGCTTAATGGATAACCTTTAAACTTGCCGCGTCATGATGCGCGTAAGATTTACCTTTGAAAGGCAATGACGTGGCAGATGATAACTTGCCACGTCATTATAACAGCTCCTTTATACGGGATAGGAACGAGCAAACATTAACGTAGCAATACCGTCTTTACACATACAAACATGTATTATGTACTCATGTACCATATATACGTATGTCTAAGAATTATTTATTTTGATTGTTTACTAATTATACTAATTATACTTATAAGGAGATCTCTTCTCTCTGACTTAGATATATATTATGAACTATATACTATTGATTATATCCATACATATCTACTAACGTTTTCTTCTATTCTTTGCGTAGAACCTCGTGCCGTCTCTGTTGAATCCCTCTCTCTCTATATATATAAATATGTAAAATTTACGTACGTATGTAAACTAATGTTATACATATATATAAATATATTTAAATTTAAATATATCATTGTGCATGTTTTTATGAATCTCTTACAAAAATTCTCACCTCATTTTTAATTTAAATAAACAACATTATATATATAGGTGTTTTTAAAGTCTCGTCTATAACACACGTATAAAGATGTGTGTGTGTGCATATTATCTACATTAATGTCTTTGTTGATGTTCTTTATTTAAAATAAATAATTAAATATATCAAATGTGTGTGTACGTGTGTGTGTTTATATATATATATATATATTTATAATATTTTATATCCAAATGGTTGACATTTTGGTGAATCTTCCACTCGCTCTCTATTTTTTGAATGGTATCTTTCATGTAGATTTCAATTTCACATATATATCCTTAGTCATTGTCCATATTCTTGATATTTTTTTTTGTTGCATGTATTTTGATGTCCACTTTTATTTCTTATTAATAGTAAATTTATCATTTAATCTTTATATACAGTGATAATAACAATATTTAAAAATTAAATAGAATAGTTAAACTAAAATGTATGAAAACATGAACTCTGTGAGTATTAATACTAAAGATATACGTATTTACATTAAAAAAAATAGATATTATTTATATACTCACACAGTTATAACGCCAGTGTATCTTGAAATACCACATTGAATACATTTTCAACATTACATATATATACTTGAGAATATGCTTCCTAACACATATATATGGGAATGATGCATCTCAAGCGTCGTAGTTCACAGAGTAGAACCTTCGTCTACCAACAACTTCATTTCTTGAACTCAACTACTGGTTCAGTTGTAACGAAGCTTTCACTTAATTATTGATTAAATTATAATTAACATTAATTCCAAGTTTATATTCAGTTTGCACTATTGTATAGAAAAACTTCTACTTCCAGTTTTTATAATATATAACTTTATATACATAAGTGAACGTAAAGAATCTGATGGGCTATGCTTGAAGCATCTCCATACATGTATGATGAACCGTTGGATAACTAAGAAGTCACATTTGACCGACGGACATGCTTTCCACGTGGCAGCTTCGATAGCATCGTAAAAAAAGCTGCCGTAACGTACGGCTGAGGTTGACGGCGACGGAATATTCTTAAAAATATACTTGACGGAGGTCCGTTCCAGTCCGTTAGTTCTGACGGCGCAAACAGGAGAATCATTCCTTCAACAATGGAAGACAGCAAGAGAACAACACAAACACATTGATTTTCTTGAGGCGCTCATTAGGGTCTGTAGGCGCTGCTGCGTGAGGAGCAATCTGCGCCTTGCGGCATTCGAATACAGGTTTCGGCAAGCGCGCTAGAACGCATTCCGCATCTGGGAGCAATTTGCGTCTTTCGGCATTCGTCTGCATGGTGATGTCCTGGTGAGAGTCTTTGAGCAATCTGCATCTTGCGGCATCCAAAAACAGGCATTTCTCTGCTGAAATCTTGCAAGCACCTTCGATTTCCGGCAACCGCTGGCGACTTCCAGGTTGAAATCCATGAATTTCTATCTGAAAAATCTACAGGAGGTGGAAAGATTCATTCTTTGTTCGAAAGGTTGAATAAACAGGGAAAATCCATCAATGTAGGTAGAAAATCGGGACGAACAGGGCGAGGTAGGAAGAAAAATGGATTTTACAGAAGGGATTGAAGCAGGGGAAGCGGCTACGACAGGGGAAAGAGGTTCCTCAGGCGGTACAGGTTGCCGTTCATATTCGACCGCTTATATTGCAAGAACGGATTCAAGGTTGCGAAGATTGTGTGTCCCCAGTGCCCGGCGAACCACAGGTTTGTTTCTTCAAGTTTGTTTTGTAGCTGGGTAACTGAGTGTTCTGTATTTCCATTTTTAGGTGCAATTGGGTTCTCATGTCTTCACATTTGATCACGTTTACGGGATTAATGCGTCACCATCATCGAATATCTTCGAAGAGTGCGTTGCTCCTCTTGTAGACGGGCTATTTCATGGCTACAATGCAACTGTATTCGCTTACGGACAGGCAAGTGTGTGTGTATAAAGGATACAATTTGATTGCAAATGTTTCTCTTTCATAGACAGGGTCAGGCAAAACGTACACTATGGGAACCGGAGGAAATGAAGAAGGCATTATTAGACGGGTCATGGAAACTCTTTTTCGAGCGTGGAGACACTTAAAGACAAAGCTGACTTTCATCTCAGAGTTTCTTTTATCGAGGTATGAGCCCGTGTGTATGTGCGTGCGTGCGTGCCTGTGTTGCATTCAAGACTTTATATGGGTAGGCCGATATACAATGATGCAATGGATACATATATCGATATACATAAGTGGCTTTTACAGATACTGAAGGAGGAAATACATGATCTTCTGGATACAAGTCCTCCGCCACCTCTTAAGCCAGAGCCATTTGTGGGTGTATTTGGAGCAAAACCTGCTACATCACCTGGAAAGCCGCCTATTCTCATACGGGAGACTACAAACGGGGGAATTACACTTTCAAGCGTGACTGAGATCGACGTGAACAATCTACAGGAAATGGCATCTTGCCTGGAGCAGGGTTCTGCCTTCCGTGCCACTGGAAGTACGAATATGAATACACACTCAAGGTCAGCTTTAGTGTTAGATTGTTATAATAAAGTATATATGTTAAACTGACTGGAACTTCCTAACATGCAGTCGGTCACACGCTATATTCACGATTACGGTAGAACAACGTAAAAAGCCAGATTTCTCGGGCTGTCCACCAGAAGACGATTTTTTGTGTGCCAAATTGCATCTGGTGGACCTTGCAGGGTCTGAACGAGCAAAACGAACGGGAACTGATGGTTTGCGTTTTAAAGAAGGTATCTATTTCTATTTTGTGTATTATAAGCGTACACATGTGCATGTGCATGTGTGTGCGTGTATTGTAGAGTAGAAAGAACAGAAACTTAAGGCTGCATTGGTTTCCGAGTGCAGGTGTACATATTAATAAAGGACTTTTAGCCCTTGGAAACGTAATCAGTGCACTAGGAGACGATAAGAAGCGTAAAGAGGGGGGACACGTTCCTTACAGAGACAGTAAACTTACTCGACTTTTGCAGGTATTTTAAAATCCATCTATACATACACTTGTGTAATATTCCGAAGCTAATACGGTTAGCATGACTCATGCAGGACTCACTTGGTGGTAACAGCAGGACTGTCATGATAGGTACTCTTTCACGCATCCGTGTGTGTCGCGGGCGTGTATTATATATGAACTTGTGGTTTTGCAGCTTGCGTTAGTCCTGCCGATTCTAATGCGGAGGAAACACTTAACACCTTGAAATACGCTAATCGAGCACGGAACATACAAAATAAGCCTACTGTACCTATCCCCATTCTCTCTCTCTTATTATATGTATAATGATGATGACTATGTGCGCGTGCGCGCTCGTAATTATATATATCAACACATAAATATATACACAATAATATTAAGCTTCTTGTTTTGTTCTTTTATGTATAGGTGAATCGCGATCCAGCTTCAGCTGAAGTGCTAAAGTTGAGACAGCAAATTGAGGTTCTACAAAGTCAACTCCTTTGTGCACAGGGGGCCAATTCCTCTGAAGAACTTCAGGTCTGTCACGTGTGTCATATGCGTGTGTGCGGATGTGGATATGTATTGATAATATTTTTATACATGCATACACATCGTGTGTGTGTATGTGTGTGTGGACTCATTTCTGTATAATTTCATGTGCAGATGCTGAAACAGAAAATGGTGTGGCTAGAAGCCAGGAATGCAGAATTATGCTTAGAGCTTCAGCGGTCACGGGATGCTCTTCAGGTGCTATCTCAGCAGCCTCTGCAAGTGAAGGTAGCTCCATTTTCCCATCTCGTATTGTATATAATGGTGTGGATATGCGAGATTTATCCATATGTATATCTATCTATCTATCTTATCTATTTATACATACATACATCACTCACACACATGCACACACTTATTCTGTACAGGTTTTTTAATGTCATTGCAGGTAGAGCAGGAACAATGCGAAGCTACCTCCGAGAACTCTCAAGGATTTCCGAAGAATGACACTTCAAAGGTATAACATATTTTACATGTACAGCTATATTTTGTGAACTATTTATATATACATGTGTGACACACGATACTGTTTCCTGCACTGAGTACATGCGTTAATATACAGATGTAAACTTTGTCTATGTATGTCACACACACACAAAATGTTATATAAGTTATATTATATTATTACATATTTCATCAGTGATTAATCTAATTATCTTTTAATTTTGATTTTTAGAATGATGAAATTGTTCTAGAAGGTTATATTGCACGAATTCAAGAGCTAGAAAATGAGGTCCAGCAACTGAAACCACAAGCTTCTCTGCAAGCCGATGCTTCTTGGTGTACAAATGCGAATATTCCTGTAGTGGAGCCTCTGGGTATGCTTGTATAACTGCGTGCATATGTGTGCGTGGTGCGTGCGTATGTATGTGTGTTCACATTATGGGTTTGACAGTAAACATACCCCGGAGATAGACACACATGCTAAGGAACTGGAGCATACGATATTGCAAGACAGTCTAGACAAGGAACTCCAAGAATTAAACAAAAAGCTAGCTCAAAAAGAGGTATGACCAACAGTTTGTACATATACAGGGCATATGTCTCACATATGAAATATAAACGGTCAAATATACTCTATAAATGCTAACAGTTCCTTGCACATTTCAATGAAATTCATATCATATATTGTCATTCGTGACCCATGTGGCATATTATACATGGTATACAATGCTCTCTCTCTCCCTCTTTCAACACATACATTTCACAAAAACTTTATCTATGCAAAATACACACACACACATACATACGCGCATATGCCTATAGAAAGGATTATAACAATTATTCCTTTCCAGGCTGAGATGAGGTCGTTCACAAAACCAGACTCGATAGTCTTAAAGCAGCATTTTGAAAGGAAATTAGTGGAGCTTGAGGAAGAAAAGAAGGCACTGCAGGTAAAGTAAATAAATACGAATTAGACCCCTGTGTATATGACAGACCATACGTATGTACTTTTGTAGGGTACCATGTACCAGAATGTACGCTATATATTATCTGTGTGCTATGAGTATCTATGGTATGTACACATATCCTGGTTACATATAATAATCTCTCAACATGTGTAGAGAGAAAGAGATGTTTTACTTGCTGAGCTGGAGACACTAGCGACTACATCAGATGAGCAGACGCAAAAAATGCAAGATTCATATTTACAGAAATTGAAGGAGCTCGAGTACCAGGTAAGGTTACATTGCTAACATGTTATAATCAATATTTACATAATTATAGTAAAGGTATGGATACAATCATATCAATGTAATGTTAGCTGGGTAATAGTCTTAATGTGAACAGATTGCGGATTTGAAGAAGAAACAGGACAATCAGTCCCAATTACTAAAGCAAAAGCAACGTAGTGATGAGGCTGCTAGACGTCTTCATGATGAGATTCATCGCATTAAGCAACAAAAGGTGTGTGTGTGTGTGTGCGCGCGCGCGCGCACGTACGTGCATGCTTGAGATGTGTGTGTGTCTGTATGCATAAGAAAGAGAGACTTCTTAATCTGGTAGTTGTTGAGTCAAATTACATTAAGGGTGCTCTGATATAAATGCATACACTCATTAGATGTATCAAAAGTGACATAGATGGTTTATATTATATATTTCTTAATTTGTTTCTATTTGTATATGTTTGGAAAAGCAACATTTCTAATTCTGCATTCAAATCTAGGTACAATTGCAACAGAAGATAAAGCAAGAATCGGAACAATTCCGAACATGGAAGGTTGCTCGCGAGAAAGAAGTGTTGCAGGTACTATATGAGTATTGAATATTATAGATATATGTGTGTGTGAGAGAGAGAGAGGGCGGGGGAGAGTTTTTTTATCACTTAAGTAATTCATGTGGCTTTTAGTTTTTCATTTGGTCTCTCTTTGCAGCTTAAGAAGGAAGGCAGAAAGAATGAATATGAAATGCACAAACTTCGAGCTTTGCACCAGCATCAGAAATGGTAACATCGTATATAGGGCACCATTATGTTTTAGTTTCTATGATATAATTATTATATTATATTCATTATACCGTGACAATGGTTGTTGTTTCAGGTTCTTCAAAGGGAAGACAGAGGAAGCTGCAATTGCTACTCGACGTTTAAAGGAGGTCCTTGAGTCACGCAAATCATTTGGACGTGAGACAGGCACTTATAATTGTTGTGTGTGTGTTTGTGCATGTGCATGCGATTTTTTTTTGTTTATACTAATGTGCTTCTTTCTTGGCGCTGCAGATAATGGTCACGCGTCTCAGGTAACAATTAGACATGTATATGTATATGTAATATAACATACACAATATGTATATGTAACACACTACTTTTGATGTAGATATATATTCACTCATGCATACTTAGAATGATGCACACTGTATTTCTTGATATACTAATTCTCTTGATTATGCAATGCAGACTGATGATAAAGTTTTGCATAATTGGCTTGATCGTGAAATGGAGGTGGCTTTGCACGTCCACGAAGTCCGTGCTTCTTATGACAAGCAGCGTGAAGCGTAAGTAAAAATAATACATGCAGTTTTACGCATGACATGTGTAATATGCACATTTCTGCAGGCGGGCTGTCTTAGCGAACGAGCTAGCAAAGCTGAAAGAAGAGGAAATGTGTTACGGCTCACAAGATAGGTACCTTTATATTGAGAAATAACAACGATATATAATATAAATGTTTAGCTTGATTGTCTATGTTGTTTGTCCTATTATATCTTACATTTTCATCTGTGTTCTGCATTTACATATGCTCTATGATGTTCTTATCGTATGTCCACATTCTATATGTATCTGTATGCCAATACCCACTTGGCATAGTTAAATAGTACAATATCATTTGATTCTATACTCTATACAAGTACCATCTAAGTAGCTCATTTCGGCTTTAATTTATCAAAAATACAGTTTACATGCAGAGTATCTATGTGATTATTTTTACCTTGTTTACAAGACAGGAGACATTTGTTTTATTAGATATCACAAACGTACTAATAACGTACATATATGATGTTACTTTGCACTCGCATTAACTAAACTTTTAAATACATACTGTGTCGTAATTGTATTCAACGTTAACCTATACATGTCGTTTATCACTAACATATCTACTCGTAATTGTAGATTAAAACATATAAGCTAATATGCGGTTCTAATGTTTGATAATCACCTGCTTTGTAGCTCTAATCATGGGCAAGTAGAGCTGCTTGAGAGCATGCTAAATGCGTCATCAGATGCTTTAGTGACCATGGCATCAGAGCTATCCGAAGCTGAAGAACGTGAGACAAACGGGCAGGTCCGCTGGCACCATTTGAAGACCCTGGCAGATGCAAAGGCTCTACTGAACATCACTTTTGGAGCAGCTGTTTGTGCTCGGTACTCTCTCTGTCTCTGTGTGGTGCATGTGTGTGCAAGTGTTTGTGCCTAGTATCATATAATATCACATCCAAGGCATATACAACGAGTTGTATGAGTCTACATTACTAGTTTGCTGATATATACATTATAGTGTGTATGTATGTACACAGAGATGCAAACATACTCTCTTTTATAACATAAACATACTACTATTTATTTATATTTATATGCATGTGTATACAGGTGTCATTTGCAAGATAAGGAGCAGGAGATAAGGGAGTTGAGAAACAAGATAGTTGAACTGAAGGAGGCTTTGAAGCTTGCTGATGCCCAAAGAAATGAATTTGAAAAACAACAACGTATCAAGGACCAGGCTGTAGCTGTTGCCCTTGCTGCTGCTACAAAGGTACTTATCTCAAACTGTTATACTTGATACGTATGTATGTATACATATATGTAAGTTAAGCGTTCATATTATGTTTATTTTATGAATGTTTACGTAATCCTTGTTTTGTTCTAATCTTGTAGTACAAAAAGTAACTTTTCTCCTAACATAATGATTACCATCTATATTCAGGCAGGTGCAGATGTTGCAGTCAGGTGTGGAATGGAGGAGCTTTCGTTGGGTTTTTCACAGCTTGCAGCTTCCGGCTCTAAGCATTTACAATATGCAAGTAATGGCAGTGAAAGCACTCCAGAATATGATATGCAGAAGGTACATCTCTCTCTCATATGCGACATACGTTTCCTTATGCGCATGTAATGCATTGCCCATCTATATACAAATGGAAGAACGCATACACATGTATAACCAATGTCTGGGTGTGTGAAGGTGCGGGGAATGGAGGCATCGATAATAAGCAAGCACCACGAGGCGGGGAAGCTGTGGAAATGGAAGCAAGAGCAGAACCAACGGTGTAGATGGAAGTATGAGCAGAATCAACGGTGGTGGTTGCACTTCAAGTGGAAGTGGCAGAAGCCATGGAGGCTGTCAGAATGGGTAAGGCATGGTGAGGAAAGACTAGTGAGGCCTTCCAAGGTTGTGGGCCTGCTGGAGATGACTTGAGGGTATATTCCTCGAATTTGTTGAGAAGAATATCCCCCAGGAAGAATATGCTGAAGTGCACCCCTGGCAGGGTGGCATGGGCAAGGGAGTCTCCAGTCACAGATTCGACCTCAGAACCCATCGTCAACCTCGCTGGAAGCGCATGAGAATCTGACCCATGTATGTATAACATTGTGTGTGCGCGTGTGTGCGTGTGTGTGTGGTGTTTTGTACATAATTCTCGCTTGCTGCAGATTTAGCCAGGAACTTATTTTATTTTTTTCTTCTTCAACATAGCATTTTCATACAACAAAGGGATTATACACACGGAAACAGAAAACACACATGAACACACACGAACACACCAATTTCAACCTTTTGGACGTCTTTCAGGTAATGTACAAATGCTTTGTATCTCTCTCTCTGGCGTGGATATACAATGAGTTCATGTTATATACATGCTTTGCATTTAGTTTTTATATATTGTATTAAGTACGAAAACTGCATACATACATGGAATTGCAATGTGTTTTTTTCCGTTTTTTTTCGGGAAGATACTACAAGCTAATTAAGCTTTTAAAACACATTTACATTTGTCTGCTTATTTATATAAAAATGTGATATAAATCTAAACATATATATCAATAGGTGCGTGTACACATATACACATTATGCACACACACATGCACATATATCTTTCGCCGGATTTATGTGTGCGTGTGTAAATCAAATGTAGTGCAGTTATATTGGAGATATATTTGTCTCTTCATATTTGTAGAGAGAGATTTTTATAAAATAAATGAATACACACACATACAGACATTAACAACACACATGTCGTTGTTTTCCTGAATTACAGGAGGAAAAAGGACAGGAACTGTATACTAAGGAAAATACTTTATTTTTCATATATATAAATTATTAAATATATGTAAATTTTAAATTGGGCTTCATACAAGTTGTCAAACTCCTACGATCCAAAATATATGTATATAACACTTTGTATATCTGATTGAAAACCCATTAAATGAAAGGTAAAACATGGTACCAAATAATGACCACGGTCGTCCTTTCTTCATGGCAATTTTCATATTTTTCTTCCAGCGGATCTCTGTCATCGCTTTCCCCTCTGGCATTCCAACGTTGTTTATTTGTTTTGTGTGTGTGTGCGTGTGTGTGTTATAGTTGGCAAACTCACCTGTTATACCAAGTGCAGTTTTTGTTACATTATATATTATTTTAATATATAATGTATATATATACGTTATACCGCATATATATAGAATTTTACGTACATGTATGTATATAAAAAGTTTGTGAATATATATTAATATCTTAAAGACCTGGTATTAAGGAGAAAAACAAAACAAAACACCGACAATTTGTAGCAATCACTGCACAAAATATATAATATGACCTGCAAATAAATGCATCATAAACATTGATAGAGAGATGTTATATGTATATTATATATGTTTGTGTATGTGTTCAATGTTCATATGTATAATATTATGCTATATACATGATACATTACTATGTGAATATATACATACCAGGAGATAAAAGGTTTAATATTTCTCATCCGTTCCTCAACCAGTTTTCCCTCCTTCTGTACCAGCACTCTCTTCTTCCCATTAACAGTTCTAATTTGGGGACAGTTATACATTTTAATAGTCTTCAAGCAACAAAAAATTTTAATGCAATCTGGAAGATCAATTAGTTTAGGCAAATTTCATAACTCCATCTCTTCCAAGTTGACAAAGGAGAAAAATTGTGTGTGATCCTGTAATAGTGTTTCCAACTGTGGACAATCTTTAATAAATAACCATCTAACACCTGTGAGCAATGTGATGATGGGTGGTAGATGTTTGAATGTGAAATTTTGAATTATAAGAGATTTAAGATTTCGAAATCCAGCAGGATCTACTCCTTCCCATACTAACGAGGGCAAAGAATCCAAATGAAGCCTTGTGACGTTTAGACAAGTAAAATGAGGTGGAAGTCTTTCTAGATGGTTATGATATACACTTGGCAGACCTAAAAATTGCCACGTGTCGCGTATCTAACCGTCGTAGCAAGAAATCCTAAAATGCTGCTGATGTGGCTATCTGATTCATTGTATACATCTTTTTATTAATATACCTTATGGAACTGTTCAATAAAATCCAACTGACTTAAACTCTTACAGTCTGAAATATTTAAACGTACCAATCCCTGTAAAATAAATGTTAAATAATATAATAATACATAAAACTAATATATAAGACGCAGCATGAGACTTGAAATATTCATGCATTTTCATTATTATAGTATAATATACATCCTTAAATTTTATTAGGAAATATTAAATTTTGACTTGAAATAAAAATCATGTCTATTCCAGATAATTGCATGTGGTACTATTAACCGTGGAGTATATATCCATCGTGCATACGTATAATAATGATTATTAAATAATTAAAACTTTCAAGGTCACATGGTATGCATGTAAGTGTAGTTATTTAGTCATATTTATATTGCTTATTTAAGTAATTTTAAGTGTGAAATTTTGATCATAATGTAAGCAATTTAATAATTTAAGCTTTTAATTCTTTAATCACATAAATCTTATGTTTAATGAAGTTTAACTAACAGGGAAAAGTTATTACATGCATATGTCACCTACAGGACAACATTATTATTACACTACAAGTGAAATACCAAGTATTGATACTTTCTTAATAAAAATTTATAATTATATTCAACACGTATTCATTTAAACAAAAATTATATTAATTATCCGGTAGTTTCATTCATTACTTAAGATATAAGCAACATATGTATATAATTAGATTTACCTTGAATTGAATTTGTAACAGCTGGTCGCAACAAGATATATCTAATTCCAATGGATTGTTGGACATCTGAACAAAGTTAAGTTTTCACTATTATGAAAATGTTTTATTTAAAGTTATACTTAAAGTAGGTTATATAGTTAAATTTGAGTGTATTTGCTTTGTCTGCTATACACATTATATACACACACACACACACACACACACACACACACGTGTGTACCTGCTGGAAAAGTAAGTACTTCAAGTTGTTGGCATTTTGAGATAGTTAAAATCTCAATTTTGGAAAAGCCCCAGGTTCACAAAATGATTCAGGAAAGTGCTTTCCTGAGAACCAGACAAATCCAACCACTAAGTTGGGCAACTTGTTTTATAAAGGAAGTTCCAATAGAGTTCCACCTCCGTTTAGAGTTAAACGTCGTAGATGATGAAGTGATTCGAAACCATTCGAAGGTACTTTGATAGTATTAAGCTGTAAAGATGGGAAGTTTATCTCCCTTTGAACCAATAGTGAAGCTCGAGATACGTAGTTTTGAGTGCCATTGAGCAACCACGCAAACTTTTGTGGATCAGCTTCAACTCTTTTAGGTTCTGTTGAACTTAAGTATTGTTGTTCATAGTTTCCCAAAGATACTTCCTCTAATGAACTAGGATAATTCAAATCCTAAGGGACCACTTGTTAACCTTAAAACTTGTAAATGATTCATTTCTTCAATGTATTGCAAATTTCTCACTGGATGAATCCTCATCGAAGTGATATGCAAGCAATTCAACCTGTACATACACTCCTGACGAGTAAAAATGGTATCCTATCTAAACATTGTATATGTATTACATGGATATATATCCCGTGAAATATATGACAAATCAAAAAAATTCTCACAAATGCATGTGAAACTCTATAAACTACATATGCATATGCTATTAAGCCATGGTGATACATGGTGATGTATGTATGCGTGGTACATTAATACATATATAGAGTATAATACCTGTCCATGTTTTTCAGAAACCTGAAATCCAGATGAGCACCACCGTCACATTCTCCAAACAATCTATTTGAAGAACCTCCAACTGATGAAGTCTGCCAAGCCCTTCAAGCAGATTTTCATAAGAGCACCAGCATCTTGATGAGGAGTAAGCGCTAAGTATCTTAACTGCACAAGGAGCTCCAATCCACAAATTGTTATGAACTGCCCACTCAACCATAAAAACTTCAGGTTGGAAAAGCTTTCCAAAGAGATATGCATTGGCTCCTCAGACACAGCTGCAGCACGGACAAGCGAGGCATTTCATTCGACAGAATATCTGAAACCTTTTCACCTTTCATGTCTCCGTATCTCCATAAATCACCTCCACTCCTGATGTCCGACCGCTGCAACTGCGAAGTGTGAAGTATGGATGTTTGTCTGTTTTGATGATGTATTCTGCTAGCTCAAGCATCAATGACTACATAATATTTTCAGCTAAAGATGCATCTTCCAGTGATTTCCATGCGGATAAAAATTCCCTGTGTTGATAATCATCATGTTCATACGAGCTTAACACCAGCCACCAGTAATAGAGCAGATGTCTAACATCGGTTGATCTTAAATCGAGAGAATAGTGTGTTGTTCCATAGCAATTTCTTCCATAGCAATACACAGGAAAAGCACCTTCTCATCGTTGCTTAAGTCGTCGTAACTCAGCTTTAGCACCCTAAATATCTTTTCATGCTCATCACATTTTCCCCTCCTGATCTTTTCCAGAACATGTTCCCAGTTGTAGGAGAATACAAAGTCTCAATGTCCTTAGCCATGAACCTAGCCATGATTTCCAACACTTTTGGAACTCCATAGCATTGTTCAACCATTAACTCAACATGATCTCTGATATCCTCAGGAGCCTCTTCTTTCCCAAAGGCATGCAGGCAGAAGAGTGTGCGAGCATCTCCATGTGATAAAGGATTCACCTCTAGTTTTGCAATTCTATCCCTTGAGAATTGATCGAGCACGTTTGCCTTCTGACTGGTAACCAGTTTCCTAACACCTTTGATGTCCACTGCCCTCAAAATATCTGGGTTGCACACATTCTCTAGTACAATAAGAGTCACCTTATTGGAAGTTCGATTTGCAAAGGTCTGGATTGATTGCATGCCCTCTCCTACATTTGTAATCTACAGAGCGATCGAATCAGCATGTTAATATATATGTATGGTACATACCTTTGAATGCCCAGGGAGCATCCGCAATTGAGAACAAATGTCCATCACCATGATACCTCGTTTGCCTCGGCCAACTTCGAGATATGCAATACAACCAAAGAGTTGTCTCACCTCCTGCATCTGGAAAACGTATTGAACCAAATGCGTTTTTCCCACTCCGCTCTTCCCATGTATAAGAATCCATTCCGGTCCATGTTCATCGGCAAGCAAGATTTCAGGTAGGAGATATACGACTCCCTTGGAACTATAGGTTTCCGCACGTCAAGCGTTGGTACCAAATAGTGACTGCGCTTATCTTCCACCAGGGCTCTCACTGCAACCAGATCAGCTTCAACTCGCTCCTTGCAGGCCAGAATGTTTTCGGATTTCCACCCTCTGAAACATCCAACAACGTTGTGCTGCGTGTGTGTGTGTTAGAGTTAGCAAACTCACCTGTTATACAAAGTGTAGTTTTTACGTCCATCTATGTGGCCACCATTAGCTCCTCGAATCATTTATGAACTTGCTCAACATGTTGTATTCATCAGAGCCGGATGGAAGTTTTCATGCAGTTTGCCACCTCAGGAAAAAGACGACAATCAGAGGCATTCACGCCAGCAATAATGCTTTTCAGCTCCCACCCATTCTTTACAAAGCGGCATGCTGGGCGGATTAAGCCGCAATTGCACCCTTCAGCGGCTCACCAATCACCAGTCCAACTACGGCCCCAATCGATCCAGATGCAAGTGAAGTATGATCACGGTCAACCATAGCGATAGAACTTAATCAACTGCAAATCATAATTAATAATCTCTCACACACACGCATTGTTAACATGAAAATATTACACCCAGAAGAGTTTATTTACCTGTTGTGAATCTTTCACCACTGTGTAGTCAAGTTCTAGCCAAACCTGTTAAAGATCGTATTAACGGTTATAAATGACACAGATTATTTATATGGAGAGAAGTTTAAATTTTTTTATCAAAGTTTAATATAAATAAAAATTTATTAATTTATAATAAGAATAAAAATATCACTATAATTTAAATTTATATTATTATTAAATATAAATTGTTTTCTTTATGTGTCTGTTTTGACTCTCTACGTGTGTAATTAAGCTCAAATATTACTCAACAGGTGTGGGAATTTCACCCCTTGTATTAGTAATAAATAATAATTAAAATTTAATTAATTAATAAATATTAAAGAATATGTATTTAAAGAGATACCAAATCATATTATATATAGATGAATGTGTTAATCCTGAAGGTCTTTTTAATTATATCTTCTAAATGTATATAGAATCATTAAAATAACTAACTTAATTAATTATAATTAAAAAAGGGACTGGATTATAAAGGTGTTTTACATAAGTATATATAGCAAAAAGTTGTAATTCAGGTGAGTTTTTTTATTTTTATGTAGTAGTATTATGGCACAATAGCCAAGAAATATTTACCTGCAGTACATGCTATACATATATGTATATGTACATCTAGCATCATTCATCTACACACTAAACTAAGTGATATACGTCGCTACACATGTATATATATAAGTCTGTAAATGCATAAGCACCAATCCTCACTTATGAATTAGCCAAGTGAATTCCTCTCTCTGTGGATACCTGTGTGTCCACCAAGCCAGGCTTTGATTGAGCAGCAATACTCTTCTAACACAGTCACATTGATAGACCGCGTGAAAATTTATCAACCGCACACGTGGTTGATTTCTTACAATATTTAAAAATATACTTTGGTCAAATCCGTGTATACGGCAGCAATTTCGTGTATAGGGACTCCAATGCCGTGTATACGGATTATTAAATCCAGTTAAGGCGAACTTCTGGTTTTCATATAAATTTTGGTTTTAAATTCTTAAAATCTCTTATTTTTTAAAATTATTTATATTTATAAACTTGTATGTGAAACTAAAATATATTATATTTATTTAGTCTTATATTGTGTTTCTAGTCAAGGAATAAAAGAACTTTAACTAAAATAAGTTTTAAAATTTAACCATTATTAACATGTCGTTTTAAAATTAAATAACAATTACAAATTTAATACTGTTCACGCTGATCGTATTGGGAACTAATTTTCATTAAATAAATCAAATTATTTAGCATACTCTAATTTCTAGACTTCTTAATGTTACGCTCATTCCCAACAAATTGATTCATCATTTTAGTGATTGTTTAGATTATTTAAAGAATATATTTTAAATTATAATTTAAACACATATATCTTAAGTTAATACAAAAATATATAAAGTACTAATTTAATTTAAAGATTATTAATATGCATAATAGACCATTCTAATTGAGCATAGTATTAATCAATTGAGGATGCTTTACATAGTACAATATATACCTTCTGATGTAAATACGAATATATCACATTCAGATGTTAAGACGTATAATATCTGTGTGTTTTAAATCGTTAAAGAATATTATACTGCTGTTATAACAACAAATTAGAAAAAGAAAGATGTATATAGCTGATCGTCTAACATAATGCATCGATTGTGTGTGTGAGAGAGAGAGAAGCCTATATCACACTATCCATGTATACATAAGAATAGTAGCCTACAAGAACACATGCACACGCACACTACATACATAGCAGTTTGAAAATGTGCCGATATCACAGCATCTATGTATAGGTTGTGGTGACTTGAGGGTATATTCCTCGAATTTGTTGAGAAGAATATCCTCCTAGGAAGAATATGCTGAAGTGCAGGGAGTCTCCAGTCACAGATTCGACCTCAGAACCCATCGTCAACCTCGCTGCCCATGTATGTATAACATTGTGTGTGCGTGCGTGCGTGCGTGCGTGCGTGTGTGTGTGTGGTGTTTTATACATAATTCTTGCTTGCTGCAGATTTAGCCAGGAACTTATTTTATTTTTTTTCTTCTTCAACATACCATTTTCATACGACAAGGGATTATCACACGGAAACAGAAAATACACACATGAACACACACGAACACACCAATTTCAACCTTTTGGGAAGCCTGTTCACATCTTTCAGCCTTTCAGGTAATGTACAAATGCTTTGTATCTCTCTCTCTCGCGTGGATATATACGATGAGTTCATGTTATAAAAATGCTTTGCATTTAGTTTCTATATATTGTATTAAGTACGAATAACTGCATACATACAATGGAATTGCAATGTGTCCTTTTCCCCTTTTTTATGAGGAGATACTGCGTGTCTTACAGTTAATTAAGCTTTTAAAACATATTTACGATGTTGTCTGCTCATGTATATATACATGTGATATATATCTAAACATATACATCAATAGGTGCGTGTACGTATATACACATTATGCACCACACATGCACATATATCTTTCGCCGGATTTATGTGTGCGTGTGTAAATCTCAAATGTAGTGCAGCCGTATACAGATGTTATATTGGATATATATTTGTCTCTTCATCTGTAAATATATCTGTAGAGAGAGATATTTTTATAAAATAAATAAATACACACACATACAGATCTTAACAGCACACATGTGTTGTTTTCCTGAATTACAGGAGGAAAAAGGACAGGAACTGTATACTAAGGAAAATACTTTATTTTTCATATATATAAATTGTTAAATATACGTAAATTTTACATTGGGCTCCATACAAGTTGTCAAACTCCTACGATCCAAAATATATGTATATAATACTTTGTGAAAAAACATTATATGAAAGGTAAAAACATGGTACCAAATAATGACCACGATCGTCCTTTCTTCATGACAATTCTCATATTTTTCTTCCAGCGGATCTCTGTCTTCGCTTTCCCCTCTAGTATTCCAACGTTGTTTGTTTGTTTTGTGTTGTGTGTGCGTGCGTGCGTGTGTGTGTTATAGTTGGCAAACTCACCTGTTATACCAATTGCAGTTTTTGCTACATTATGTATTATTTTAATATATAATGTATATATATATACGTTATGCCGCATATATATAGAATTTTAGGTACATGTATGTATATAAAAAAGTTTGTGAATATACATTAATATCTTGAAGACCTGGTATTAATGGGGAAACAAAACAAAAACCAACAGTTTGTAGCAATCACTGCACAAAATATATAATATGACCTGCAAATAAATGCATCATAAACATTTATAGAGAGATGTTATATGTATACTATATATGTGTGTGTGTGTTTTCAATGTTCACATGTATAATATTATGTTATATACATGATACATTACCATGTGCATGTATACACACCAGGAGATAAATTTTACTCATCCACCAGTTTTCCCTCCTTCCGTACCATTACTCTGTCCTTTCTATTAACAGTTGAAATTCCAGGACAGTGGTACATTTCAATAGTCTTCAAGGAACAAAGAGCGTCTGGAAGATAAATTAACTTAGGCAAATTCCATAAATACATTTCTTCTAAGTTGATAAGGGAGAAGAATTGTGTGTGGTCCTCTAATAGTGCTTCTAATTGTGGACAATCATCGATAGTTAACCTCTTAAGACCTGTGAATATGTGATGATAGGTGGCAGATGTTTAAATGTGAAATTTTGAATTATAAATCCTTCAAGACTTCGAAATCCGCATGATTTACTGCTTCCCATACCAACGAGGGCAAAGAATCCAAACAAAGCGTAGAATGAGGTGAAAGGTTGATAACATCCAACTGACTTAAACTCTTGCAATTTGAAATATATAAATGTCCAAATCCCTGTAAAATAAAATTTTTTACTTTTAATCTACAGAAAATTAGTGTATAAAGATGATATTATTACATTTATATTATTATAGTATAATATACATCTTTAAATTTTATTAGGAAATATTAAATTTTTATAAAACTTGAAATAAAAATCATGTCTGTTTCAGATAATTGCATGTGATACTATTAACTGTGAAGTATATATCCATCGTGCATGGGTATAATAATGAATATTAAAATAATTAAAACCTCCAAGGTCACAGGGTATGCATGCAAGTGTAGTTATTTAATTCATATTTATAATGATTATTTAAAAACTTAATTTAGTTCAAGTTATTTATGATATAGAGTAACATTTACGATATACATGTATATATGTCATATAAACTATACATATCATAAGCAATTTTAAGTGTGAAACTTTAATCATAATGTAAGCAATTAATAATTTAGGCTTTCAATTCTTTAATCACATAAATCTTATGTTTAATAAAGTTTAACTAACAAGGAAAAGTTATACATGCATACAACATTTACCATTACACTACAAGTGAAATACCAAATATTGATACTTTCTTAATAAACAATTTATGATTATATTCAACATGTATTTATTTAAACAAAATTATATTAATTATCCGGTAGTTTCATTTATTACTTAAGATATAAGCAACCTAACCCAACATATGTATATAATTAGATTTACCTTGAATTGAATTTGTAACAATTGGTCGCAACGTGAGATTTTTACTTCCAGAACATTGTTTAACTGAACAAAATAAAGTTTCACTTCTTTCACAGTATTATTTGAAAATGTTTTACTTTAAAGTTATCTTGGAATTTTATTATTTATATGTTATACTTAAAGTTATATAGTTATGTGTATATTTGACTGTATTTGCTTTGTCTGCTATACACATATACCTCTCTCTCTCTCTCTCTCTCTCTCTCTCTCTCTCTCTCTCTCTCTATATATATATATATATATATATACACACACACACGTGTGTACCTGGAAAGTAAGTACTTCAAGTTGCTGGCAGTTTGAGATAGTTAGATTCTCCAATCTTGGAAAAGCCCCAGGTTCACTAAATGATTCCGGAAGTGCTTGCCTGAGAACCAGACAAATCCCACTCCACTAATTGGGCAACTTATTTATAGAAGGAAGTTCCAATAGAGTTCCACCTCCATTTAGAGTTAAATGTTCTAGATGATGAAGTGATTCCAAACCATTCGGAAGGTACTTTGATGCAGTATTAAGCTGTAAAGATACCAAAGATGGGAAGTTTATCTCTAATGGAACATCTTTGAACCGAACAGTGAAGAGCTCTAAGATACGTAGTTTTCGAGTGCCATTGAGTAACCACGCAAACTTTTGTGGTCAGCTTCAACTGTTTCAGATTCTATTACTAAAGTATTGTTGTTCATAGTTTCCCAAAGAGACTTCCTCTAATGAACTATTGAAAGTTGGATAATTCAAATCTAAGGGACCACTTGTTAACCTTAAAACTTGTAAATGATTCATTTCTTCAATGTAGTGCAAATTTCTCACTGGATGAATCCTCATCGAAGTGATATGCAAGCAATTCAACCTGTACATACACTCCTGACGAGTAAAAATGGCAACGATTATGAGCAATATCCTATCTAAACATTGTATATGTATTACATGGATATATATCCCATGATAAAGCCTCAGAAATGCAAAAAAAAATTCTCAAAACCACAAATGCATGTGAAACTCTATAAATTACATATGCATATGCTATTAAGCCATGGTGATGTATGCATGTGTGGTACATAATACATATATAGAGTATAATACCTGTCCATGTTTTTCAGAAACCTGAAATCCAGATGAGCACCACCGTCACATTTCCAGAACAATCTATTTGAAGACCTCCAATGATGAAGTCTGCCAAGCCCTTCAAGCAGATTTTCATAAGAGCACCAGCATCTTTGACGAGGAGTAAGCTAAGTATCTTAACTGCACAAGGAGCTCCAATCCACAAATTGTTATGAACTGCCCACTCAAACATAAAACTTCAGGTTGGAAAAGCTTTCCAAAGAGATATGCATTGGCTCCCTCAGACCAGCTGCAGCACGGACAAGCGAGGCATTTCATTCGACAGAATATCTGAAACCTTTTCCTTTCATGTCTCTGTATCTCCATAAATCACCTCTACTCCTGATGTCTGACCGCTGCAAGTGCGAAGTGTGAAGTATGGATGTTTGTCTGTTTTGATGATGTAGTCTGCTAGATCAAGCATCAATTCACTAGGATAGCGATTTTGTCAGCTAAAGATGCATCTTCCAGTGATTTCCATGCGGAAAAAATTCCCTGTGTTGATAATCATCATGTTCATACGAGCTTAACACCAGCCACCAGTAATAGAGCGGATGTCTACATCGGTTAATCTTTTAAAATCGAGAGAATAGTGCTCTGGCAATGCACAGGAAAAGCACCTTCTCATCGTTGCTTAAGCGTCGTAACTCAGCTTTAGCACCCTAAATATCTTTTCATGCTCATCACATTTTCCCCTCCTGATCTTTTCCAGAACATGTTCCCAGTATTAAGAATACAAAGTCTCAATGTCCTTAGCCATGAACCTAGCCATGACCTCCAACACTTTTGGAACTCCATAACTTGTTTAACCATTGACTCAACATGATGTCTTATATCCTTAGGAGCCTCTTCTTTCCCAAAGGCATGCAGGCAAAGAGTGTGCATCTCCATTGATAAAGGATTCACCTCTAGTTTTGCAATTCTATCCCTTGAGAATTGATCAAGCACGTTTGCCTTCTGACTGGTAACCAGTTTCTAACACCTTTGATGTCCACTGCCCTCAAAATATCTGGTTGCACACATTCTCTAGTACAATAAGAGTCACCTTATTGGAGTTCGATTTGCAAAGGTCTGGATTGATTGCATGCCCTCTCCTACATTTGTAATCTACAGAGCGATCAATGATCAGCATTAATATACATGTTAATATATGGTACATACCTTTGAATGCCCAGGGAGCATCCGCAATTGAGAACAAATGTCCATCACCATTGATACCTCGTCTTTGCCTCGGCCAACTTCGAGATATGCAATACAACCAAAGAGTTTCTCACCTCCTGCATCTGGAAAACGTATTGAACCAAATGCGTTTTTCCCACTCCGCTCTGCCCATGTATAAGAATCCATTCCGGTCCATGTTCATCGGCAAGCAAAGTTTCAGGTCGGAGATATACGACTCCCTTGGAACTATAGGTTTCCGCACGTCAAGCGTTGGTACCAAATAGTGACTGCGCTTATCTTCACCAGGGCTCTCACTGCAACCAGATCAGCTTCAACTCGCTCCTTGCAGGCCAGAATCTTTCTGGATTTCAACCCTCTGAAACGTCCAACAACGTTGTGCGTGCGTGCGTGTGTTAGAGTTAGCAAACTCACCTGTTATACAAAGTGTAGTTTTTACGTCCATCTATGTGGCCACCATTAGCTCCTCCGAATCATTTATGAACTTGCTCACATGATGTATTCATCAGAGCCGGATGGAAGTTTTCATGCAGTTTGCCACCTCAGGCAAAAGACGAAGACAATCAGAGGCATTCACGCCAGCAATAATGCTTTTCAGCTCCCACCCATTCTTTACAAAGTGGCATGCTGGGAGGATTAGAGATGCAATGCACCCTTCAGCGGCTCACCAATCACCGGTCCAAGTACGGCCCCAATCGATCCAGATGCAAGTGAAGTATGATCATGGTCAACCATAGCGATAGAATTTAATCAACTACAAATCATAATTAATAATCTCTTCCACACGCGCATTGTTAATATGACAATATTACACCCAGAAGAGTTTATTTACCTGTTGTAAATTTCACCACTGTCCTAGTCAAGTTCTAGCCAAACCTGTTAAAAGCTACATTATTCGTATTAACGGTTATAAATATTTATGGAGAGAAGTTTAATTTTTTTTTTATCAAATTTAATATAAATAAAAATTTATTAATTTATATAAGAATAAAAATATCACTATAATTCAAATTTTGTATTATTATTAAGTATAAATTATTTTCTTTATTATTTCATAAATTTTTTCTTATAATAAATTTGATAAATAACTTTGTCATTAATATTATTATTACATAGTTAATTAATTATATAAATGTGTCTGTTTTGTCTCTGTGTGTAATTAAGGTGTGGGAACGCTCTTACAATTCAGCCCCTCTTGTATTAGTAATAAGTAATTAAATTTTAATTAATTAGTAAATATTAAAAACCAAGAAAATTTATATATTTAAATTTTTTTATATAGATCAAGTCACATATATAGATGAAATATGTTAACCCTGAAGGTCTTTTTAATTATATCTCCTAATATATAATAACTGACTTCGATAATTATGATTAAAGATGGTGTTTACACAATTATATATAACAAAAAGTTGTAATTCAAGTGAGTTTTTTTTAATTGATGTAGAAGTATATATGTGTGTGTTGTATGTATGGATCCATTTATCTCTTGGTGCACAATAGCCCAAGAACCTGCAGTAGATGCTATACATTGCCACTAAAACAAGTGATATACGTATATAAGTCTGTAAATGCATAAGCACTAATCCTCACTTATGAATTAGCCAAGTGAATTCATCTCTCTGTGGATACCTGTGTGTCCATAAGCTAGGCTTTGATTGAGCAGCAATGCTCTTCTGACATAGTCACATTGATAGACCGCGTGAAGAATTATCAACCGCAGCCACGTGATTAATTATTTAAATATACTTTTGTCAATTCCGTGCTGCGGACTCCAATGGATTATGAATCCCAGTTAAATTATCGTTTGGTGCAGTTCTGGTTTCTATATTTTGGTTTTAAATCCTTAAAATATCTTAATTTATTTAAATGATTTATATTTATAAACTTGCATATAAACTAAAATATATTATATTTATTTAGTCTTATATAACTATATTGTGTTTCTAGTCAACAAGTAAAACAACTTTAACTAAAAATAAGTTTAAAAATTTAATCATTATTAATATGTCGTTTTAAAATTAAATAACAATTACAAATTTAATACTGTTCATGCTGATCATATTAGAAATTAATTTTTCATCAAATAAACCAATTATTTAGTATAAACATAACATTTAAATATATAGGGTTTATTACATATTTAGGATACGCTAATTTTTAAACTTCTTAATGTTACACTCATTCCCAACAAACTGGTTCTTCATTTCAGTAATTGTTTAAATTATTTAAATAATATATTTAAATTATAATTTTAAGTTAATACAAAGAAATCTGAAAGTTAAAATTATATAAGTTGATTAATACTATGCTCAATTAGAATGGTCTATTATGCATATTAATAATTCTTAAATTAAGTTAGTACTTTACATAGTACACTATATATACCTTCTGATGTAAATACGAATATATCACATTCAGATGTTAAGCCGTATAATATCTGTGTTTTAAATCGTTGAAGAATATTATACTGTTAAAACAACAAATTAGAAAAGGAAAGAAGTATATAGCTAGATCGTGTAACATAATGAGAGAGAGAGAAGCCTATATCACACTATCCATGTATACATAAGAATAGTAACACATGTACACGCACGCTACATATATAGCAGCTTGAAAATGTGCCTGTTGACGGGTCCAAAAACGATATCACAGCTTCTATGTATACATAAGAATAGTAGTCTACAAGAACGCATGCACACGCACACATACACTACATATATAGCAGCTTGAAATGTGCCTGTTTACGGGGTCAACATGTACAGGAAGTATATTATCACCAGGTAGAAAATTGCCTATGAGGCATGCAAAAAAGGCCATTTTGTGTATTTATGTTTTCAACCTGTTTATAAAAACCCTTTTTTAAGTAAATATACTTAACCTACACACATAATTAACATCATGATTACTTTCATTAACCAGATCCTGTTATAGATACTATATGCATATAAAACGATGTGTATGTACACAGCATATGGAGATTCAAGTCTGCAGTTTATAATGTTCTCTCTCTCTCTAGTTTACCTTTCTGAAATCATGTTGTTCACCTTCGTACTCTACTAATGCAACTGAGATGCATTTTGCTTTCACAGCCTCGTATATCTTGCGAGCTTGGTTAGGTGGTACAACCTGTATGCATTTTCCCAAACAGGTGTTAGAGCGTACACTAAAACACAGTGTGTGTGTCTGTTATAGCTTTAAGTACCTTGTCATGGAGTCCTTGAAACAAAATAAGTGGGCATGAAAAGCGTTCAGGAAAGTTGATTGGTGAGCGGTCATAATAACTTGTAGAATCCCCTACAACATACATACGTAATAGAAGAAAACAACATCTCTATCTCTCCCCTATGCGTGTGTAAATACATACAAAACTTGGCCTAGCATTGAGATCACACACACACACACACACACACACACACACATATATATATGAGGTATGATATGCATGTACGTTGTGTGCAGGTGTACCTATAAGCGTGTTAAGTAACGTGATTCGAACATCTGTCTCTCCCCGTAAATACGTACAAAACTTGGTCTAGCATTGCACCACACACCACACACACACACACACACATGAGGTATACACACAAAAAGATATGTATGATATGCATGTACGTTGTGTGCAGGTGTACCTATAAGCGTGTCAAGGAAACGTGATTCGAACTTGTGAGTGTCCTCAACAAGCCCAGCAAGATCGCTCACCTGCAATTAAAAAATGCTTAATAACAATAATATGAAATATAAAAGTGTTTAACTAAGTTCGTTAATTAAAAAGATGATGTACCCGTAGAGTGAAGCGCAGGCTTTCAATGAATCACGAAATGACAAAGCAGCTGGTGTTGTGTAGCCTCCAGCAGAACGGCCATCTATACATAGCCGATTTTTATCCACCTCTCCACAAAACACAACCATACATATGTGCATATTTGTATACACGTGCAGACATGATACATATATACACGTGTTGTGTGTTACCAAGTAAGAAGCACAACTGCAGCAATCATCAACATCCACGATTCCTCATTTCCCATTAACCCTCTCTCGGTAAGCCCTGCCATATCCTTAACAAAGCGAGCATAAGGAACATCGTCTGTGTATAACTAGAGTACCTGTACATATAATAAAAAAACAAACTTCGTTATAATAGTAGATCGGTGAAAAATATGATACAATGATCACATACTAGACTTAATCCCTGCCCGTTTAAAAAGCAGGAAGGAACAAATCAGGCTTTTAACTTCTTCTTAGGGCTCTTCTTGGCTTCCACGAGCAGAATTGAATTGCTAATTGCAATTGTGTTGTATCTGATTCTGAAGTTGGGCCACCTACAAATACATACATAACATAATGTATATGTGTATACATATGAGTGTGTGTGTAAATATAATAAAGAAAGGACATACATATAGTATATGTTGATATACTATGGATGTCAGAGTTTTGTGTCTGATGTGTCTACATCTCTATGCGTGTGTATATCTTTAATGTTACAGACATATTTATGTATACACACATATAACATATATACGAGAGCGAACCAAAAGAGGGGGTCTTGTGTAGGTGGGCTTCATAATTGGCATTAGCTGGTGGATGAAAGTTAACAAAAGCCGTCTCGCCAGGCACTTTAGTAGGAAACGCTGATAAATCCTTGATATTATTCAAGGTTTAATGCATCTGATGACCAAATCACCTTAATCGAACTCGGGTTTTTCAAGTCCTGTAAGTATAGACATATATACGTGTGTGTATAACAGTGTGTCTTATATACCAACATATATCCAAAGTTAAAAGGAATACACACGTTTCCAGATATATATTACGTGCATATATATAGAGATGAACTTAATATATCATGCCTTGTATACATTCACACACCCAAAAATACTTATGTACATACCTTCACAATAGAAGTTGGATGCTTCGGAGAGCCAGCACTCATGAACAAATTTTCACCACAGACTTTCTGCATTCATATTAACATTTAATTGTAACTATTGTTATATATACATATGCATATACACACACATGCACACACACACACCAAGTTGTAAATGGCACTGAACGGAATTTCAAGTAGAACCATGGAAACCCGAAGAAATACGTTTTCTGTAAAGTAAATATAACATAAGCATAATAATAAGAATTATGATAGTAACATACTTAAAGAACTACGTACGCACCGTTTAACAATGGCATGATTAATTGTGTCATATTTAAAACATGGTACACACGCGCGCAAGAAATACTCAGAAACAGAAATATATATACTTAAAATCACCTGTATGTGCAGATGATTTGTGTTCCTTTGAGACGATTCATAAAAATCGTAAAAACTGCAACCAAAAATCCATGCTGGTTTCGTGAATTCAGCATCTAATGTGTGTAGCCGCACAGCTTAACAAATTTATTTATTCATTTATCATAACTTACATACAATTAACTCTAAAACTGATCTAAATTCTGATACATAAATTAAATATTGATTATATATTATGAAAATAAATTTAACTTACCCAAAGAAAAATATTCCAAAAAGCCAGTTTCTCTATCAGATACAAAGAAAAGCTCCCATTTGGGTTCAGACACGGATTCCTCTAAGTTTCCGGCAACACGGATCTTGTCTGTGATATTGCTGGTAACAAGAACATCTATTACTTAATTCAAGCATGTAACAAAATAAACATATTATCATATATACATTTTAAGTTAGTTTAGTTAAACATTAAACTTACTTGTCTTTAGCTATGTCACCAACATATATCCTATAGCATATTAAGATGGACCATTCTATCCAAACTAGCTATGGCATATTAAGATGTGACCATTCTATCCAAACTAGCTTTCGGCCAAGGACTTAATCAAGAAATGCATAAAAGCCGTTCGCACCTCCAGTTCTGTATAAAATGTATTAGCACGAGCCACCGATACACACGATATCTATCTATTGAAAATGTTTTTATCATATACATAATAAAAATCGGACATGGATGGTAATTATTACAATAATATACACAGTTACAATACCTGCATCTGCATTTCCTTGTTCCACAACTACTATTTCAGTTACTGGTTCCTTTCCCGTCCCCTATGATCTTTCATAATAGAAAAGATACACACTGTTAGAGCATTAAACACACACACACACACACACACACACATTATATGTCTATATACACTTACCTTCACAAATTGTGGATTATACTATCAGCATAACGTACAAGAGGTCCTTCGTAAGGAGTTGTTAAGGGTATTGGAGAGTGTTCTGCATATCATTCAAGAATAATAAAGAGCTATTATAATTATGTCAATATTAATATATATAGTGATTAGTTGTATAGCATATAGTACATAGTGCAACATGCATGCACAACACGTATATACACACACATTCAGATAGAGATTGTTCATACAAACGTTGATCAGAGAATTTGAGAAAACAGCAGTTTCTTCTTCCACGGTGAATGCTCCTTCTCTCCGTACTTGTACGTTGTCCATACATAAAATCCTGGAGGATCCTTGAATCATCTTTTCTAACTAAAACACATCTTCTGCACAAAAAGCTTCGTTAAACACAAAATAGTATAGACATAAAATTGATTCTATAAAAAATATTGCATTACAACATCATAATTATATTAAGAAAATTTTAAATAGTAATGTGCTTTAATTTATTATGTTTATGTATAAATGAAATACTTATGTAATTAAGTCACTTAGGGCATCACCGTGGACTCGGGGATAGTGGGCTTTTGCGGAGATGCCGCATCCTGGAACGTCACAGAACTCAGCAATATTATGTGTAGCTTTCTGTCTACAAGCCTGTGTGTAGAATATTATTTATATATCCATCGTCTATACAGAAAACACACACACACACACACACACACACGTTGTTTCACCACAAACTTAATTACAATAGAAAACATAAAGCTGTGAGTTGTGCACGTATTTACTTATAAGAAGAAAAAACACATACATATATACATTATGATGTATATTTACACTAGTTAAAAACTTATGCATATACATCCATATAAATATAAAATGCATGCATCATATTTGTGTGTTTGTGTGAATCTACTTAACTAAAAGTGTGAGATCATAGATGCACACTACATATAATATCATATTATATATGGACACAATATTGCCTGCCGACAGTACCATACATATTAAAAAGGCATGTATACATAATGTATATGTGAATCTATTTCTTGATAGAGATTAAAAATGCATATATATATATATATATATGCATGGTATTCCATGAGAATCTATACATACATATATTTACATACATAAATATAAATAAATATACAAACAGACTAAGAATCTTTATATAAACTCTCTAATATTAATATGTATTTAGTTACGGGGCTGAATGCATGGAATTGTTACACACGCACGCACGCACAGAGGTGGGAAACAAGCTGCATATGTATTATTCTACTGGTTCACGGATTGAAATGTAAAAATGTGTGTGAGAGAGAATATCCGGATCAGAAGGTCTGGAGCACATTACCAGCGGAATCGGCCGTGACTCCGCCAAGACGCAGTGAGGCGCCAGAGACAAGGTCTGCAGTCAGCGGCGGCCTCCAAGAGCCGTACGACTCGTCTCCTTCTTGTCCGCCATAGCCGCCCAGATCGCCCTCACTGTACACACTGGACCTCTACTAAACAATGTGCAACTCAAGCTCGCACTTTTGTGAATATTCATATGTACTGTGAGTATTATATGTGTACATATTTTCACCTGCATGTATACATATACATCTAGAGCTTAATATAAATATAAATCTCATTTTATTAATTAATATGATTTATTAATACTTTAAACTTTACACCTACTATTGTACATACACAGACGTAAAGACTACCAGAATGATAATTGCATGTAGGAAACAATTCACTAAAACCATAGTTGAAAACAGATGTTTTGTGTTGCATAATATAAATAATATGAACTCATAAAAGACTGCATATTCAAAATGTTAAAACCAAAAAGATGAATCAATAATAACTTATGAATACAATTAAACAAACGAATACGAGAATAGGAAGGTAAGAACGGGAGAATGTAAAATATTTTAACATAGCATACAAATATTAGTGTGTGGAGAATATTAATACAAATTCCAGCATAATAGTGTCATGTCAAAGAGACAAATATACAACAGGAGAATAAATGAAATATATATCCATAATAAAACAGTACAACTTAAAATAAGACTTCAAATTCAAAATATTATTTATACTATTTTATTTTTATTTATATAATTAATTTTATATCATTCTGTACTTCTTTTTTTCATACTAACAGTGTTATAATAGCATATAGTGTTATAATAATATTATTATCCATTTGTACTCGTACTCCTAATTCAATTAAAATAGTTTAACTTTACTTTTGAATTTTCTTATATATTAATGTATATTTTTTATAATAAGAAAAAATATCTTATTTAATAATAAAATCTTGTCTAGCAAAATAACAAAGGTGTGTACGCGTGTTTTTATTTTTTATTTTTTGTTGAGGAAATAAAAAGAACATTCAATTAAACAAAATTATTTTTAGATATGGTAACATTTATAAAAGCAAATGTAAAAATTCACCCCGGATATATGTCATTAAAACATGAGAAGCATTGGTACCAAACAGTGTCTTTCTATTGGACTATCTTCATGGCAATACTGATATTTTCTTTCCAATGTTGTTTGTTTGTATGTGATGCATGTGTTATAGTTAGCAAACTACTAGCTACATTATATATTATTTTAATATATAATGTCTATATTATGTTATAATATACGTTGTATATGGAATGTAAAAATGTCTCACGTAGTTAAAACATGTTTAAAAAAATTTATTAATGTGTTACTTATAAGTGATGATGTATCAGCCAAAATTGATAAATCATAAAATTTAAATCACACATGAATATTATTAATTGCATCGTGATACATATCATAGCCATGACATTATCATCAAATAGTCATATTGTATGTGTTAATACTATTTAATTGAAATAGTTAATAGAATATTAATTATCATTTTATACTATATGTGATTCATGAAATAATAGGAACTATTAACAAAGTGAGTCATACGTGGAAAAACATGTTATTTAATTTTTTTTTATTTTTAGTAATTCAATGAGTTGCCTTAATACTTTATGAAAAAACTTTTGAGAATGGGTTTACTTCATGAATTTTTATCACAACCTTTCCCTCTCCCCTTAACCCAAAGGGCCAATCGGTGTTTATGAGAGGGTCCTTGATCGTGATGACTCATGTCGTTTAGGTCATTTTGTCTACATATCTCACAATCTTTACCTAAGTAATCAACCCACCATGTTAAATTATGACACTTTATTAAATGATGTCCTCATCCACAGACTCAAGTTGTTACTATGCCTTCCTTCAGAAGGTGTAGTCAAAGGCGTTTTTATTCATGTTTTTCTACTAATGCTTGGCTCACACCAGCTCAGAGGCAATCCCCACATTGTGTGACCGCTTGGCTGTACTCACATCACATGTCAATCAGCCAATTATTACTACGAATTAAGATTTGATTATGTAGACACATATGAACCATCCACCTCTTCATTTGTGTTTTTCACCAGTTGACACTGTAAGTTGATGTGTCTTTGTAGTTCAACATGGGGTAGACTTAGGTGCTATTTGATGAATCCAAATTTACTTGATTGTTGGATTTAAATGAATAAATAATCTATATTTCACTAAGTAAAACTCTTCAACTTCCATATTTATCATTGAATTTAACTGGATTAGATGGTGAAAATTGTTGGATTAAAAATTCACTTCATGACTGCATTACTCAATTAATGTAAATAAATATATAAGAATATGTATTCTTTAAAATGAATAAGTTTCACATGTTTTCATTTTATTTTTTAAAATATTGTAAATGAACAATTCACATAGTGAACATTTATGTTATTATGTGAAGATTATATGAATTAGAATTATTTCATGCATCCATTCACTTTACTTCAGACTCATCGTAATATTTGGGTTAGCAATGCAGATAATATATGAAAACTTATTTCTCATTCCCTTTGGAAGAGTTTTACATTACTAAATTAAAAAAGAAATTTTTATGTATTTTCATTGACATTATTTAATTAAAGAAATCAACGGTCATTATCTATATGAAGTAAGACACTAGCCCCACAAAATGAGACTCCATCTTATTTTATGAAGTGAGACTCAAGTCTGAAGTGAGGGTTAAAGAACAAGCCTTATGAAGTGAGACTCTTTTGCTACGAAGTGAGATACCAAATTCATGAAGTAAGACTCTTTCTTTACGAAGTGAGGCAGCAATTCAGCAAAGTGAAGTAGCAAGCCCACAAAGTGAGGCTCTAATGCCCATGAAGTAAGGCTCAATGTTCACAAAGTGAGGCTCTTTCCTTAGGTTGGGGTTATATGTGGGACATTTTTAAGGTGGGAGAGATTAAAACCCATGGTTACATGCTGCCCCCTACTGACATGGTAAAGAAAGTGGGAGATGGGGGATCCCCCATTCTGGTGAAAATTGCACCTAGACGGTAGGATCCATGTGAAACTAAAGGTACTAATCAACAACGTTACTGCTCTTTTTAACATCCTTAACATTAAAAGCTTCTTAGATGTGGGAATAATCATCATCTCTTCTTCAAAGAAACACCTTTAGCATTTGAAAATACCTTAAAACAACACCCATTCTTGCTTGTAAAAGAAGAGACCTTGTCAATTTGTGTGATATAACTAGTGGTCTTGCCATTTCTTCAATGCTGCTGCTACTGCCCCTATTACATTAACTAATTATTATGCATGTGTGGGGGGGATACATGTAACCCCCCATGTGGGCCACTGGGAAAGCAATCAGCTAGAAGGGAAAGGCATCCTACCGGGGGCACATGTAACCCTAGCCTTATGAAATGAGGTACCAAGCCCTCGAACTGAGGCTCCAAGGCCCATGAAGTGAGAGTTATGCCCCACAAAGTGATGTACATGCATGTGTAGTGAGTTTCATGTTTAATGGAGTGAAACCCTAAGCCCACGTAGTGAGACCTCAAACACATGAAGTGAAAAGACTTGATGCCATGAAGTGAGGGCCATGGCCCACAAAGTGAGTGTCTTGCCCCACAAAGCCCCATGAGTGAAGCTCCAAGCCACGGTCTGAGATGATGAGCAGCTCCAAGACAACGAAGTGAGACTCCAAGCCCATGGTTTAAGACCATGAGCATTTCCAAACCGTGGAGCAAGACTCTAAGCTTAACAAAGCAATACTTCAGTCTATGAAGCGATAATTTAACCCCACAAAGCGAAACTCCACGTGTCACAATGTAGACAAAGAAACAAGTTTTTAAATTTAAACTAAGGAAGAACAAGCTACATTGAAGGAAATTTAGTGAAAATTACATAATATTTATCACTTGTTTGTATTATTAGTGGACTCTAAAGTCTCTGCCATACAAGTGCAATGTTTGCAACGTCTTTCATTAGAATGGTCATATTCTTCTTCTTTTATTTATTGAACTAGACTCTGATTGTTGATTAGATGTTACATCATCTTCTACATAATGCTAGACAATACAGTATATGCATGGCTGCTGCTTACATTGTTTGTGTCGGGTGCTTTATCTTTCTGGATTATAAATTTTGAAGTGTTTAAGAGTGAAGAATTGGGTCCCTTATAATTCATATCCAAATATTTCATGGCCTTCTACATAATAACAAATTCTTTATATTCAAACCCTCTAAATTCATCCACTTGCACCAAAAGAATTTAATTAAGTTCACTTTGTATGGAATATACAAAAGCAGACCTTGGCTCTTGCCTTCATTCATGTGTTGTAAATGCTTAAGTTGTGTTCATGCCTCACTACATATAAGTTCTTTCTTTCCATATTTTGTTTATAAAAATATTTTAAAGTATGTGAGGTTTATATACAAAATGGGGTGCAATATGTCTTAATCATGAAAGAAGTCCACATGGAATGAATGTTGCAAATCGGTGAGGTCACAATGAATTTAAAAATTGATTTTCATTGGGCAAAAACTCATTAGTATTATATGGGTCGAATGCAGCCCAATGTATTACACTTAACACATGAATGAAATGTTTTAGAATGGTTACATTATGGATAACCTTACATAAAATCCTCTTCTACCGTGGAATTGTATTTAAATATTAAGTCCCATAATCTCGTTCACCTCGGGAACAGCACACCCATAGTGTGGCACAAACAACTCATGGAGTTCTTATGTCTGTCGAATGGTGTCCACACCAGATGCTTGATTAATCTTCACCGACACTTTCTTATTATTAGGAAATATTCGAACAAGCGGCATACTAAAGAGTGAAGCGTTAGTTGTAAAAACATTTAACATACTAGAATACTCGATGGAGTGCATTGCAGTGACGACAACAAAGGTGTAAAGGTTTCATATCCAACGTAAAGGTTTGTTTTTTTCACCATATCCAATGGCTTTCGAATGTGACCAGCCAAGCTGTCCATAGTATTATTCCATTAACATTCTAAAATATTCTAGGATATTCTAGGCACAAGCCTCCTTTCCGTAACAGACATATAAGTTACAATTAAATATTAATGTTAATGTAGACAGTCTGTGGTGAAAATTTGTTCATGAGTGCTGGCTCCCAAAGCATCCAACTTTTATTATGAAGGTACGTTTCTGTATGAATCTATACAAGCCATGATACATGAAAACACGTATATATATCTATACATAGGTATATGTAATTTACTAATTGTAGTAGGATTCTTGTGTGAAATAAGGTGGACTTGAAAAACCTGAGTTCGATTAAGGTGATTTGGTCATCAGATGCATTAGACCTTGAACAATATCAAGGATTTATCAACGTACCGAAGATTATTGAGTTTCCTACTATAGTCCTGGCGAAACGGCTTGTGTTAACTTTTATCCACCAGTTAATGCCAATTATGAAGCCCCACCTACAAAATAAACCCCCTCTTTTTGGTTTGGTATAATATGTGTGTGTAATATATGTATTTACACATATGTATCTGCATAAATATGTGTGTAACATTAAAGATATACACATGTATAGAGATGTAGACACATCTCTGACATCCATAGTATATCAACATATATTATATGTATGTCCCTTTCTTTATTATATATTTACACACACACATGTATGCATATATAAATTATGCTATGTATCGATTGTAGGTAATCCGACTTCGGAATCAGATACAACATTATAATTAGCAATTTAATTCTGGACAAGCGGCATTTGCCGATGTAAATTACGGAGGAAGTACAGATACTCGAGTTACATATGTATGGATGTATATACATACTCCTTATTGTAGGCTTACCGAGAGAGGCTTAATGGGAACGATGTGCCTCTTACTTGGTAACACACACACACAACACGTGTATATATTTATCGTGATATTCACGTCTGCACGTGTTTACATGCATTCCTCTAATAAATTATGTATTCCCTTTCCCTTTCCCTATCTATCTATCTATCTATCTATGCATGCATATATATGTGGTTCTTGTATTTTGTAGGTCGCCTGTGGAGAGGTGGATAAAAATTGGCTAAATGGCTGTTCTCCTGGAGGCTATACAACACTAGCTGCTTTGTCATTTCGTAATACATTCAAAGCCGCGCTTCACTCTACAGGGTACATCATCTTTTTAATTAACTAACTTGGTTAAACACTATTATATTTAGTTATTAAGCTTTTTTTTTAAATTACAGGTGAGCGATCCTGCTGGACTTGTTGAGGACACTCACAAGTTCGAATCACGTTACCTTGACACGGTCACGCTTATAGTTACACCTGCACACAACATAGATGCATATCATATATATCTGTGTACCTCTATACATATATATGTGTGTGTTCTCAATGCTAGACCAAGTTTTGTACGTATTTACACACGCAGAGAAAGAGGATATGTTGTTTTCTTCTATTAAGTATGTATGTTGTAGGGGATTCTACGTACAAGCTATTATGAGCGCTCACCAATCAACTTTCCTGAACGCTTTTCATGCCCACTTATTTAGTTTCAAGGACTCCATACAAGGTGCTTGAGCTATAACACACACATAGTCGCTCTCTCACACACACAGATTGTTTTTTAGTGTACTCTCTGACACCTGTTTGGGAAAATGCATACAGGTTGTACCACCTGACCAAGCTTGCAAGATATACGAGGCTGCGAAAGCAAAATGCATCCCAGTTGCATTAGTAGAGTATGAAGGTAAACAACATGGTTTCAGAAAGGTACATTACACACACACAGACGTGAACATTTGTAAATTGCAGCTTTATACACTTGAATCTCCATATACTGTGTATACACATCGTTTCATATGCATATAGTATCTATAACAAGAGATAATATGCACTTGCTCTGGTTAATGAAAGTAATTATGATGTTAATTATGTGTGTATTATATAGGTTTGAGTATATTTACTTAAAAGGGTTTTATAAACAGGCTGAGAATATCAAGTACACACTCGAGCAGGAAATGGCCTTTTTGCATGCCTCATTGGCAATTTTCTACCTGCTGATAATATACTTCCTGTACATGTTGACAACTTGGATCCGTAAACAGGCACATTTTCAAGCTGTTATATATGTAGTGTGTGTATGTGTGCGCGTGTGTGCATGCGTTCTTGTAGATTACTATTCTTATGTATACGTAGATGGTGTAGACTATTATTCTTATGTATACATAGATGGTGTGATATCGGCTTGGACCCGTAAAGGGCACATTTTTAAGCTGCTATATACGTAGTCATTGTAGTGTGTATGTGTTTGCGCGTGTGCAAGTGTTCTTGGAGACTGCTTTATGTATACAAAGATAATGTGATATAGGCTTTTCTCTCTTCACAAACAAACACACACACACACACACACACAAAATCCATTATGTTACACGATTGAGCTATATACATCTTTCTTTTTCTAATTTGTTGTTATAAGTTATAACAGTGTATATTTAATTATATTTTTCAAAGATTTAAAGCTTTATGTGATACACACATAGATATAGGTCTTAACATCTCAATGGGATATATTAGTATTTTTATTAAAAGGTATATATGTAAAAGCATCATCAATTGATTAATACTCTGCTAATTATTTTATTCATTAATAACTAGAATGAACATATTATTAATCTTTGAATTAAGCTACTTTTAATTTCTAGATGTATAATGCATCTCTTTATATTAACTTAAAATATGTGTATTTATATTATACTTTTAAATATATTATTTAATTAATTTAGAGAATCACTAAAATCAAGAAACAGTGAATGAGTGTGACATTAAGAAGTTTACAATTTAGAGCATCCTAAGTATGTAACGAGCCCTCGTATCAAAATATATATTTAATGCTAATTTAGTTTATGTGATGATAATTAGTTCCACTAAATTTGAAATGATCATTCATATAACGATAAATTAATAATGGTTACTGTTCAGTTAAATTCTAAAACTTATTTTAGTTAAAGTCCAAACGCAATATAGTTATACAAGACTAAAAAATAAATATATTTTAGTTTCACATACAAGTTTATAAAATCTCATAATTTTTAAAGATTTCAAGGATATAAAGTTGTAAACCCTAAAACAATATCTCTAATTGGTTTGACTAATCTATTGGAATCCGCTGGTAAAATATCAGCCACGTGGCTGCGGCTGATAATTCTTCACGCGGTCTATCGTTACAAGAGCATTGCTGGCTTACGAGACGCTTGGACACACAGGTATCCAAAGAGAGAGGAATTATACATTTGTGTATAGCATTTACTGGAGGTAAATAGTTACTGGCTATTGTGCGTTATGTGTACAAAGACATAAATGAATACATACATACACATATATACTTCTACATAACAATAAAAACTCGCCTGAATTACAACTTTTGCTAAATATGTGTATGTGTCATTCTATATATCTATATGCACATTTGTTCACTGCTTAGCTTTTCCAAATTACACATACAAAGGGACATTTATATGTTATAAAATATAACTATGTAATAATAATAAAGTTGTTTATTAAATTTATTACAAAAATGAATTTATTTTATAATGAAATAAAAGAGTTTCTTTTTTTAAATAATAATTAAAAAATTAAATTATATTAATATTTTATTCTTATTATAAATTAATGATTTTTCTATTTCTCATTTATTACCGTTAAAACTAAAAATGTAACTTTTAACAGGTTTGGCTAGCACTCGACTACGACAGCGGTGAAAGATTTACAACAAGTAAATAAACTCTTCTGGGTGTAATATTGTCATGTGAACATTGCGTGGTGTGTGTGTGTTGTGTGTGTGAGAGAGAGAGAGAGAGAGAAACTTTCACGGCGATTATTAAGTATGATTTGCAGTTGATTAAGCTCTATCGCTATGGTTGACCGTGATCGTACGTCGCTTGCATCTGGATCGATTGGGGCCGTGCTTGGACCGGTGATTGGTGAGCCGCTGAAGAGTGCAATTGCGGCTGTAATCCTTCCAGCGTGCCGCTTTGTAAAGAATGGGTGGGAGCTGAAAAACATTATTGCTGGCGTGAATGCCTCTGATTGTCTTCGTCTTTTGCCTGAGGTGGCAAATTGTATGAAAGACTTCCATCCAGCTCTGATGAATACATCATGTTGAGCAATTTCAAAAATGATTTGGAGGAGCTCATGGTGAACACCATAGATGGAGCTAAAAACTACAGTGTGTATAACAGGTGAGTTTGCTAGCTCTAACACACACACACAACGCACATCTGGATGTTTCAGATGGATGAAATCCAGAAAGATTCTGGCCTGCAAGGAGCGAGTTGAAGCTGATCTGGTTGCAGTGAGAGCCCTGGTGGAAGATAACCGCAGTCACTATTTGGTACCAACACTTGACATGCGGAAACCTATAGTTCTAAGGGAGCCGTATATCTCCTACCTGAGATCTTTACTTGCCGATGAACATGGACCTGAATGGATTCTTATACATGGGAAGAGCGGAATGGGAAAAACGCATTTGGTTCAATACGTTTTTCAGATGCAGGAGGTGAGAGAACTCTTTAGTTGTATTGCATATCTCAAAGTTGGCCGAGGCAAAGACGAGGTATCAATGGTGATGGACATTTGTTCTCAATTGCGGATGCTCCCTGGGCATTCAAAGGTATGTACCATAGATATATTTACATGTATATTAATGCTGATCATTGATCGCTCCGTAGGTGACAAATGTAGGAGAGGGCATGCAATCAATCCAGACCTTTGCAAATCGAACTTCAAATAAGAAAACTCTTGTTGTACTAGAGAATGTGTGGAACGCAGATGTTTTGAGGGCAGTTGACATCAAAGGTGTTCGGAAACTGGTTACCAGTCAGAAGGCAAACGTGCTTAATCAATTCTCAAGGAATAGAATTGCAAAACTAGAAGTGAATCCTTTATCATATAGAGATGCGTCCACACTCTTCTGCCTGCATGCCTTTGAGAAAGAAGAGGCTCCTGAAGATATAAGACATCATGTCGAGTTAATGGTTAAACAATGTTATGGAGTTCCAAAAGTGTTGGAAATCATGGCTAGGCACATGGCTAAGGACATTGAAACTTTGTATTGTCCTACATACTGGGAACATGTTCTGGAAAAGATCAGGCGAGGAAACTGTGATGAGCACGAAAAGATATTTAGGGTGCTAAAGCTGAGTTACGACGACTTAAGCAACGATGAGAAGGTGCTTTTCTGTGCATTGCTATGGAAGGCAGATATCACTATTCTCTCGATTTTAGAAGATCAACCGATGTTAGACATCCGCTCTATTACTGGTGGCTGGTGTTAAGCTCGTATGAACATGATGATTATTACCACAGGGAATTTTTATCTGCACGGAAATCACTGGAAGATGCATCTTTAGCTGATAAAGATACTGTTCGTAGTAGTCAATTGATGCTTGAACTAGCAGACTACATCATCAAAACAGACAAACATCCATATTTCACACTTCGCACTTGCAGCGGTCAGACATCACAAGTAGAGGTGATCTATGGAGAAACAGGAGACATAAAAGGTCAAAAGGTTTCAGATATTCTGTCGAATGAAATGCCTCGCTTGTCCGTACTGCAACTGATGTGTCTGAGGGGCCAATGCATATCTCTTTGGAAAGCTTCTCCAACCTGAAGTTTTTATGGTTGAATGGGCAGTTCATAACAATTTGTGGATTGGAGCTCCTTGTGCAGTTAAGATACTTAACGCTTACTCCTTATGAAAGATGCTGGTGCTCTTATGAAAATCTGCTTGAGGGGCTTGGCAGACTTCATCAGCTGGAGGTTCTTCAAATACGTTGTTCCAAAGAATGTGATGGAGGTGCCCATCTGGATTTCAGGTTTCTGAAAAACATGGACAGGTATAAAACTGTATTATAGTCTATATAAGTGTTAATGTAACGTTCTGCATGCAGTATGAATTTATAGAGTTTCATATGCATTTGTGGTTTTGTGAGATTTGCATTTCTGATGTCTACATATATAATGTTTAAATAGGATATTGCTCATAATCATTGCCATTTTTATGTACAGGTTGAATTGCTTGTATATTAGTTCGATGAGGATTCATCCAGTGAGAAATTCACATTTTCTTGAAAAAATGAATCATTTACAAGTTTTAAGGTTAACAAGTAGTCCCTTAGATTTGAATTATCCAACTTTCAATAGTTCATTGGAGGAAGTCTGTTTGGGAAACTGTGAACGGCAAGTATACCTTAATCCAACAGAATCTGAAACAGTTGAAGCTGATCCACAAAATTTTGTGTGGTTGCTCAATGGCACTCAGAAAGTTACGTATCTTAGAGCTCTGCAGAGAGAAAAACTTCCCATCTTTGGTTTCCTTAAAGCTTAAGACTGCATCAAAGTACCTTCCGAATGGTTTGGAATCACTTCATCGTCTACGATATTTAACTCTGAATGGAGGTGGAACTCTATTGGAACTTCCTTCTATAAACAAGTTGCCCAACTTAGAGCGGTTGGATTTGTCTTGGTTCTCAGGAAAGCACTTCCCTGAATCATTTAGTGAACCTGGGGCTTTTCCAAGATTGGTGTATCTAACTATCTCAAACTGCCAGCAACTTGAAGTACTTGCTTTCCAGGTATACACGTGTGTGTCTATATATATATATATATATATATATATATATATATATATATATATATATATATATATAGAGGTATTCTGTGTATAGAAGACAAAGCAAATACACTCAAATATACACATAACTATATAACTTTAAGTATAACATATAAATAATAAAATTCCAAGATAACTTTAAAGTAAAACATTTTCAAAATACTGTGAAAGAAGTGAAAACTTTATTTTGTTCAGTTAAACAATGTTCTGGAAGTAAAAATCTCACGTTGCGACCAGTTGTTACAAATTCAATTCAAGGTAAATTAATTATATACATATGTTGGTTTAGGTTGCTTGTATCTTAAATAATGAATGAAACTACCGGATAATTAGTATAATTTTTGTTTAAATGACTAAGAATTTTATTAAAAATGTTCTTAGCATTTGGTATTTCACTTAGTGTAATAGTAACTGTTGACATATGCATGTATAACGTACATGTGCTTCATTAAATATAAGATTTATGTAATTAAAGAATTAAAAGCCCAATATGAACAAAGTTTCACACTTAAAATTGCGTATGATTTGTAGTTTATGGCATATATACATATGTATATCGGAAATATTACTGTATATCATAAATAACTTGAATTAAATTAGCTTTTAAAATAATCATTATAAAATATGAATAAATAACTACACTTATATGCATACCATGTGAACTTGAAGGTTTTGATTATTTTAATACTCATTATTATACCCATGCATGATGGATATATTTTACGGTTAATACTACATGCAATTATCTGGAATAGACATGATTTTCATTTCAAGTTTTATAAAATTTAATATTTCCTAGCAAAATTTATATTATACTATAAATATGTAAATGCATGAATATTGCAAGTCTCATGCTACGTCTTTATATATTAGTATTATGTATTATTATATTATTTAACATTGATTGAAAGTAAAAATATTTGATTTTGCAGGGATTGTTGACAAGTTTATATATTAAAGATTGCAACAACGTAAGTCAGCTGGGTTTCATTGAACAGTTCCATGGCTATATATCAATAGAAAGATGCAATCATCTTCAAAGACTTCTACCTCATTCCTCTTATCTAAACGTCAACTATCTTCGTTTAGATTCCTTGCCTTCGTTGGTATGGGAAGGAGTAAATTATTGGATTTCCAAGACTTCAAGAGCTTACAATTGGACGTTTCACATTCAAACATTTACCGTCCATCGTCACATTGCTCACAGGTCTTAAGAGGTTAACTATCTATAATTGTCCGCAGCTGGAAGCACTATTAGAGGACCACACACAATTTTTCTCCCTTATCAACTTGAAAAGATGGAATTACGAAATTTGCCTAAACTAATTTATTTTTCAGACTGTATAGAAACTCTTAGTTCTTTAAGGATTATTAGAATGTACGGATGTCCTAGACTTGGAACTGTTAATGGGAAGTGGAGACTGCTGGTACGAAAGGAGGGAAAACTGGTTGAGAAAACGGATGAAGGAATATTAAAACTTGTATCTCCGTATATGCACATGGTAATGTATATGTATATAACATAATATTAAAGATGTGAACATTTTAACATACACACACATATATATAAACTCTTCTTGATAAACATTTATTTACTGGTCGTATATATTTTTTGTGCAGTGATTGCTACAAACTGCATAGATGTTTTTTAGATTCATAGAGTAAGCAAGATAAGTTGGTATATGTAATTAAATATTAATACACAAGACAAGATATAAATTTTTAAATATAACTGTAAATATCCTACGGTGGATATGATGTATGCATTTGTGACATCCACATAGCACGATTAGCATTGTGGCCTTGTATAAATACGGGGCTTCTAGTAGTCTTAATGGTATTGGAGTTACAAAGCCTTTCATTTGGTGAAGAAGTTACTCTTGTGCCCAATAACTTAGGCCTTACTTTTTTTTCTTAGTATTAAGTTCTTTCTTTTTCCCTCTCTAACAAGATGAGTTTGTGTTATTATTGCCATTTGCAAGGCATCATATATCCTAGGCCACTCTGCCATGACATTTGCAAGGCATCATACATTGCATGCCACTCTACCATGAAAAGTTGGTTCATTGTCCTCAACCTACTCCTCAAGTCACCATTGCTACTCCAAGCTCTTATTCTAGTTCCTCGGCAAATTCTCGAGTGCATCCCAACCTTTCTGTGGAGATCTTTTGAAGATGTGTATTATTGGTGTGAACATTTCCAAGCTATTGCTTAGTACCATCAATTGTCAGAGGCACAAAAGATGGTTGAGCTTCCCACTTGTCTTCAAGGTGTAGCACTTCAATAGTACAATGGTTTGGCTTCTCAATCACCTCTTTAGCAAAGCTAGCTACTCTTCTTACAACCATGTAACAAGCCTTTGGAAAACTAGAGGCTTTGGAGTATGCTTTGCGGCAATTGCTTTGTCTTTGTCACAAACCAAAAGAATATGTTCAGTGCTTGAGATTCAGTTTTGGAATTTAGTGCTACAAGTTGATCCAAACATATTGGAACGGATGAAGATTTGCTTCTTCTGGGAAGCCTTGAATGATCTTGTGATGGTGTGGGCAGTCAACAATTGTTCCTATATGGACCTGGAGAAAGTTCTTCTTGCTTGTCAACGTTATGAAGAGGCAATACAAGGGGTGTTACCTGATCTTGATCCTTCTGCATCACCTTCTTCATCTCCTTCAACTGTTGTGCCCATGGAGATTGATACACCCATAGTTCTTGGTGCTGGCCGAGGACGTGGTATAGGGCACATGGAATTTTGGTTCATTGGGCATGTTTAGAGCCTGAACACTCTTTTTGCTAGTGTACTTGTTTTCCCGATTGGCATCCTTCATTCCCTAGTTGGTGTCCTCTTGCCTTCAAGGCTATGTGTGCTATTCAAGTTCTTGAATATCTAGGAGAGCTTGTGGTGCCATTGGAGTTTGTTGATGTTGAAAAACTTGTAGTTGTATGGTCAATGGAGGGTTTTCGTGCATCCTCTCTTTATGTCCCTCCTGAAGTTTTTATCTCTTCCCATCTTCGTGGGGTATACCTTCCTTCTTTTCCCTTGTTCACTTTCTATGGTAGCATGTTGGGGGTCAAATATTGTACGAGAATGGTCGTTTTAAGTGTTTTCCAACTGTGCTGTGAAGACATCCATTTGTGTTGGGGCACTTTCTCTTCCTGCTTATACCTTGCGGGTTGTTCCTACTCAAGTTTTTAACATGATCCTTAGGTGTGACTGGCTTTTAGTGCAACAAGCAATATGCAATTTTCGGGAGGCTCCTCCTCAACTTTGTCTTCCTTCTGGCATCATTTGGTGGAACCTGTTTTGCAATGATGGTGGCAAATGCCGCTACTGTTGAGGATCCTCCTCCATCCCAACAAGAGGTTGATATTCATGCGTTGGAGGTAGAACTCTTTAGTTGGGCTTGTCTTCTAATGCGAAGATTGCCACTTGTCATTGTATTCCCACCGGCAATGCATCTCTAATCAAGGTTCCAATGCATCGCTGTTCTCCCAAGGAGCTTGTAGCTATGAAATTTGTTGTGGATGATATGCTACAGAAGAAGGTTATCCGCCACTCCTTCAGCCCCTAGGCTTGTGAACCTCATCTTATAGACAAGTCGGATGGTTCTCTTCATTTTTGTGTTGATTATTGCTTGCTATTGTAAGGATGTTTACCCACTTCCTCACACTGCAAATTTGTTGGATAGTTTGGGGAAAAGTGTTAATTCACCAAGTTAGATTTGACATTTGAAGTTCCTATGGAGCTAGATGACATTCTGAAAACTACTTTTTGCACACTGTTTGGCTTATATGAGTTTGTGGTGATGCCTTTTAGTCTTATTTCTACACTTGTTACATTTCAACAGATGATGGATGAGGTGTTGTCAGATATGCCAAAGATCATTGCAGACTTCATTGATGATGTGTTGATTCATTTTGCTGGGAGCTGGGAAGGTCATCTTTGTGATGTTCATTGTGATGTAGTAGGAAACATGCATGCTTAATGCACTTGGGTATCTGGTGATGGTCCGGCCGGGTGTCATTAGGTATTTGCAGAAAACTCTATGCGAAGTTAGAACTTACCTTCTAGAAAATTCTTACCTTAATTGTTTATGTCCTGATTGGGTTAATGGTTAGTTCCAGTGAGTTTGGCATGTCGAATATGTTTAGAAATACCCCTAGGTTTGACATGTTAGGGTTTAGGGGTCGATGGATCATTAAGTTAACTCACAAAGTATAATTTCTTTGGGAATGAGATTCCGTGCTAGCCCACTTATGTAAACATGAAAACAGGGGGGGGGGGGCTCTGTCACATATATTAAGTAATACATGTAGGAGAGCTTCTAGGTTCATGACTGAGTTCGTTGCTCTTTTGTTGGTGCTGTCACGACCCGATACAGAATACAGGATTCCGGATACAGGACATGGGTTGCAGGACTTTCCTACAGGATTCCGGATACAGGATATGGTTGCAGGATTTCCTACAGGATATTCCTACCAGGATTCCGGACACAGGATTCGGTTGCAGGATATTCCTACAGGATATTCCTACAGGATATGCCACAGGATATGCCTAGAGGATAAGGGACATGTGGACTCATCTTAGCCTCTGCATGCATGCAATCACTTTTGCATGCATGCAACCACTTTTGCATGCATGCCTAGATTAGCTCTTGGAGTTGTGAGCATAAAAGCTCCGACCTAATTGTTGTACAATCAGTTACTATCAACACCAGTCTTACTACAGGTTCATCAGGCTCCAGCAAATTCAACACTCCTACAGGACGTCCGTTCGCAGTTGGCTACAGACGACTTGGCAAAGAATGTGTTCTCACACATTCATCCTGACGTTGCAAGTTCCTCTTCCTCCAGTTCCCGTCCAGACTACAACCTGTTCACCATACATGATGGACTCCTATACCGGGAAGGTCTCCTGTACGTTCCTGTTGGTATTTCCAGGACTCGCGTGGTACAGGATTGTCATGATACCCGGCTACAGGACATTTTGTGGCCAAGACAGTGGAGTTGGTGACTCGCAACTATTGGTGGCCGGGGTTGCGAGGTTTTGTGGAGAGGTTTGTACGGAGTTGTGACACTTGTAGCAGGTCGAAGATGCCTCATCATGCACCCTCTGGTCTTCTTCGTCCTCTTCCTGTTCCGTCTGCTCCTTGGAGATCCATTTCTATGGATTTCCTCACAGATCTTCCTCCTTCTCGTGGATTTGATGCAGTTCTTGTGGTTGTTGACCGTTTCACCAAGCAGGCTCATTTCCTACCCTGCAACAAGACAGCTACAGGTCAGACAACTACCGAGTTGGTGATCCGCGAGGTGTTCCGACATCATGGTCTTCCTGAGAGCATTGTTTCCGATCGAGGTCCACAATTCATGTCCAAGTTTTGGCGAGAGCTTCTTCGGAGTCTACAGGTCAAAGCGGATCTTTCTTCAGGATATCACCCACAAACCGATGGGCAGTCCGAACGCACAATTCAGACCTTAGAACAGTATCTTCGTTGCTTCATTAGTTACCAGCAGGACAACTGGTTGGACCTCCTTCCAATGGCGGAGTTTGCCTACAACAACTCCATCCACGCATCTACAGGACAAACACCTTTCTTTGCTCTTACAGGCCACCATCCACGTTTTGACTTTGCTCCTCCCGCTTCTCCTTCTTCCGCTCCTGCAGTACAGGATCGTCTTCAGCATCTTCGGCAGGTACAGGATGATCTCCAAGTTCATCTTCAACAGGCACAGGAACGATACAAGCATCATGCTGATGCTCACCGACAGCCGGCACCTGCATACAAGATTGGTGATCTCGTGTGGCTTCTTCGTCGACACATTCGCACCAACAGGCCTTCTTCTAAGTTGGATTTTCAACGATTGGGCCTTATAGGATCGTGGCGGAGGTAAATCCTGTAGCTTTCCGACTCGAGTTACCATGCAGACAATTCAGACCTTAGAACAGTATCTTCGTTGCTTCATCAGTTACCAGCAGGACAACTGGTTGGACCTCCTTCCAATGGCGGAGTTTGCCTACAACAACTCCATCGAGCGTGTCAAGCTCCTGATTCAGAACTAGGACGAGATGATCAAACAGGGGCGTCTTGCGGAGCCTTACAAGGGCATTGGTGAATGCTTCAAGCGTACCATTGCTGATGAAGGTTTTGTTTCGTTATGGCGTGGAAACCTTGCTAACGTTATCCGTTATTTCCCAACCCAGGCCTTGAACTTCGCCTTCAAGGACTATTTCAAGAGAATGTTCAACTTCAAGAAGGACAGGGACGGATACTGGAAGTGGTTCGCCGGAAACATGGCATCCGGTGGAGCTGCCGGTGCCACGTCTTGCCAACGATGCAAAGGCCGTCGGAACAAGACAAGAACAAGACCTTCCCGGTACAGGAGTCCATCCTGTATGGTGAATAGGTTGTAGTCTGGACGGGAACTGAAGGAAGAGGAACTTGCAACGTCAGGATGAATGTGTGAGAACACATTCTTTGCCAAGTCGTCTGTAGGCAACTGCGAACGAACGTCCTGTAGGAGTGTTGAATTTGCTGGAGCCTGATGAACCTGCAGTGCCGCAAGCCGGAAACGATCAGGACCCAACAACACTTGCCTTTGACCGTCAAATGCAGGATCGCCCGGGCTTGGTGCAAGGTAAGAGCGCCTAGACAATGCGTCCGCCTTGCCATTCCGAAAGCCGGGCCTGTAGACGATGATAAAGTCAAAACGTGATAGGAACTCTGCCCACCTAGCCTGTCGCCGACTAAGGACCCGAGCCGTTTGAAAGTACTCCAGGTTCTTGTGATCCGTAAGAACTTGTACAGGATGTGCAGCACCTTCCAGAAAATGCCGCCATTCCTTAAACAAATCCACAATGGCCTTGAGTTCCTTGTCATGAATCTCGTAGTTGATCTCCGCCGACAGGAACTTACGAGAGTGAAAGGCTACAGGATGAAGCAACTTGTCCTCTCCAACTTGCGATAGGACGGATCCTACTGCAAAATCCGAGGCATCTGCTTCAATGAAGAAAGGATGAGGACCGTTTCACCAAGCAGGCTCATTTCCTACCCTGTAACAAGACAGCTACAGGTCAGACAACTGCGAGTTGGTGATCCGCGAGGTGTTCCGACATCATGGTCTTCCTGAGAGCATTGTTTCCGATCGAGGTCCACAATTCATGTCCAAGTTTTGGCGAGAGCTTCTTCGGAGTCTACAGGTCAAAGCGGATCTTTCTTCAGGATATCACCCACAAACCGATGGGCAGTCCGAACGCACAATTCAGACCTTAGAACAGTATCTTCGTTGCTTCATTAGTTACCAGCAGGACAACTGGTTGGACCTCCTTCCAATGGCGGAGTTTGCCTACAACAACTCCATCCACGCATCTACAGGACAGATACCTTTCTTTGCTCTTACAGGCCACCATCCACATTTTGACTTTGCTCCTACCGCTTCTCCTTCTTCCGCTCCTGCAGTACAGGATCGTCTTCAGCATCTTCGGCAGGTACAGGATGATCTCCAGGTTCATCTTCAACAGGCACAGGAACGATATAAGCATCATGCTGATGCTCACCGACAGCCGGCACCTGCATACAAGATTGGTGATCTCGTGTGGCTTCTTTGTCGACATATTCGCACCAACAGGCCTTCTTCTAAGTTGGATTTTCAACGATTGGGCCCTTATAGGATCGTGGCGGAGGTAAATCCTGTAGCTTTCCGATTCGAGTTACCATCCACGGTGAAACTTCATCCTGTGTTTCACACCTCTTTTTGGAGCCGTATATCCTTCTTCTCTTCCCGGTCGTGTTTCTTCTCCTCCCCTCCTGTGGTCATTGACACGGAACTTGAGTACGAAGTCGCAGCCATCCTTGACTCTCGTCTTCATCGTCACCAACTCCAATACTTGGTGGATTGGAAAGGGTACCTGCCTACTGATCGCACTTGGGAACCTGCATCCAACTTACTCCATGCTTCTTCCAAGGTTGCTGCCTTCCATCGGTATTATCCTGCTAAACCAGGTCCCAAGACTCGTGGAACTCGTCTTTAGGGAGGAGGTGCTGTCACGACCCGATACACAGGATATTCCTACAGGATATGCCACAGGATATGCCTAGAGGATAAGGGACATGTGGACTCATCTTAGCCTCTACATGCATGCAACCACTTTTGCATGCGTGCAACCACTTTTGCATGCATGCCTAGATTAGCTCTTGGAGTTGTGAGCATAAAAGCTCCGACCTAATTGTTGTACAATCAGTTACTATCAACACCAGTCTTACTACGATCAATCTTGTCTTGTCTTGTTCTTGTCTTGTTTCCTGTCCTGTTCCTATCTCGCTCCTATTTCCTGTCCTGTTCTTGGATCCTGTCCTGCTCCTGGATCCTGTCCTGTTCCTGTCTTGCTCCCGGATCCTATCCTGTGCTTTCCTGTCTTGCTCCCGGATCCTATCCTGATCCTGTCTTGCTCCTAGATCCGTCCTGTTCCTATTCCTAGTTCCTGTCTTGCTCTCGGTCCTGTTCCTGAGTCAAGCCTTCATGTCCTTGGAATTCTGTTCTCTTCCTGGTTCCTGGATCGTGGCTTGACAGGTGCAAGTTTTAGCTAATGTCGTTAAGGTACAACCCTCTATTGTGCCGCCCTAACTTTCAGATAACATGGGTACATCCCACCTTCAAGGTAGCTTACCCTTAACGTTGGCGAATCCATGCTTAGGAAGTCTTGTTGGAATGCATGTTCTAAGAAGCAGAGGTTGAGGTTTGTCTCCAGCCTCCTCCTCCATATCAAGTTAGGTGTAGCACTCATGGCCAAGCAAGGCACATCTATGTCCTTGTCCAACTGTGGATGTGGGATCTTGTTTGACAGGTTCATGTTACCCAATTCCTGGGTTCACTGAGGGGTTCTACATTTGTGGCACTTGGTGCAACTCTTGAATCTAAGGGGCTGTGGCATGATAGCCCATATCGTGGAAGGTAGTGTCACATGAAGATGTGACACTAGGCTAGACAACTCACGGTACAACACTTGATGCACATCCTTTGGGGTTGTGTCATGGAGTTGTTACCAAGGGGTAGCAAACATGCATGCTTGTACTCACACTAGGGTTAAGCCTTGGGCATCCGCTCAAGGGAGGTTAGGTCTCATAACTAGGTGTGTTTGGCACACTTGGCTAGGGAGTGTTCTCCTTGGTGATTAAGGGTTGAACAACTTAAACTCGTTAGCAGAAGCCTTTTTCGTAAAGCACTCGCAAGGGCATGTACTTAGGGTTATCCAAACTTAGCCTTGGGAAGTTTGCTTACAGAACACTCGTGTTTGCATATGGCACATACTCGAGTCCTCACTAAGTACTAGCCCTAAGTCTAGGGTATAATTTGGCCACTCAAACCACCAAGTGTTAGTCGTGGTTCAAGGTACCCCTTGTCGCCCTAAAGGGGTTATACTCCCGAATGAAGGTGATTCCTCAAGGGTAAGTGATGATGCCTTAGCTCTGTCATGGGGGTATGTGAGAGACACGTCTTCTTTGTGAGATTAAGGCATGAGCTTGTTTAGGTCTAGTAGGACATGATCCTAAAGTCTACTCAGGTTATTCTCTAGGGTTCAAGGGATGGTCATTCTAGGGGACTTAGTCTTTAATCTAATTAAACATTTGAGTCAGACTCTTAGGGTCACCTTGGGGGATTTAGTGTTGCTCACACATGGTGATGACGCCGGAAGGTCACTTGGCAATCACATGTTGACCCTTTGGGTTAAAACTCTGACATGATTGCCATGCCTAAGAAGTGAGCCTTCTATTTCACAAAGTAATCCGCCAAGACCATGAAGTAAGACTCCAAACCTACAAAGTGAACCTCTTAGCCCACGAAGTGATCCACCATTTCTACAAAGTGAGCCTCCTATCCTATAAAGTGAGAATTCTAAGTTCACAAAGTGAGAATCCAAGTCCATGAAGTGAGCTTCATAGCCCACAAAGTGATTCCCTTCTAATATGAAGTGACCCACCATGTTTACGAAGTGAGCCTCCTAGTGAGTCCCTTTAGACACAAAGCGATCTAGTGATTAGCTTACAAAGTGAGAATCCATCATTAATTATGGTGGCTTTGATCAGGGTATTTATTCCTTAACTTTGACCACACACAATTGTTTTTAATTTGCTCTTGCAACTTGTCAGAACACAAGAATCCATTACAGGTAAGCATGTCTGGTGGTCAATACAAAGAAGACTTCCTCGATGCAATGAAAAGGAGGAAACAAAATAGAGCACATAACATTAGAAAAAAAGTCATTATAGTGATTATCAATACATTTGTCAGATCCACAATAGTGTTATTATGTTGATTAGTAATGTCTTCCCTCATTGACATAATGTACACTTGCAGAAACAAAACAAGGACATTATGGTCAATGTTGCATGTAGAGGTTAGCCTAAGCTGCTATGGATAATGCACCACCAAATAATGGGTAGGAAGGTGTTGCGGAACCTATGGTAGTTGCTAGCGTTGTGCCACAACATGGTATAATGGGCATTGGAGATTTGATTCAGCAACAACTTTATTCAGCTTTGTATCAACAACCTTTAGTTTTTGCCTCATTCTATCTACAAAACTAATACAAGGATATGTTCAACAACAATTGCTAACAATTTCCTCAGCCCTCCTCTTTATGGCATGAATCCCCATATTGATGATGAAAGCTATTGGCTTAGGTGGCTTAGGTGGCTTAGGAGGTCGGTCATGTGTACAGCCTATAGGTTTCAACAAATTACTACACATCCACTTAGTATTTCATATATGTTGCAAGTTGTCATTTATTAATATTAGTTGTAGTTGGAAATGCAATTGTGGAGGAGCTTGATTTCGATCCTAAGGCATGGCGTGGACTACAGGGGAATCGGGGAGCAGCTTCTTCAACTATAAGCTGCGTATGGGACGCAGACTGTCACTGGGACGGCGCCCAGTTTCCAAACTGGCTGACCATTTGCACTTAGCAGGTCTCCCACGAGTTTGAGCAAGGATTTCGGGCGCGAGCTTTGGTCGGGTCCGTGGCCGGCAGCAATCAAGGCAATGATGTGGATGCTTCTCCAGAATAGCCTGGCTGTGCGTGGCAACATCTGGGGACTTCCATTTCAGGGGTGCGACGCATGCGGGACATTGGAATCAGAGCGGCACTGTTTCTGGGAGTGTGTTGTGCGCGGGAAATCTGGGCTCAGGCGTTGCGTGTGGTGAAGCAGATATGTCGGGAGGATACATTGGTGAGTTGGGAGTTAGTCTGTCTTGGGGAACACGCGTGCTATGTTCCAAAGTCAGCTGGTGTGTGGGTTGTGAAGGGAATGGGGAACTTCCAAGCTTCAGCCCGGGCCTTGCTTTAGACATAGTGGAAGAGCCGCCGGGGATGTCGTCGAACCAGTGGTACTTCATTCGGGGCTGCACCATGTAGGCAATTTGGCACTCACGAAACGCAGGGGTATTCAAGGGAAGGAGGTGGACGACCCAGCGCACAGTTGTCTTTTCTGGACAACACTAGTTTCGGCAGTTGCCTCCCACCATGAGGTTTCTTGGGAACGAGGGGATCTAGAGGAGAGGGATTTACTAGAAGACAGTGGCTCCCACTGCTTGGAGTGAAACTGCAAAATCAGGTGAAGTGGAGATGGAGCCCACCTAGTGGTTAGTGGATTCCCATGGATGAGGAAACAGGTGCTTATGAGCTTTCTGGCGTTGGCAGTGTCTTGGATGTCTGTCGTGTCTGCTGACGTGGTTGCTGACGTGGCTGCTGACATGGATGCTGATGTGGCGGCTGACATGGATGCTGACGTGGTGGCTGACGTTGTGAGGTGAAGGCACATGGGCTAAGGTGTACATAGTATTCTTGTGTTAGCTAGAGAAGTAGTTAGACGGAGTAGAAAATAGTTGAAAACCTGGAATTGTTGGTTGTAATTTTGCCCCATGAATAAACTTCTAACATTCCTTTAATTTTCTGTTTACTAAGTAAGAAATAAATAAGCACAATAAATACCTGAGGTCCAGAGTTCGAACCCTCCCTCTCATCCTATATGTTATTATTAGTATATTTTATGTTAAATCTCCACTTTATATTTTTGTTAGGACCTGGCGTTGACCTGAGTTGACTGTCGATGACCACAATATAGGAAACATACATATACAAACCCAACCACTGGTCAAGGATTTTCCAGCAAACTTCACAATGATCATGATGCGGGACTTTGTATATTTGGGGTATTTTATCCAGTAAAAGATAAACATTAACTTCAGTTCAAGATGGACATGAACGTACTGCTGGTGAATTTGTGTTACCTGAGTTGGAGACGTACGTTGAATTTTCTAGTTTCAACGATGATATATTTGAGATGTGTTGGAGGGGTCAACAGCAAACTATTCCTTCTAAAGTTGAGAAGGGATTTGATTTTATTGGAACATCTATTCAGTTTCAAGATAGTATGGACAACAGCTTTAAAAGTATCATAAAAAAGCAAGGTATTCTTAATGTGACTACTTTTCATCAACTTGTAGAAGTGAAAGGTGAGGAAGCTGCTTTAGATGTTATTAGATTAAAATATTTAAGTTTGATGGAACGGGCAAGTCCAGTGCTTCATGTTTGAAGTTTTTTTTAAATATTTTTATATATAGGTTACATCTGATCTCACTCACTACATGCTCAGGCTAAGGGGCAAGCAGGTGTCCAGAAGGGAAGCTCCTAAAGGTGGAGTCCTTGTAGAAAGGTATGCTTTTGCATTCTCAAGCTTAAATCAATGAGGACATTTTTGTGGCAAGCAGCATGATGGATATGTATGTGAAATGCGGTGGCAAACAAGGTCTTTTAGCAGCATTCCACGATGTTAACGTTTTTTGTGGACTGTTAGTTTTGATACTTGGATAGAATGATGAGCATCAAATGGCACTTGACACTTTCGAATGGATGCATTGCAATAACAGGCTGTTCTTGGACTTTTGCTGCCGTGCCCATAGCCTGTAGCAGGAAACAGGGAAAATGATCCAAGCGGAGATATAATGAAACATTACTATAATGAATATAATGCTGCAGCTTGGCTGTCTTTATTGTCAGAAAGTAAACTGGTAAGCTTATAAACCTGGACGATGATAAGGTTGTCACAACTTACATGCATGGATGTGCAGCATCATGTGCCTCTATCACCGTCATCCTCATGTATGAGCAACCTAAACTCAAGTAAGTCTCCTCTCCCTTCTGCTTGGTGTTGGTTAGTTTTTAAGACAAATGCAAGCTCCAAGTCACCAAGGACTTCAAATGCTTCACCTAGAGGATAGGATGGAGCTCCATAGGCTTCAACTTCGCTTCAAAGAGCCCAGAAGAAGGACAAGTATTCATGCGCAGTACATTGCGAGTGACCTGCACTCGAATATTGTGGAAACAGCTCTGGCATGGAATGCAGCTACACTGACTGCATTGGATTATGCCAAAGAACTTGCATGCAAATGATTCTTCTGTATGCTTTGGAGTCAATTGATACAGTTAGGAGGAGTTCATCTGAACCAATAATACAGCATTATGTTTCTGATTTGCTCTTGCTTATCTATGCCCTCATTTTAAATGAAAAGACTAGTTGAACATAAAAAGTGCTTTCTTCTTTTTGTTTTATTTTGCCGACCAATGTTAGTGAGGGATGCATTTAGACATCTAAAGTGTAAGGAAAAGAGTGGACGGAGTTGACCATAGTTGACTGAGAAACTTTGACTCTAACTTAAATTTGACTCTGGTTGACTCCCTGACTTTCTTGTTTGGCTAGTGCAGCAGTGGTCCTCTGACAGACCAGCTGGTCACCTACATACGCTTTGCCTTCCATTTTGGTTTTCCCACTTGGGGTAACTGGCCTCCTCATGCGAAATCCTTGCTTCCCCGTAAGATAGAAAACGTCCTGCCAAGTATTACGATGCCTCCGACTTAGCAACAAGGGCAAATCAATAGATTCGGAAAAAAAGTTGGAAGCAATGGTACCTTGAAGATGAGTGCACCAGGCATAACTGGGTTCGCCAGGGATAATTGGAACTCCTCATTGACCTTGATCCCCACTACAGAAATGACATCAGGATTGTACTCGATGACTCGATCCAAAACAAAACAAAACGCACTCTAGAGCTTGAGACAAACCATTGATGCCAAGTGTGGGAGAATCTGTTGGATCTGGTTGATCTCGAGAACAGTGGGGAATCTTGGAAAACCTGGAAACAATGTCCAGGTGAACGTATGGATATTAATAATTTAGAGAAACTTTAAACCGGGCTGAGTTTTTGTTTTTGTTTTAAACATAAATAATAAATTCCTTTGGCTCCTAGAATATCGAAAATAAATACTTTTGTGACAAACTCAACCGCATTCTGAGGTTAAACAATTCCAAAAGAATTTATTCAGGTTGGATGTACAAAAGGAAGTAACAAGAAGAAAGCCGAAACAAAACTAAAAAACAAAAAAATTTAAAAGAGGGAGGAAAAATATTTAATTATTCATAATTAATATATTAATAGACACCATAATTTATATTATTAAAATTTACAATATAGTGTTCCTATAAATATATAGTGGCGTTCAACGAATATGTACAAATATTAATTATTTATGCTACTTTGGAACTTTGTTCCAACAAAAAGAAATTAGAATATAAGATTTTGTATACTTTTATTTATTACATTTATGTTACTTATTACACATTTTTAACTCACAATAAATCTACATTTAGGGCTTTTTGCTAATCACTCACCATTCTAACAAAACGCTTGGCTTGGTGATATAATCATACAGCATTCAGATTGCACCCTTATGAACCATCTATACTGTTTTTGCAATTAAGAATGTGAACATCATGTACTATTTGTCACAAAATCGGAAGAAATAGTACATGATGTTTACATTCTTAATTGCAAAAGCAGGAGGCAACAACACGATACAAACAACAACACACAGGCTCGAGTCAAAATGTCAGAGTTACCTGTTAGTGGCGCGGTAAACTCGTTAGAAGCTCCGATGCTGTTTGTTTGGTTTTTACTTTTTCCCTGGTTGCCGTGGATTTTTCAATGTACACTTGCAGGGGTATATGGAATTTCCTGCATTCGCATAGGCATACGAAGCTTACCTGGAGTTCCTGGAGTTCCTGGAGCCGAGCCTCGATCTCCATGGCTCCTGGAAGCAATTTCGCCTAGAATTTGAAACTAAGACCATGGGGTTTTGGCAAAAACCTCTCCTTGCGGCTTCTCCGGCATCTCAGCCTTAAGATCACAGGATTCAAGGTTCAGGCAGAAATGGCTTTAGTCAGATTTTTCAAGCGGCTTGCCCTAGCAGTAAATTGGATCGATGTCCTGCAATGAAGGTTCGCCATTGTTCTTGGAAGAAGCCGCAGAAAGGCTTAACTTCAGATTCTAGAGGGGTCAGCTCCTCGGCTTGAACACGGACTGCCTCAGTTCGGTCCACGGCCTGTAGATTAAGTTGCTAAACAGGTGTCTTTTGCGGGTTGGATTGCGCGAAGAATCTGTAGTGTAGATTGCCACGTCCAGGATTATAATTTTCTGTTACAGTAACCTGCGGAGAAGGAGCCTCCAGAAAGTTCTGCGTTTTGTAAATTTGGAATCGCAAGCAGCTAACTTGACTTTTTCTTCCATATAGGCGTTGCTAACTTGCTAGACCTACTGGATCATCAGGTTGAATTAGTGATGACAGACAAATTTCCTGAAACAGATATGACAAATGATAGCCCTGTGGCAGATCTAAGCACCGAGCGTCATACAGTTGTTTATAATAATGCGGAGCCCGCAAGTTCAAAGACTAACTGTTTAATTAGTTTGGTTCTTGAAGTACTGTGACATTGTTATGTATGGCGTTTCAGGTCTCAGAGTTCCAGAAAGGTCAAAGCCCTTATCCTGAAAAGGTGAATCTGCTGTTTGTTTGCCACAAGTTGAGAACTTCTTCTTGATGTAGATTTTGCACTTGACAATGGAGCTGAAAGGATAGTTTGTCTACGTGACGAATGGTGTGTCAAAAAGCAGTGCGACATATATAATGAACCTGGTCCATGCCGACTGCAAGTTAAGAAATCCCAATTGCGTCCTGGATTTCCTGTATTACGCTCTTGGTCACCGGCTCTCGATGGACAGTAGCTGCAAGAGACATACCTGGAGGGAGACTGCAACCCGAGGTATGCTCCTTAACATGTTTTTGTAAAATGGCAGATGACTGTGGGACGTCCTTTCGCGGCCGTCTCTTGAAAACTGACGGCAATTTCAGACGAAATGCTTGGATGAGGAGGATTGGCAAGAGGTTCTTGCCTTGTTTCAGTCTTCAACAGATATAAAAAATCAGAGATGATGTTGGCAAGCACTTTAGATGCCCGGAGTTCAGGCTTCCTCATGACTGCTACAAGCATGAAGACTATCCCTTGATCGACGGAGTTGTTGTGTGCGAGACTTGGAAGGCAACCTGCACTTCTACGCCATCCAAATTACTGTCAACGATGAGCAGCACCAGATTATTTCATGGCGTTGAGCTTGGTCTTGAAAGGAGTAGAATCTCCCTGAAGGCTTGAACAACTGGACAATGCATATTTCGTTCGCAATGACAAAAAGGACATTCTCGTAGCGAACGTGAACGGTGTCTTTTCAAAGGGCTATATATAGAGGATGCGGGATGGAAAGGGCAGTAAAACACACCACACCATCGCAAATATTAGGAGAGGATTTTGGAGCACACTTGGAACTCAGTTGAACAGTTTAAAATTTGCAACATTTGCAAGATCTAGAAACAATCAAATGCAGAATGCAATGACTCAGAATTGATCTAACGATTGCATGATCCATCAATCAGATGCCACGGATGTGGCTGGCGGCCGCTGCCATGCTTATGTCCGAGATTCCAGGCGGAAGTATCTGCGATTTAATCTCGGGCTCGTCAAAAAGCTTGACCCAGTCGAGTCGCACTGCACCATCAGACACTTCCACTCGCCGTGTTTCCGATCCTCTCTCCTTGATCCACACTGTGAGGGGATCTTCTGCTAAACCTTCCGCACCAAGATGACCATGCCAAGCTTGGCGCCGCCGTCAGCAGACGTGAGAATATCCAGATCGCTAACCACCTTCTCAATATTTTCATTCGCATACACCACTTGACCAGCAATCACAACACGGCCCATTGCAGAAGTTTGGTTCTTGAGATGATCTCTCAACAACGAGAAGATCAACCTGTTGGCAGCGGTCGCTAAGCTCTACTAAACCACCATGGCCAATTTGAACAAGCCTTTCCCTACCCTCGAACTGGATGCCCACTTTGGTGAGTGCTTTGACAAGCTGTATATACCAGTACATCCGGACTTGCTCGTGGAACTCAGAGCAATCGTACTGTAGAAGCAACTCACCGTTTTCTTTCATGAAGAGCATGCTCCTCCTGTGCGCGTTGGATTCGTTGTACAGGCGCATGAAGTCCTCCTGCTGGAGCCCAGAATCCACCAATACTGGCCCTTGATTGCTGGTAAGGCGAGCAACCTCTCTGCTGCAGAATCCGTCCAAAAACTCCGCATACCTTTTCACATCATCCATGGCCGCTCTGCCGCTGTTGGCTGTTGCCTTGCTTCTCCTTTGCAGCCTGCCTTGGCGGTCGCCCTCCTTCGCAGCAAAATCAAGATGCCCACGATCCGATCCCTACTAGCGCACACCGAACCCCTTCTCCCAGTGCTTCTCGTCAACCTTCAACAGATATTGTACTGGGCCCGGAGCTAGATCCGGATGATGCTCTTCTCTTGGTATGGCGTGAATCCAGGGTTAGGTCTCTGATTCGTCGCGGGGGAGATGATCTCAGGAATTGAGTGCATGGACAATGGTACACTATGGAGGAGAAACTACTGTTTTCTCTAACTTCTATGGTCAATTTTTATATAAACAATCTCTTTAGTGTGTGTGTATGTATGTCTGTTGTGCACATGCATGCGTGCTGCAGTATGTTGGGCTATACAACTAACCACTATATATATTAATATTGACATAATTATAACAGTTCTTTATTATTCTTAAATCATCTGCAGAATGCTCTTCAATTCCCTCAACAACTCCTTACAAAGGACCACTTGTACATTATGTTGATGGTAGATTTGATGTTAATCACAATTGATATATAATAATCCATGAAGGGAGGTGTATATAGACATATAATGTGTGTGTATAATGCTCTAACAGTGTCTATATGTTTTCTATTATGAAAGATCACAGGGGATGGGAAAGGAACCAATAAATGAAATCGTAGCTGTGGAACTCAAAGGAAATGCAGATGCATGTAAGTAACTGTGTGTGTATAAGTTCCGATGGCTATCATAATTATTATTATTATGCTTATGTTATATTTACTTTACAGAAAACATGGAAATTCATGTTTGGGGATACTTAATATTTCTTCGGGTTTCCATGGTTCTACTTGAAATTCCGTTCAGTGCCATTTACAACTTGGTGTGTGTGTGTGCGCGCGCGCGCATGTGTGTGTATATGCATATGTATATATAACAATAGCAGCATATTAATTTACAATTAAATGTTAATATTAATGCAGACAGTCTGTGGTGAAAATTTGTGGCTCCCCAACTTCTATTGTGAAGGTATGTACATAAGTGTTTTTGTATGTGTGCAGGTGTGTGAATGTATACAAGGCATGATATATTAAGTTCATCTCTATATAAATGTAGAGATACAGTCATATGCACGTAACATATATCTGGAAACATGCGTGTTCCTTTTAACTTTGGATATATGTTGGTATATAATATAAACAATACAAACACGGACACTGTTTATATGTTTTCTTTTCATCAATATTACACACTCACAAACACACACACACGTATATATATCTTTACTTACATATATGGAAAACCCGAGTTCGATTAAGGTGATTTGGTCATCAGATGCATTAGACCTTGAACAATACCAAGGATTTATCGAGTTTCCTACTATAGTCCCCTGGCGAAACGCTTTTGTTAACTTTTATCCACCAGCTAATGCCAATTATGAAGCCCCACCTACAGAAAATCTCCCTCTTTTGGTTCGCTCTCACAGTATCGTATATATATATTATATGTGTGTGTATACATAAATATGTGTGTAACATTAAAGATATATACACGCATAGACACATCAGACACAAAACTCTGACATCCATAGTATATCAACATATACTATATGTATGTCCTTTCTTTTTTATATATTTACGTACGTATACACATATACATTATGCTATGTATGTATTTGTATGCTATAATCAGATACAACACAATTGCAATTAGCAAATCAACTCTGGACAAGCCATGGCTGGGCATTTACCGACTCCAGTTATACACACACGATGTTCCTTATTCTTGTTGTTTTCTATGCTTTAATTTCGTTTAGTTGTTGACATTATTGTGTGTGTGTGTGCCGTGTGTGTTCTCAATGTTAGACCAAGTTTTGTACGTATTTACTGGGAGAGAGAGAGAGATGTTCGAATCACGTTACCTTGACACGCTTATTGGTACACCTGCACACAACATACATATATCTTTTTGTGTGTATACTTCATATATGTGTGTGTGTGTGTGTGTGTGTTTCGTGTGTGTTCTCAATGCTAGGCCAAGTTTTATACGTATTTACACACACGCATATGGGAGATGTAGAGATGTTGTTTTTTCTACTACGTATGTATGTTGTAGGGGATTCTACAAGTTATTAGGGCTGTCCGCACCAACTCATAAACTCTATAAAATAAGATTTCTTTTGTTTAAAACGAGTCTGTACTAACCAATAAACCCCATAAAATTTACGGTGCCCTTAAATTTTAAAATTTTATTTTTTTAGTGTGGTGGGGCTTACATGGAATATTTTTGGTATTTTTTACATTATTCTTATGGGTTACGGGAGGATGACATGGCACTGTCTCATTTAGAATTTTAGGGTTTTTGGCGCTAAAGAGTTTTAAAAAAAAAAATCATGGAGGAAAAAGGCGAGGGTGAGGCTTTTGAGAGGGTGATGCAAGAGGATAGCCCATTGGATTTGGAGGGCTTTTCCATCTCTAGAAGCCAAGAGATCCACATGGAAACAAGGGAAGGGATTAACATGGAAATAAGGTAAGGTAGGGCATGCAATAATATGGGGATAAGAGCAAGAGCAAGGCTCTTTTAATCATGGAGCTGGCTTCATTCATGGAGCTGCTAGGCCATGGCATCCAGGTCTTAGTGTCCCGGCATCTACTGCAAGGCCAAGGGGTTGCCACTCGGCATCTGCTGCAAGGCCCCAAGGGGCAGCAACTCGGCATCTACTGCAAGGTTAAGGGGAAGTAGCAAGGCATCTGTTGCATGGCTAGGCAGCAACCCAACATCTGCTGCATATCCTCATCCAAGCAACCTGGCATCTGTTGCATGTCCTCGTCCAACCAGCCCGGCATCTGCTACAAGTGCTCGTCCAAGCAGCCCGACATTTGCTGCATGTCCTCGTCCAACCAGCCTAGCACCAGGTCCAAGCAACCCGGCATCTACTACATGGCCAGACAACAACCCGGCATCTGCTGCATGGCCAAACAATAGCCTGGCATCTGCTGCATGGCCAGACAATAGCCCGGCATCTGCTGCACATCCTGGTCCAAGCAACCTGGCATTTGCTGATGGCTTAAGCAGCTCCATGGATGAAGGTGGTGTTAGGGCTGAGGACATGGAAGAAGTTGTTTTTGTAGAGCCATATGAGTTTTTTTTTATTGTTTTTCCCCTATTGTATGAAGCTCACATGGAGTTTTTTTTGTAATTGTTCAACTTAATCAGGCCCATGGTGGAGGTTGAGGACGTGGTGTAGAACGAGGCCATGGTGGAGGCAGAGGACGTGGAGCTGCAGCTGCTACAGGTTGTGGATCTACAACATGCAATGTTGAAGATGAAGGTGATGATGAGGTAAATACATAGTTTTTATTCTTAGTTAGATGCATTAGCTTTGAGATTGCATAGCAGGATGAGGTAGAGGATGAACATGGAGTGAAGAGGTCACGAGACTCCAACTTCAACAACCATGAGACAATGGAGCTGATCCGGCTCAAGGAAGAGGAGGACAAACTTTTTATGGAGCAGCTGCTACGGGCAAAAACCAGTGGCAACTCAACTAAGCGGTGGAAGCAGATTGCTGTCAAACTTTCAAGCAGCACTGGGATCCCACGAGATCACAAGCAAGTCCACCGCCGTTGGGAAATATTGATCAAGGGCTATAAAGGAATTAATGATTACCACAACAACACAGGTGTGGGGAACTATTGGATGATGAGCAGAGATGAGAAAAAGGACCTCCCTAAGAAAGTTCCTGCTCACTTTCAACATCATTGGTATGATGCCATGAGCACATGGCTTGCCGATAGACTGGTGATGTGTCCTCGTGACCTCTATAGCTCGGATGGTACCAGCCAACAGCCAACAGCCAGTGGACAACAGCCAACAGCCAGTGGACAGCAGCCAGCAGCCAATAAACAACATCTAGAAGACAGTAGCCAGCATGTAGAGACACAAGCCACCGGACAACATACAACGAAAAAGCAACAGTGATGAAGGTGATGGGGCAATAGTGTTTCTGGTAGCACCAGCAAGCACAAGAAGAAGAAGACAAGGTGATCTCAACATTGGAGAGCAGCACCAAGAAATTGACTAATCAGATACTTGGAGCTCAAGAAGCAGCAATTTGAGCACATGGCACGCAATCGAGAGTTGAGAAGAGAGCAGTTTGAGCGAACGTTCACCATTGCTAAGAGGTCTGCACATGCAATCGAGAGAGTTTCGCATATGCAGCTACTCTTCTAGCCCAGTCTTTTGGCAACCTCACCACCATCTTGGGCCAGCTACTTCGACCTCCACATCCAGCTCCTCCTCATGTTCCAGCTGCAGCTTCAGCTTTAGCTCTTGATGAAGAAGAAGATAAGTGATCATTTATTAACTTGCATACTAGTTTCTATTGTGTTTGAATTTTATCTCGAAACTTATAATTCTTATTTATTTTCATAGCAGTCACCTTTGAAGCTGATGTTGATCCTCTTATTGGTGCTAGGGATACACCTACTTCAACAATTAGAAAAGGTGAATGCTCAAATAGGTCAGGTGGTGACAATGCTCCACAACCTCATATGCAAGTTGTAACTAAAATGGGCATGGCTATAGTCCCATTTCCTAATAATTAGCAATTTTAGCTATTTAATTAGCATTTTTTAATATTAAAGGAATATTCTTTAGAATATATGTTTGAAAAAGAATATTCTTTAGAATATTCTATTTTGTATTCTACCCTTTAATAAATTATAGCATTCATTGAACAAAAATTAATAACATTATAAAAGTAGAAGGTATTAAATTATATAATATATTGCCTAATATAACAATTAAGGAAGAGCATAAGAGGTACATTATATAAATATTGATGTTGTTATTAAAATATTAATATTTAAATATAACATTATTAATTAAAAATTTGTAGTAGTAATAATATATATATAAAATCCTATAATAATATAGTCAATCTTCCATATCATTTTTTAAATTTATATAGTTAAGTAACAATTTGGTACTATTATTAAAGAGTTTATAATAATTATGAATATTAAATATATGATATTTTATTTTTGTAATTGCTTTAAGCTTCAGAAAACATACATTCCCTTGCAGTTTTGTTAATCGTGACTTTATCAACGCTTCTTGACATCCACCCATATCGAATGGATTTAACATTTATAAAACATGCTGGGTCTTTTTGATTGGGAGACCATGTTTTCTCTAGGCATCCATTATATCTTTCGCTCTCCTTCTCGTGTCGCCTTTTTTGTGGTTTGAACCATGCAACCTTAACAATACTATTTTTTGTGATTACTTCAGGTGTGTCGATAATTTGACCCATCCAAATAGGCTGATTATATGACGCATCTGGAGTAATGAGAACCATCATTAGTTTTTGAAGATCCTGCAGCAATCAAAGTATGCTTTAGGTTTTTGGTTCCTTTGTCCAACAAAGTGTGGGGTTTGCACTTCCACATCACTACTGGCTTCTATGTCGTCTGTGCTCAGTGATGTCATTTCAATCTCCTCTCGCCACCTTGTTTTAGGCCAAAAAGGGTGTTGCAATTCTGTACTTGTGACAGTAGGCCCTTCCAACTCTCGAACAACAGTCTCCCAATAGTCGACCACATGCTTATATAGTTCTGAGTAACCAGTTGCCTTATCAGAATTCTTTGGCATCGATTTTTGAACCCATGCCACATATTTTTTGATGCCATCAATAATAACCTCTTGTTCCTTGAGCTGGGCACTCAATGGAATAGGGTCTGGTTGTCCTTCTGGGAGAAGTGGCTTTCCATCTCTCCACTTTTGAAGAGCATTAAGCCCTCTTTCGGTAACCACTCCTGCTCTGATGGCCGTAACTTGTACTGCATAATAGGTATACCATCTCGTATGGAGAAAAAGAATTGTAGCGGCACAAGGTGACCAACTAAAGAATCACTCCCTCTTTTATATACTCCTTGAGAAATTTTTTGAAGTCTGGCACCTCAGTCACAAGCAAAGCACAACTTTTTTTGGAGATGCAATTTTCAAAAAGATTCATCATATGCGGTAAGGTAAGTGCACTTGTCCTTTTTGTAGAGTTGGAGACCTTGCTGAAGAACGCATCAATATCTTCATGAGTGTGACCAACCATAAGAAAACTGAGCGTGATTGTTTCAAACACACCTTTGGCAACAAGCATTGACAAGTATGCTAGCACATATCTAGAAAATAAAAGTAAGTATGAGCTTGAGAAACCCTTAAGTAAAATGATTTACCTATTTTTGTTCTCGCCTGCACATTATCCATCTGTAAAAGCAAATGACGAGGAAGCTTATTTGATGTTGAGGACACATGTACACTATTTGAGCTAGATCCCTCCACTGAACCTGAACTCTCAACAGGGCCATCTGTTTTTTGTGCAGGTTGCTGACAATGCCTCTCATATTCCCAAGTAGCCTCAAGTGCAGACGTGTTCATGAGAGCATTATGTAAAGGTTGAAGGTGTTGTTTCTTTCACTTTGAGATCACTGATAGGACTTGTCTGTGAGTGGGCTTCAAGGTTTTCGAAACACATGGCCAACGACCCAATAGTGAAATTGGAGTCGCTAGACCAATGTGGAAGTGAAAAGTGTCCATATGACTCACAACCGTGTCCATGTGTTAGCACACCTGTCAATGAAATCGGAAGTTTCATGACATTTCCAAGGCACTTTGGTGTTGCAACGAGCTTTGGAATGCTGGTCTTTGAATGATCCATCTTGTCATGGATCAAGCACAGGTACTCTGATGGGCGTGACACAGAAAGCATGCGGTGTGCATAGTACTGAGACCGGCAAGTTTGTTGTGCAATCATGTGGGCCTCCATCTTTTGAATGGCAGTGATCTCCACCAAGGTTTTTGCACAAGCCTCTGCAGCCTTCAATGATGTACAAGTGTCACACTTGGAAAAGCTAGAGTGTTTTGCAATCTCCACATCCTTAAAATGAGTATTCCATATGTTGTTGAAGGTACCAGTGCAGATTGCTTGCAGCCCCATCAAACTGAGGCACTTGTTCACATGTTCACACAGCTTCAATTGAGTGTAGATTGAAGGCAAAACCTTGAGATTTTCCCTGACCCCTGCATTTGTGGTTCGGCATTTGTGAGGCATCCTGTCTGCATTTGCTTCCACAAAAGCCTTGAGTATCTCTATGGCTGCCATATGTGAGAGCGGGTTTTGACCAAGCGAGTGTTCCCATGTACTGAGGTTCGCGCTCCATCTAGCCACTCATCCCTCCGACGGTAGAACGTGGTCTTTGGGATCCCGTATATACTGTACCAAGCTTTGAAGCAGATGGCCACCTTATTAAATACCATGGATGTACTCTGATAACCTGTGTCCGAGGCCATTCCATCAATACACCCAGTTAGTGCAGCATATACAAACTCATGCCTTTGCTTTTGGGTGAGCGTACGAAAGACATGTCTACATTGGGTAATTTCATTCCGGTCTGCCATCTGACAACACTTCTTCTTGCAGCAGTCAATCGTGGAAATGCTCGTAACACTTTCGGAAGATGTAGGATCCATCTTTACCCTCTTGCTGAAACTTGCAGGGGAAGATCTCAACCCATGAATCGCCTTTTTCTTACAATAGGACCAATGCAAGGAACCTCTTCAAATATGAGTTGTTCTTCCGGGTTGTTATTATTGAAATCCAACCCAGAATATGTTGAACCATCTTGCCGTCTTAATTCAGATGTTCGCCACCTCACGAGGGATCCAGGATGCAAAGTGCCATTAGGTGAAACCTCCTGTCACAACTACACCCACGAAGTCGGACCCTAGTTTCTCTTCTGACACTGCTTCCATTGGATTTATAGCTGTGATGATGCCTCTCCAACTTCAATCTCATGAAGAAAGAGAATCACCTCATCCATCACAGCAGGCAAGCCATCATCTGGAAAACTCGTGCTACTATTTGTTTGTGACTCTGTATATTCTGTGTCAGCCTTGACTTCATCCAAATTCCACAATACAGGAGAACCCTCCTCAAATTCCATTCCAGAACCTCAACATGCTTGAAAATGGTGTTCACCCATACGTACACACAAGATCCTTGGGCAATATTGTGACATGATGCATTATCATCTCGAACTTCCACAGTTCCAGTGCCAACTATCTCGTTGTTCCGAAGACATACTTTATCTCCAGTATTAACATATTGTCCTGCACATAAATAATTGTGTTATTTATGATATCTGTTTATGCAATATTTCTAAGAAATCATAACTGCGGTTGCTTAATAATATGCATGTGCAATAATACATAATTATGTATAAAGATAATATCTCATGCTTTATTAATATAACTGATGGGCGGGATTAATCCCGCCGCAGACTCTACCCCTTCAGAGGAGTCGGCGGGATTAATCCCGCCGCCGACTCTACCCCTTCGGAGAGAGTGGGGATTAATCGCCGCCGATACTTCCTCGTCAAGAGAGCGGGATTAATCCCGCCCTCCTCCGACGAGGAGAGTCCGGCGGGATTAATCCCGCCGCCGGACTTCCTCTCGAGAGAGTCGGCGGGATTAATCCCGCCGCATCCTCCGAGAGGAAGAGGGCGGGATTAATCCCGCCCACAACCTGACGACGGAGAATAGGCGGCGGATTAATCCCGCCCACAACTCTGACGACGGGGAATAAGCGGCGGGATTAATCCCGACTCTCTCCAAAACTATGATTTCAAAAGATTCGGGATGAATTCTGCCCACAATATTTAAAACAGAAGTAGTGGGCGAGATTAATCCCGCCACCCCTTCTCTGCCTCCTAAAATGGTTGGCGAGATTAATCCGCTGACAACTCTTTCTAATAAATTCAAGTAAATCATTATCAGTTAGAGAGTTATCGCGGGATTAATCTCGCCGCTCTTTTTAAGAGGCGGAGAAGTATTGCCCGAACTAATTCTGCCATAGCTATGAAAGAGATGGTGGCGGGATTAATCCCGCCACCTCTTCAAAGAGGCAAAAAAAAAATGGCCGGATTAATCCCGCCGCCTCGGCTAACCGAGAATATTTAAGTATTATTTTATGATATCTATTTATGCAATATTCTAAGAAATCTGAATTACGGTTACTTAATAATATGCATATGCAATAATATATAATTATGTTTAGAGATAATATCTCATGTTTGATTAATACAACTGATGGGTGGGATTAATCCCGCCCATGAATCCCTCCGACGAGGAACGGTCGGCGGGATTAATCCCGCCGCCGACTCAACCCCTTCGGAGAGAGTCAGCGGGATTAATCCCGCCGGACTCCCCCCGAGGAGGAAGAGGCGGCGGGATTAATCCCGCCGGCTCTTCCTTGTCGGAGGGAGTCCAAGGCGGGATTAATCCCGCCCACGATTCTTACGACGGGGAATGGGTGGCGGGATTAAACCCGCACATAACTCTTTCCAAAACTATGATTGCAAAGAGATCTCGGGATAAATCCTGTCCCCAAATCCTTAAAACAGGGAAGTGGTGGCGAGATTAATCCCGCCACCCCTTCCCTGCCTCCTAAAATGGTTGGCGGGATTAATCCCGCCGACAACTCTTTCTAATAAATTCTGGTAACTCTTCATCAGTTAAGAAGGTTATCGGCGGATTAATCCCGCCACTCTTTTTCAGTGGCGGAAAGCATTGTTCGAGAGATGGTGGCGGGATTAATCCCGCCACCTCTTCGAAGAGGCAAAAAAGAAATGGCCGGATTAATCCCGCCGCCCCGGTTAACATAGAATATTAAGTTAAAAGGATATTTAAACGGGATAAATCCCTAACGGAATATATTATAATCCTAATGCATTCCTAAACCCCTAAATTGTAATTTTAAGAGAGAATGTAAGAGTGAATCTTTTAAATATTTTTAAATTTGTTTATAATACTTACTTGTAAACAGCACTGAAGGCGCCATGCTTTCCTATAAAGAATAGCACCCAATTTAATCTTGCTCCAGAGATGATCACTATGAAGAAAAAAGAAGATTTAAAGAGTGAAAAATACAGAAATGAAGAAACCCTTGCCGGAGAAAGAACCAGATCTGAATTTGAGTGAGAAATTAAATGCATTTTCAAATTTACATGTCAGACAGACAATACATATGTCAGAAATTCAAATTTTTTAAAAAGAACAGAAAATAAAATTTAAAATGAGTTGACACAAATATCCGACACTCTGATATATACTTTCCAGTTTCAATGAGTATTTTAAAATTGCATTTAATGTTATTCAAGTGATTCAAGCTGTTTAATATTACGAAATTTTAGACTATATTCTACATTCTTAGTATTCAAGTTTATATATATATATATATATATAATATATACTTATACAATAAATAAATTGATGTATTATTATGTATCATTTAAAATATATTCATAGTCTGTTTATTATTATTATTTTCTTAATTACTCGAGTATTTAGTTTTCATTTCCTAGTATCAATGGGATATTCTTTATTATTTTATTAATATTTGAAGAATATTCTAATATTAAACCTGATTATCATAATTAAATTAGTCTTGTTCTTAATTATTGCAGTAATTATTCTACATTTGTATATATTAATGGGATTTCTCAATTAATTTGTTATTATTTCAAGAATATTCATGTGTTAAACCTTATTATCAATATTAAAATATATATTATTAAAACTATATATGACTATATATTAGATAAAATGATGTATTATTATGTATAATTTAAAATATGTTCATAGTGTGTATATTAATATCATTTCCTTATAATTAATCTTCTTTATATTAATGGGATATTCTTTATTATTTTCTTATTATTCCAAGAATATTCCAATATTAAATATGATTATGATAATTAATTTAGTTAATTATTTGAGTACTTAATTTACATTTGTATATATTAATGGGATTTTCTCAATTAATTTCTTATTATTTCAAGAATATTTCAATGTTAAACCTTTTTATCAATATTAAATTAATATATATTATTAAAACTATATATGGCTATATATTAGATAAAATCATATATTATTAGTATAATTTAAAATATGTTCATAGTGTGTTTATTAATATTATTTTCTTAATTATTCGATGTTTGTTTTGCACACATATATAAACACAATCATAAATTTACACACGCATTACAAGAACTTACAAAAACACATATGCACACACATGCACAACCCTAAACCAAACTGAAGAAATATGTTACTTCTTTATTGAAAACATCATGTTCAACGCATGTATGATATATGTACTCAATCTGTGTGTATGTAACACATTGAATTTACATGTGTAATATTTATATTAAGCTTGTTGGGAGCAAACCCTAAACCCTGTGTATACATGTGTGTACAAAAATAATTTTTCAACACTCTCTCTTCACACCATGCATGATCCATCCTAAACCCTAAACCCTAAACCCTAATATGTAACACAATGAATTTACTCATGTAATATGTATGTATGTCTGTGTGTATACACGTGTGTATGTATATATGTGTACTCTGTATGTATATATGTGTACTTTCTCTTCTCTCATACATACACACCATGCATGATCCATGTTAATATGTACTGTCTCTCTTCTCTTAAACATACACACCATGCATGATCTATAATATGTACTCGGTCTCTCTAATATTATGTACTAATATGTATGTATGTCTGTGTGTATAATACACACCATGCATGATCCATAATATGTACTGTCTCTCTTCTCTCATATACTATGTATGTATATCTGTGTATAATATGTGTAAGTATATATGTGTACTAATATATGCAATGTGTACTACAAAAATAATTTTTCAACACTCTCTCTTCTCTCATACATACACACCATGCATGATCCATCCTAAATCCAAAACCCTAAACCCTAAACCCTAAACCCATGTAATATGTGTGTATACACGTGTGTATGTATATATTATGTGTATTAATATATGCAATGTGTATGTATGTATTGATACACATGAAACTTTAACACTCTCATGGACACACACATGTTAAATCCCTGCATGATTTATATTTTTGGGGTGTATGTGATACACCCACGCACACACACGCGCTAATAATATAATGAAAGAATATTCGTTTAGAGCGAATTTATATTTTATTCTTTTTAGGGTTTAAGTATATTCTCCGAAAGAATATTCTATTAGGGTTAATATATATATTTAATTCCTTTAGAGTTTAGGTATATTCTTAGGGTTTCAAGAGGCGGCGGCTGTGAAATCGGCGGCGGCGGCTGTGCACACAGGTGAAATCTGTGTGTGTGTGTGTATATGTATGTATGTATATATGTATAGGAGTGTGCGTATAATTTTATGTGTACCAGTATTTATAAATTTGTTCTTATTGATCTATCTCTCACACACGCACACTGCTTTACATATTATATATATATATATATATAATCAATGCATATTAACAAATAGTATACAACACTAGTTATATATATGCTTATATATTCATATGGGTTATATATCTATATACACACATATATATATGTGTGTTTTATCTGTATAATTTTATTTATTTATTAGTTTTATCTCTCGCACACACACGCACACTCCTGTGTATATATATGTGTGTGTGTGTGTTTGTTTATCTGTATGATTTTATTTGTTTCGCTCACACACGCATACACACAAATACATATACACATATATATATACCTATATACATACATATATTATGTGTACCAGTATCTATATAATTTTTTTATTGATCTATCTCTCCCACACACATGCACACTGCTTTACATATATATATATATATATATATATATATATAATATATATATATATATATAATCAATGCATATTAACAAATAGTATACAACACTAGTTTATATATATGCTTATATATTCACAGACTCTCTCTCTTTCTCTATGGGTTATATATCTATATACACACATATATATGTGTGTGTTTATCTGTATAATTTTATTTATTTATTAGTTTTATTTTTCGCACACACGCACACTCCTGTGTATATATATGTGTGTGTTGTTGTTTGTTTATCTGATTTTATTTGTTTCACTCACACGCATACACACGATATACATATATATACCTATGTACACACATATTTTGTACCAGTACTGTATAATTTTATTTATTTATCTATCTCTTGCACACACACGTACACTCCTATACATACATACATACATACATATATATATATATATATAATATATATATATCACACACATATATATGTGTGTGTTTTTATTGTATAATTTTTTTATATTATTTTTTCTCTCGCACACACGTTAAGCCCCTCGAGCGGCCGGATTAATCCCGCCACTATAGGTTTATGGCCTCGGCAGCGGGATTAATCCCGCCGCTATATGGTTGGGGCCATGCGGCGGGATTAATCCGCCGCCCATGGCCTACGTGAGGGGCCTGGCGGCGGGATTAATCCCGCCGCTCACCCATGCCCTGCGCGGAATGCGGCGGGATTTATCTCGTCGGCAATGGCCTGTGTGAAGGCCCTAATGGGCGGGATTAATCCCGGCGGATTCCGCGCAGGGCATTTACACGGGATGGGTGGCGGGATTAATCCCGCCGCTCATGAGGCTAACCGAAGAGCTGCATGAAAGATCTGCACGGAAGGCTAACCGAAGAGCCTGCATGACATGTCCTGCGCGTAAGGCGGCGGGATTAATCCCGCCGCCAGGGAATTCACGCAGGACATGAACGGCGGGATTAATCCGCCCCACGCTCATGCCCTTGCGGAGGGCGGCGGGATTAATCCGCCGCTCAGGCACTTCCGCAGGATATAAGCGGCGGGATTAATCCCGCCCCCACCCATCCCTGTTCAAAATGCGCAGCCAATATATATGTGTGAGCGCATGATTTACGAGAGGGCGGCGGGATTATCTCTCCGAACCTTCATTGCCCGGTGCGGGATTAATCCCGCCACCCTTTTTTCCTCATTGGTATGTTGAATCAATCCCGACTAACTCTGTCTGAGACGGAGAAGGTTTACAAATACCAATGGAGGGAACTGAGAAGGGTGGTGGGATTAATTTCACCATCCCTTACATGGTGGGCGGATTAATCCCGCCGCGTACGCATGCCCTGCGCGGAATCGGGCGGGATTTATCCCGCCGCCATTGGCCTGCCTGAAGGGCCTAGGCGGCGGGATTAATCCCACAAGATTTCGCACAGGGCATTGGCGTTCGGCGGGATTAATCCCGCCGACTAAGGCCCGAGTGAAGGGCCTGGGAGGCGGGATTAATCCCGCCGCGTACGCCATGCCTGCGCGGAATCGGGCGGGATTATCCCGCCGCCATTGGCCTGCCTGAAGTGCCTAGGCGCGGATTAATCCCGCCCGATTCCGCGTAGGGAAGGCCGTCCGGCGGGATTAATCCCGCCGAGTCTTCAATGCCTGTTGGAGAATGAATCTCGCCACCCTTCCTTTTTCTCCATTGGTGAGTGGACCAATCCCAAACGTTTCTGTCTGAGACGTAGAAGGTTTACAACATACCAATGGAGAGGGACTGGGAAGGGTGGCGAGATTCATTTAACCATCCCTTACATGGTGGGCGAGATTAATCCCGCCTCCTTTCTGGAGTCACTGAAGGGGTGTGAGAAATAAATCCTGCCCAGTTCTCTCTGAGACCGAGAAGGGTGGCAAGATTAATTCCGCACTCCCGTTCAAGGCCTCCAGAAAGGTGGCGAGATTAATCCCGCCCACTCTTTCAGGAGGCATTGAAGGGGTGGCGAGATTAATCCCGCCGCACCTTCCATGTGAATATATATGTGTATTAGTATATATAAGTTGCATATCTCATTTTATTTACTTTTATCATCTTATCATAATATTTCGAGTAAAAGCTAGGAATCTATGTAAAACTGTCCAGAGCTCACATTTGTGGTGGTTCTAAAACGAAATGTTATCTTTCTTTTGCACTAACACAAATGTGAGCTTCGGACAGTTAATTACGTCTACTTCTCTCTGTGTATTATTTTTGTATATTCGGGTTTATACAAGTGTGTGTGCGTTTTTATATAATTTATTTATAGTGTATTATTTTGCAGAAGGACGATTTGATCAAACAAGGAGATCGAGTCATTAGTATGGAGTCGTCGTCAAATTCTGGGTAAGAATTAAAATAAAATCTGTTATACTCGGATACTTGAACTAATCATTTTTGTATTCAGATGTGGAATTGAGGTGACATTAAAGACAAGAGCAGGAGAAGAGATGGGCAGGGGGATTCTGGAATCAACTTGGCCATATTTTAAGATAAATGGGAAGCGCATTGGAGCAACCATGGTTGCTGTCAAATTAACCTCTGTCACATCTCATGGACAAGCAAAACAATGGAAAGTAGATTCGCTAGTCAAGCACCCGAAAGCAGGCTGCGAACCCAGATTGGACGATGCTCGACAGATATGCCTTGTTCCATCCAATGTCACGTTCTCGGATCCAGAGGTCGTCAGTTACAACATTAATTTCGGGTGGTTTTGTCGACTTGTGGATAATGACGTTCACGTGTTCACTAATGATGTTGACCTTGGAGTTCTTCTTCAACTCAACGAAAGCCCATCTATGGAGGGGATCCATCTGGATGTCTACTTCGAAGATCTTCAGACTCATCGAGTAGGTGTATTGTCAGGAGATATTGCTTCACAATACAGAAAATCAGCAAGTGGAGCAATCTTCCCTCTTCACATTGAAGAAGAACACAGCGACATCATAAGGGAGATTGAGAAGGTGGCTCGGTCTCAGGTTCTCTACAGATCACGTTCAATTTGCTTAGGAAGCTTCGGGAGCTGGAAGAGTGTGCCGAGAACACTAGAACAGCTGCAGTCGGGGATCACACATGTTGATTCGGATCGCAAAAGAAAATCATCAATCGTTTTGTCAGCTGCACCTGTGGCATCTCATGCTGCAATAAGTCACAAGGAAATGATGTTGGATGATAAGATTTATCCTTGTAGGGTTAAATATTGCAGCGTCAACCCAAACTTCAATTACAGGCCACTCAACCAGGAACGTGTAGCTGAGCTCATGGAGAAGATGAAGGACGACAATTCTTATACCGTTCCACATAATGCTGTTTTGTGTCCATACTATGAAAGAAGGAAGGGTGCTGACAAAGTCTGGATCACAACACCAGAACAACTCATGAAGATTCAGACGGAGAATAAAAATCTATCAAGTACTACATCATTAGTGGCCAGCACACAATAACGGCAGCCCAACGACTTCTCGATGAACACAACAAAGGAACGATGGCAACAAAACTTTCCGAGCATACCCGTGAGAAGCTGACAAAAAGATCGGCGTTTTTAGCTAAGCCGAATCTCACAATCGAGCAGTACCATAAGTTATCGGCGGAATGGGACGCTGCCGACACCAACCACTACAACAGCAAAATATGGGAGAAGTTTAAACACACGCGAGCCGTGTGGGAATCTCTTCAGCGACCACAAAGAGCTACCGCAGGGAATACACAATCTGCGGAATACCGGGTAAGCGTTTGGGCGGGATTTATCTCGCCGGTATATTAATCTGTCTTTTTCCTCAGAGAGTTGAAGAAATTGCAGCAGTTGATTTTGCCCAGGTGGGCGGGAAGGAAACATCCTTTCTGATGATGTTGATTTCTTGCCCCGAAGATAGGATCTTTGCCAAATGGTTGGGGATTATGGAATCCTTTTCAAAAGGAACACTGAAGAAGAAGCAGACAAGTGAAGGGGAGCCCTCAGAAAAGTCTGCAAAGAAACCCAGTAAGACGCCGAAGGCTAAGTCTGTTCAATCTACAAAGGATGTAGACAACGATTTCAAGCTCACATGGTTGAAGCCTTTAAATGGAACAACGATGGAGGAGATGGAAGTCTTGGCTGATTTGGTGATCGATGGCAAACTACAAATTAATAACAGCAGCCCAACCTCTCCTTTTCATCTCAAGGCAATGGAGTTGAAGACGGTCAGGCATTTCAAGGAGTGGTTGGGAATACACTGCCACAAACTGGGTTGGACCTCGACTTCAACATATGAAGAGGTCAGCAAATATTTGCATGTGACGAACGATGATATGCTTGTCGAATGGGTGAACCAATCGGAAGATCTAGGCAAGAATCTATTGCACGCCAACGCCAAAAAGGAGAACATTGGGATGACGCCTTCTCTTATGGCAGTCCTTCAGCAGCGGAGAACCGAATTGAACCTTATAAAGGAGGATGCTACGAATCACGACAAGCCCTACAGATGTTTGTTGTTAGATTCGGAGACTTTATGGGGTAACATCACTGCTTGTAGGAAACCGTTTCAATTGTTCGTGATGGATCGGCGGGTGTCAAAAAATCTTTCGACAGATAGGGCACTAGAGGATCTGGTGGAGAAACTTAGCCGTGCAAGCATATACATAGAAGGTATTTATTATTGAATTCATGCTTGCGCTCTTCACTGATACCTACTTTTTCAGGTATTTATTTCTTGATTCTTGCTCATGTCACCGATACTTTTGCCTTCGCCTTCGCCAAGAAGAATAGACATCGTTGGACAGGATTTTATATGAACGATGCTAATCCCAAGTGCATTGATACGTTGTTCACTTGGTTGTTAGGAATGCGCCAAACAATTTCAAGCTTCCAAATGACTGGCCAGGCATCTGTTTGCACTCCAACGGCCCTGAACCTCCATCCGATACACCGATAGGTATGAGTGACGTATTCGGCAATGTACGTTATCCAAACATTACAAGTCAAGCGGCACGGAGCATCGTCAACTTGATCAGGGGTCCTCACAGTGATGCGTGGGTTTTTGACTACTGCACTAGGGGGTCCGTCTTGAAGGAGTGTTACCTTCGGCATACATGTGTGTTTGCCGTTGAAAGGATAAGACCATGGTTGAGGACCTGAACAAGTGGATAGATTGGGTCTCAACTGAGTACCCCAACGAATCCATAAAGGCGTATTTGAGAAAGTTCCCTCCAGATAAGTGCGATAGCTCTGAAGGTGAATCTGGTTCAATCTCGGAGTCTGAGAACGAACTTCAATCAGATATTAGACCGGAAGTTATCTCGAGGAGTACAGAACATTCGCACACTCCAGGACCCATGGAAACATCAATAGAAGATGCAGAAGATCTTGAACCATCTCACAAGCGGCTTAGACCTTCTTCGCCTCACTCAGAAGGTAATAGCGAAGAAGAATTGATAATGAATTGATAGAGTGATGAATAGTTGTAAATGAGTGTAACATAAGGCATTTTTGTATATTTCTTTTATATTTGTACAGAAAATAAATTCTCAAGGATTAATGAAGCTTTTAGTTCAAACATGGGTCACACATTAACAAGGTAAATAATATACCTTGATAATTTTAAGGTCAGCTAATTATCATTTTGCAGATGTAATGAAATAATTGAGAACATGGATTTTCAGCATTGCCATGAGGTAAGAGAGGGGTTTGGCGACAATTTCTTGTGCCACATGTCAGAATGACAGAGTTCATGCAGGAAATGGATAATAATGCAGCTCAAAACATCGTTACCATGGGGGCCACTTCAGTTTTTCATCATCATTTTTATTGGCTTCAGTTCCGAAATCAATTTCTTCAGCGCATGCAATATCTGAATCTTGTAAGGATGATGTACAATTAAATGATGAAGGGATAGGCAACGAGATAGTGGCAACGGATAAATGTGAAAGGGAGCAAACAAGTGATTTGCAAAGTATTCAAGAGGCAACGCTATCTCATGTTACTCATGGCCATATTGTGTTGTTGGATGTCAATGGTGTTCTGCTTCATCGACAAAGGCCCGAGGATAGAAAAAAGAAATCAAACAAGGAGATTTCATTCCTTGTCATGGTAAATTTCGATATGATATTATTTTTCGTCCAGGGTTGGATCGTCTCTTTCAAAAGCTTAAGGAGATGGGTGCGCTTGTGGGGATTTGGTCATGCATGCAGATTCATAACTTAACACCGCTGTTGAATTTACTTAAGAAACATTGTAGTGTTGCAGAAGAGGTGATTCGTAAAGATTGGATTTTTGACCAGCGAAATGTTATAAACCTCTCGAATTTCACAATATAAGAAAGGAAAGCAAGCCATACTTCTTCAAGAATGAAAGAATAATTGGGACTCATGGGGAGATCAGTCGCTTAAGGATAATGAAGAATGCACAGATCTTAGTAGTAGACGACTCTCCTCAGAAGGCTATGCTCAACCAAAACATTGCTTGTATTCATCCAATCACTTTCGATCCATATTCTGATACCGATATCATGGATGAGCTAGTGAACTACTTGGATACGTGCCTCAGAAAGAAGAATCTCGAAAATTTTTGTGAGCAGTATCCACCGTATCATACATTTCCTGAAGCTTTTCTTTCTCGTGATATTGAATTTTATAAAATGAAGGATAGCAACCGGGCGCTTTATAATATTATTCTTAAGGAACGTCAGTTTTTAGATGAGCCTTTATGCAGACCTTCTCTTATCACATCTTATGTATTAACAAGGATGGCAACTCCCAATTGCATTCGTGAGAGTGTTAAGTGGTGGCAACAACATCAAGATATTGACCAAAATGATTTGATTAATCCGGAGAGTGATGATTTAGACAAAATGAAAAGATTTCTTTGTATGATAGAAGAAAGTATTTATAAAAAAATTAACATGTTGATAAGAAAATGATTTCATTTGTAATTATGTTTGATAGTATTTCTTCATTATTGTAAACTATTTTTAGAATAATATGAATATTCTAAGATATTTTAGGAATATTCCTTACTAAGTAAGGTTATTGAAGGATTAATTAATTAATTAATTAATATTTAAGGCTTAATTACATATTAATTAAATGATTAATTAATAATTAAAACTTAAGTATTAATTAGTAATTTATTTTATATTCCCATTTTCACGTATCATGCCCACTTTAGTACAATGTGCATCTTGGCTCTATCATGGGGGTATGTGCAAGGCATGTCTTCTTAGCGGGGTTAGGGTATGAACTTGTCTAGGTCTACTAGGGTAGGATCTTAAATTTTGCTTGGGTTATCCTCCAAGGTTTAGGGGATAGTCATATTAGAGGACTTAAGTAGACACTAAGTCTTGAGTCTATTTAGGTATCTGAGTTAAACTCTCAAGGTCATCTTGAAAGACTTAACATTGCTCACATAGGATGTTGATATTGAATGATTAGTTGGTAGTTGTGTGTTGCCACTTATTGGCCCTTTCAGTTAAAACTATAACAAAAACTAAAAGGTCCTGGACATGACGAACTTTAGGTAGCCGAAAAGTTTCCTCAAAAGAATAGAGAAAAATGAAAGCAACTAAAAATACATGAGGTATCAACAAACAAGATCCAATAGAAGTTCCAGAGGTTAAGGAAGAAATTACACACAAGAAGAAGAAAAAGAACTAAGTCATGGTACAACTACAAAAGAACACCAAACAAGGACGTGATTAACTAACAAGCCCCCCATATGCCATAAACACCAAGAACAAAAAAAGTAAAGGGCGGTGTTCCAAAGAAGAATAAATAAATGAATATTACATAAATTGCTCTAGTTGTAGATTCACATGTATATTTTTGTACAAATGTAAATAACTAATGTATGTATCTTCCATTGCATGTGTAGACATCAATTTGTATATTGGTTTTTACATTGTTTTTTTACCCAATGTTTTATGTATTTTCAATAAGTTATTTAAGACATTGTTTTTACCCAATGTTTTATGTATTTTTTATAAGTTACTTAAGACATTGTTTTTTACCCAATGTTTTATGTATTTTCAATAAGTTATTTAAGACATTGTTTTTATCTAATGTTTTATGTATTTTCTATAAGTTATTTAAGACATTGTTTTTACCCAATGTTTTATGTATTTTTGATAAGTTATTTAAGACATGATTACAAAACTCATCAATGAATATAAATTCAATAATTATCATTATTCCATTTTAACACATCATTTTATTTTAATTCAAATCACTTCTTACATAAATGATATCCTTCGTCTATACCATATTGAGATGGAAGTATGAACAGAATCAACGGTGGTGGTTGCACTTCAAGTGGAAGTGGCAGAAGCCATGGAGAGGAAAGACTAGTGAGGCCTTCCAAGGTTGTGGGCCTGCTGGAGATGACTTTGAGGGTATATTCCTCGAATTTGTTGAGAAGAAGTGCATGGCATGGGCAAGGGAGTCTCCAGTCACATATTCGACCTCAGAACCCATCGGCAACCTCGCTGGAAGCGCATGAGAATCTGACCCATGTATGTATAACATTGTGTGTGTGCGTGCGTGCGTGCGGTGTTTTATAGATAAATCATGAAAGCTTACTTGCTGCAGATTTAGCCAGGAATTTATTTTATTTTTTGCTTCTTCAACATACCATTTTCATACGACAAAGTGATTATACAGATATTACATACATGAACACACACCAATTTTCAACCTTCTGGGAAGCTTGTTCACGTCTTTCAGGTAATGTACAAATGCTTTGTATGTCTCTCTCTCTCTCGCGTGGATATATATGATGAGTTCATGTTGTAACATGCTATGCATTTAGTTTTTATATATAGCTACTTAATTCTGCGAATAACAGCATACATACGATGGACACTCCCTATTAGGAAGATACTACCTGTCTTACAGCTAATTAAGCTTTTAAAACACATTTATGATGTTGTCTGCTTATGTATATATATATGTGATATGTGTGTATGTGCCTGTGTGCATAATGTGTATATACATACAGCACCTGTTGATGTATATGTTTAGATATTTATTTCTTTCGCCGGATTTATATGTGTGCGTGTGTAAATGAAATGTAGTGCAGACATAGATGTTATATTGGAGATATATTCGTCTCTTCATCTGTAAATATATTTGTAGAGAGAGATTTATAATATAAATGAATACACACACATACAGACATTAACAGCACACATGTCGGTGTTTTCCTGAATTACAGGAGGAAAAAGCACTGAAACTGTATACTAAGGAAAATACTTATTTTTCATATAGATAGATATATATATATAAATTTTAAATTGGGCGAAACCGACGTTCGTAGGAACAACGCACTGCCACCTCAGTCTATACAAGTTGTCAAACTCCTACAAATCCAAAATATATGTATATAATATTTTGTATTTTGTATATCTGATTGAAAAAGCATTATATGAAATGTAAAACATGTCAAGCGCTGATACCAATTTACTAAATAGTGACCACGGTCATCTTCCACTGGACTTTCTTCATGGCAGTTCTCATATTTTCTTCCAGCGGATCTCTATCATGGCTTTTCCAAACGTTGTTTGTTGTTTTGTGTGTGCATGCGTGCGTGCGCATGCGTGTTATAGTTGGCAAACTCACCTGTTTACCAAGTGCAGTTTTTGCTACATTATATATTATTTTAATATTTTATGTATAGATGATGTTATATATACACGTTATACCACATATATATAGAATTCTATGTACATGTATGTAATCATGTATATAAAAAGATTTGTGAATATACATTAATATCTTAAAGACTTGGTATTAAGGGGCAAAAAAAACACATTAAAACTTTAATTTAATGGTTAAGCATAAATTATATGTGTGTGTGGTAAAAGGAGGTTTATGTTACAATATATTAACATTTTTGAGTCTTAGGCCACTTGGTTATATTTAAAATTTTATATCTTATTTTGTGTATTAATATTAATTACATATACTACTTATTGATTACTCTATGAATCTAAAACAACGTCTATGAAGTTTATAGCAATCAGTGCACAAAAAATATATATGACCGGCAAATAAATGCATCATAAACATTTATTAAGAGATTTTATATATATACTATATGTGTGTGTGTGTTCAATGTTCACATGTATAATATTATGTTATATACATGATAGCATATATACACATCAGGAGAAACAAGTTTTAAGATTGTCATTCTACTTTTAAGTTGTCATCCGTTGCTCAACTAGTTTTCCCTCCTTTGGTACCAGCACTCTCTCCTCCTCATTAACAGATCCAATTCCAGGACATTTGGACATGTTAATAGTCTTCAAAGAAATAAGAGTTTCAATGTAGCCTGGAAGACAAATTAGTTTAGGCAAATTTCGTAACTCCATCTCTTCCAAGTTGACAAGAGAGAAGAATTGTGTGTGATCCTCTAATAGTGCTTCCAACCGTGAACAATTATGGATAGTTAACCTCTTAAGACCTGTGAACAATGTGACTACAGGTGGTAGATGTTTGAATGTGAAACTTTCAATTGTAAACCTTTGAAGTCTTGGAAATCCAGAAGGATTTATTCCGCCTTTCCATATCAACGAGGGTAAGGAATCTAAATAAAGACTTCTGACGGTTAAACAAGTAGAATGAGGTGGAAGTCTTTTCAAGACAGTTGCATCTTTTGATTGATATATAGTCATGGATCTGTTCAATGAAATTTCAAATGGCTTAAGTTGTTGCAGTCTGAAATATATAAATATTTCAATCCCTGGTTAAAATAAAATATTTTACTTTTAATCAATGTTAAAATAATATAATAATACATAATACTAATATAACATGAGACTTGGCATTTACATTATTATAATATATACATATTTAAATTTTGCTAGGAAATAATAAATCTATATAAAACTTAAAATGAAAATCATGTTTGTTCCAGATAACGTAAAGTATATATCCATCGTGGATGGATATAATAATGAGTATTAAAATAATTAAAACCTTCAAGGTCACAGGGTATGCATGTAAGTCTAGTTATTTTATTCATATTTATAATGGTTATTTAAAAGCTTTATTAATATTTCCGACATACATATGTATATATATGCCATAAACCACAAATATCATACACAATTGTAAGTGTGAAACTTTGTTCATATTGTAAGCAGTTTAATAATTTAGGCCTTTAATTCTTTAATCACATAAATCTTTATGTTTAATGAAGTTTAACTAACAAGGAAAAGCACATGTCCGTTATGCATGCATATGTCCCCTACAGGGTAGCAGTTACTATTACACTATACCACATGTTAATACTTTTTAATAAAATTCTTATAATTGTGTTCAACACATATTCATTTAAACAAAAATTATACTAATTATCCGGTAGTTTCATTCATTACTTAAGATACAAGCAACCTAACCCAGCATATGTATATAATTAGATTTACCTTGAATTGAATTGTAACAACTGGTCACAACATGATATTCTTACTTGCACCAGAACATTGGCTATCTGAACAAAATAAAGTTTTCACTTCTTTGACAGTATTATGAAAATGTTTCACTTTAAAGTTAGCTTGGAATTTTATTATTTATATATGTTATACTTAAAGTAGGTTATATAGTTATGAGTATATTTGTGTGTATTTGCTTTGTCTGCTATACACATAATACCCTCGTCTATATATATATATATATATATAGACACACACACACACACGTGTTTACCTGGAAAGTAAGTACTTCAAGTTGCTGGCAGTTCGAGATAGTTAGATACATCAATCTTGGAAAAGCCCCAGGTTCACTAAATGATTCAGGGAAGTGCTTTCCTGAAAACCCAGACAAATCCAACCACTCTAAGTTGGGTAACTTGTTTATAAAAGGAAGTTCCAATAGAGTTCCACCTCCGTTTAGAGTTAAACGTCGTAGTCGATGAAGTGATTCGAAACCATTGGGAAGGTACTTTGATGCAGTATTAAGGGTTAAACAAATCAAGGATGGGAAGTTCATCTCTAATGGAACCTCTTTGAACCGAATAGTGAAGAGCTTAAAGATACGTAGTTTTTGAGTGCCATTGAGCAACCATGCAAACTTTTGTGGATCAGCTTCAACTGTTTCAGATTTTGTTAAATTACGATGTACTTGTTGTTCATAGTTTCCCAAAGATACTTCCTCCAATGAACTATTGAAAGTTGGATAATTCAAATCTAAGGGACCACTTGTTAACCTTAAAACTCGTAAATGATTCATTTTTTCAATGTAATGTGAATTTCTCACTGGATGAATCCTCATCGAAATAATATGCAAGCAATTCAACCTGTACATACACTCCTGATGATTAAAAATGGCATGATTATGAGCAATATCCTATTTAAACATTGTATATGTAGTACAAGGATGTATCTCCCGTGAAATCTTATAAAATTCTGCAAATGCCTAAAACACTTCACAAATTGCCCACAAAGCCTCGGAAATGCAAATCTCACAAAACCACAAATGCATGTGAAAATCTATATATTCATACTGCATGCAGAACCCTAACTACACATGCATATACTATCAAGCTGTGGTGATACATGGTGAGGTATGCAAGTGTGATACATTAATACTTACATAGAGTATAATATAGTTTTTATACCTGTCCATGTTTTTCAGAAACCTGAAATCCAGATGAGCATCACCATCACATTCTCCACAACAACGTATTTGAAGAACCTCCAGCTGATGAAGTCTGCCAAGCCCTTCAAGCAGATTTTCATAAGAGCACCAGCATCTTTGACCAGGAGTAAGTGCTAAGTATCTTAACTGCACAAGAAGCTCCAATCCACAAATTGTTATGAACTCCCCATTCAACCATAAAAACTTCAGGTTGGAAAAGCTTCCCAAAGAGATATGCATTGACTCCTCCAGACACAGCTGCAATACGGACAAGCGAGGCATTTCATTCGACAGAATATCTGAAACCTTTTCACCTTTCATGTCTTCTCTATCTCCATAAATCACCTCTACTCTGATGTCTGACCGCTGCAAGTGAGAAGTGTGAAGTATGGATGTTTCTCTGTTTTGATGATGTAGTCTGCTAGCTCAACCATCAATTGACTATATTTATCGGCTAAAGATGCATCTTCCAGTGATTTCCGTGCGGATAAAAATTCCCTGTGTTGATAATCATCATGTTCATACGAGCTTAACACCAGCCACCAGTAATAGAGCGGACGTCCAACATCGGCTGTTCTAAAATTGAGAGAATAGGGGTATCTGCCTTCCATAGCAATGCACAGGAAAAGCACCTTCTCATCGTTGCTTAAGTCGTCGTAACTCAGCTTTAGCACCTTAAATATCTTTTCATGCTCATCACATTTTCCCCTCTTGATCTTTTCCAGAACATGTTCCCAATATGTAGGAGAATACAAATCCCCAATGTCCTTAGACATGTACCTAGCCATGACCTCCAACACTTTTGGAACTCCATAACATTGTTCAACCATTAACTCAACATGATATCTTATATCCTTGGGAGCCTCTTCTTTCTCAAAGGCATGCAGGCAGAAGAGTGTGCGAGCATCTCCATGTGATAAAGGATTCACCTCTAGTTTTGCAATTCTATCCCTTGAGAATTGATCAAGCACGTTTGCCTTCTGACTGGTAACCAGTTTCCTAACACCTTTGATGTCCACCGTCCTCAAAATATCTGCGTTCCACACATTCTCTAGTACAATAAGAGTCTTCTTATTGGAAGTTCGATTTGCAAAGGCCTGGATCAATTGCATGCCCTCTCCTACATTTGTAATCTACAGAGTGATCCATGATCAGCATTAATACACAGGTAAATATATATATCATACATACTCTTGAATGCCCAGGGAGCATCCGCAGTTGAGAACAAATGTCCATCATCATTGATACCTCGTATTTGCCTCGGCCAACTTCGAGATATGCAATACAACCAAAGAGTTCTCTCACCTCCTGCATCTGAAAAACGTATTGAACCAAATGCGTTTTTCCCACTCCGCTCTGCCCATGTATAAGAATCCAATCAGGTCCATGTTCAAGCAATGATCTCAGGCTGGAGATACAAGACTCTCTTGTAACTATAGGTTTCCGCACGTCAAGCGTTGGTACCAAATAGTGACTGCGGTTTATCTTTCATTAGGGCTCTCACTGCAACCAGATCAGCTTCAACTCGGTCCTTGCGGGCCAAAATCTTTCTGGATTTCATCCCTCTGAAACATCCACAACGTTGTGCGTGTGCGTGTGTGTGTTAGAGCTAGCAAACTCACCTGTTATAAAACTGTAGTTTTGAGCTCCATCTATGGTGGCCACCATTAACTCCTCCAGATCATTTTTGAACTTGCTCAACATGATGTATTCATCAGAGCCTGGATGGAAGTCTTTCATACAGTTTGCCACCTCCGGCAAAAGACGAAGACAATCCGAGGCATTCACGCCAGCAATAATGCTTTTCAGCTCCCACCCATTCTTTACAAAGTGGCATGCTGGGAGGATTAGAGCCGCAATTGCACACTTCAGCGGCTCACCAATCACCAGTCCAAGAACGGCTCCAATCGATCCAGATGCAACCGAAGTTTGATCACGGTCAACCATAGCGATAGAATTTAATCAACTGAAAAATCATAATTAATAATCTCTCTCACACACACGCCTTATGTTAACATGACAATATTACACCCAGAAGAGTTGATTTACCTGGTAAATCTTTCACCACTGCCGTAGTCAAGTTCTAGCCAAACCTGTTAAAAGCTACATTATTCGTATTAACAGTTATAAATAACATAATGGACACATATTATTTATATGGAGAAAGATTGCCGAAGTTTAAATTTTTTCTTTATTAAAATTTAACATAAATAATAAATTATTAATTTATAATAAGAATACAAATATCAATATAATTTAACTTTTGTATTATTATTAAATATAAGTTATTTTTTTATATTAAGAATTTATTATAAAAGATAAATTCTTTCTTATCGATAGACAACTGTCTTCATTATTATTATTGCATATATTCTCTTTGTGTGTATAATTTGAAAAAGCTATGCTCAGACATTACTGAACAGATATGGACACACACATATATATATCAATGACACAAGGTAGATGTATGTGTGTGCATGGTATATGGTGTTTACACAAGTATATATAGCAAAAGTTGTAATTCAAGTGAGTTTTTATTGTTATGTAAAGATATCATACGTAAACATATATATTCTTTGGTATTCTTTGTATATGTGTATGTATGTATGTATCCATTTATCTCATTGTACACATAACGCACAATAACCGAAACTAATTTACTTGATGTGAATGCCTACCATCTATACATTAAAACAAGTGATATTTGTGAATATGTTTTAATTTTAACAAACCGGAGCTTGTGAATTAACCAAGTGGATTCTTCTCTCTCTGGATACCTGTGTGTCCAAGCCTCTCGTAAGCCAGGGTTTTATTAGTCAGACTGATAGACCGCGTGAAGAATTAGCAACCGCACAAGAGCGGCCACGTGGCTGATCTTATAATTAATGTTTTGTTGACCAGCGGACTTGAATGGATTATTAAAGTCAGAGTCCTGCCGAAAAGGAGGCCTGGGCTTGGAGGCCCGGGCCTGGAGCATTCTGCAATATTCTTTCAGTAGGCAGATTATGCTGCCAAACAATCTTAGTCTGGCAAATGTTTTGTTGACCAGCGGACTTGAATGGATTATTAAAGTCAGAGTCGTGCCGAAGAGGAGGCCTGGGTTTGGAAGGCCCGGCCATGGAACATTCTGCAATATTCATTCAATAGGCAGATTATGCTGCCAAACAATCTTAGTCTGGCAGGTTGAAATTGTTGAAACTTAAGTAATAATTGAGTTGGCAAATTAAAATGTAGAACATTTTTTTTATTAAAACCATAGCAGTTTAAAACATTTGAAACTCATGTCTACCTCTTGGTTGTAGCATCTGAACAATTCTTGATCAGCTGATGTGGATTGGAAGTGGAGATGGCTCAGTCTGCACTGGCTCAAGTGTGATGTTCTCATGTAACTTCTCAAGTGCAAATTTTGGGAGTTTCATTTTTTTTTTGTTCTCATAATATTCCTCCCAAGAGGGAGGAACCTGTACCAGACCCTATGTCCTAAACAAGATCACTAGGTTTGATTAAACACTCAATAATTAGCTGTATTAGTCGAACACCATTTGGTTGAACAGGGAGATTACAAAGACAATAAAGCCATTAGTTATCTAAGAAAAACTATTTATCGCGACTGCTGAAGCAATTTGGCATGTTGACAAGGATGGTCGAGCTTAGTTTGAGCAGATTTGGTCTAATGTCTCTCCCATACGCCTGGAAAATAAGTAGAACAAGAAGGTTTTTATGTAGGATGGACGATGAAAAGTATTAGCAAGCAAGATGGTTAAATGGAAAACTTTATCTTCATGTGATTTTGAAATCCCAATCATGCCTTTGGTACATGTTGTACATTTTAGCAAGTTGAAGGTCAACTTCTTTGGCAGCTTCAACAACTCTAACAATAGCTGCCATACAAGTAGCTCGTGTGCATACTTGCAAGTTGTATTGCCTCATTAAATTTCTATGGGTCCAAGAAGATCATATTCTTATCGTAGTTGTGCGCTGCTAGCTGTAGCTCGTTGGGCAAGTCGATGAGGATCAAGTTGAAATTCGAACTTGCCTGCCTCCTTAAGAAACCTTGATTGAGCATTTGCTGAGTGCCACTTGTCAACTTTGGCTCTCAACTTTGCATGTATATCTAGAAAGTCACATGTATTATCTGTAAAAAATGCTATGTACATATATTTGATGTCACAAACATCACAATCATACGCACCTCAAGTTATAGCTAACGTAGAACATAGAACAAGAGGTCGTCCTTGATGTCAATACTTGTAGCTGAGGGTTGGATATCACTTAGACTAAACATAGCTACCTCTCCTATAGGCCCAAAAGTGCCTACGGAAGGGTTGAGTCTTCTCCTAATAGGTTGTGTGGAACTCCACATTTTGTTCTTCAACTTCATTATAAGGTCCACCTCTTCCTGCTGCTATATCACCTCTAAAAGATCTTTTGCATGCTCATTGTACAAGTCTTGTAGTCTTGTTCTCATGCTAGCGGCTCCCCTTTAGGAAAATCCAACTAGAAAGATGCATTTGTTCTCTCAAACTTGGTCAACTCACTATGTAACTTGGACCCCATATGACGCTGGCTTTTATGGTTCATCCACATCTTCATACTTGAGGATGGAGGCACACTTTTTGCCACCGAGTACCTACATACACCACATATGTTAAAGTCAACTCAATCTAAAGAAGAAGCTATTCTATATCATCCTTCGGGCTGTCTCATCAACCTCCAAGAACTCAGCTAGCTCCATAGAGAAGCTGAATTTCACATAGTCGTGGAAGCTAAAGAACATGTGAATTTTACATTATGCATGCATATTGTCAAACCATGTTGCAAAGTCCGCCTCAACAACCACCCATTCCTTGTATGCTCTCAACCATTGACCATATCAATGGCTCGTTCCTGCATTGCCCTTAGTATAAATCAACTGTAAACCACTTTAGGCACTCTTTGTCCTACATCTTCAGTAGGCCCAAAGTTTGCTGCTTTGACTTGATGTCTAGACGCCCTAGTTTAGCTAAGTAAACAAGGCGCACATCCTCAGGGATTTTGGCTCGCGACAATGCATAAAGCTTCTCCAAGCCCATTCACTTGCATTGGTCCTTCGAAATCTATGTCACTTTGTTAAACCTTTCCTCACTTAGCATCGAGTCGAGAATTGCAGAAACTTTATCATTCTTTTGTCGTGTTACTTGTACACCCATTGTTTGAGGATTTCCTCCATATGCGAGTTCTCCTTAGCTGTACAATAGCTTTGGCCAAGTTGCCCTCAATTTTGCCATGCAATAGCATGCACATTGGGAAAGTCAACTAGGAGCACAATCAAATTGACACTGACCTCAAACATTATCTTGGCCAATATTAAACCCTGCACTGGACACCATGAGGTCTTACCAACTACAGTTTCCTTCCAATTTTGGATGTGAAGTCTATCCTTCTTAGGTAGCTTGTCGATCATGAGAGCAAGGCCCATCGAGCTGCTAATTGCCTTGATCAACTTGAGCAAGTGCGGTAGTGTGGTCTCAATAACTGTAGAAGAGCTGCATGCAGCACAAGTTAGAGTTAAAATCACAATCAAATCATGTGCAAACATGTTAATTTGTTTGAAGAGTGTACACATGCATAAAGATGTAAACATTATCAACTTATACTATATGCATGTCCCTTTCTTTATTTATTTACACATACACACATATGTATACAGATATATATTATGCTATGTATGAATTTGTAGGTGGCCTAACTTCAGAATCAGATCCAACATTGCAATTAGCAATTCAATTCTGAACAAGCCGTGGCTGGGCATTTGCCGATGTAAATTACAGGTACTCGAGTTACATATGTATGGATGTATATACATATTCCTTATTGTTAATTTCGTTTAGTTGTTGAAATTATTTATTAATTTGCTTTGTTAAGGATATGGCAGGGCTTACCGCTTAATGGGAAATGGGGAATCGTGGATGTTGATGATTGCTGCAGTCTTCTTACTTGGTAACACACACACACACACCCAACACGTGTATATATGTATCGTGATATTCATGCCTGCACGTGTTTACAAATATACACATCTGTCTATCTATATATCTATCTATGCATGTATATGCATGTGGTTCTTGTGTTTTCTAGGTGACCTGTGGAGAGGTGGATAAAAATCGGCTATGTATAAATGACTGTTCTGCTGGAGGCTACACAACACTAGCTCACTCTACGGGGTACATCTTTTTAATTAACTAACTTGGTTATACACTTGCATATACATGTGTGTAAATACATATATTATATACACACATTATACCGTGAGAGCTAACCAAAAGAGGGGTAGGTGGGGCTTCATAATTGGCATTAGCTGGTGGATAAAAGCTAACAAAAGCCGTTTCGCCAGGGACTATAGTAGGAAACTCAATAATCTTCGGTACGTTGATAAATCCTTGATATTGTTCAAGGTCTAATGCATCTGATGACCAAATCACCTTAGGTTTTTCAATTTCACCTTATTTCACAATTAGTAAATTACATATAGGTATGTATGTATAGATATATATACGTGTTTTCATGTACATTGTGTGTGTATTTGAACGTGTGTAATATTGATAAAAAAAAAAAAAAACTCAAAAACAGTGTCGGTGTTTCTATTGTTTCTATTATACACCAACATATATCCAAACATGACAAATTTCCCAAGTTAAACAAAATACGACGTTTCCAGATGTATATTACGTGCATATAACTGTATCTCAACATATATATAAATATATCATGCCTTGTATAGATTCACACACCCACACACATACAGAAACACTTGTGTACATGCCTTCACAATAGAAGTTGGATGCTTCGGGGAGCCAGCACTCATGAACAAATTTTCACCACAGACTGTCTGCATTAACATTTGATTGTAAACTTATATACTTCTATTGTTATATATACATATGCATACCCACACGCGTGCGCGCACGCACACACACACACACACACACACCAAGTTGTAAATGGCACTGAACGGAGTTTCAAGTGGAACTATGGAACCCAAAGAAATATTAAACATCCCCAAACATAATTTTCACGTTTTCTGTAAAGTTCTTTAAATTTAAGTTAAGGGTTTTTACTTAAATATTGATTCACACTTAAAATACTTAATTCTTATTTACCCTTAAAATTTAAGGGTTTTCTTAAGCACATTCAACATATCATTTAAAATTCACTTTTACACTTGATTATGGCATGTATATGGAGCACCAGCGGCAGGATAGCATTCAACATTGTCAATACCAATAGCCTATTTCTAAACATATTCGACATGCCAAACTCACCGGAACTAGCCATTAACCCAATTGGAACACGGAAAACTAAGGTAAGAGTTTTCTAAATGGAAGTGCTAGCTTCGCCCAGAGTTTCTTGCAAATACCTAATGACACCCGATCGGACAATCACTAGATACCCAAGTGCACTAAGCGGGCTTGTTTCTTCTACACCTAGGGCTTATCAACATAGTACAGTAGGTAACAACAGTCAACATCCAAAGTAAAAGGAAAGTCATAGTAGAAACTATGACATTCACTAGTCAGGAACCACGACGCAGATACCACAGATTCGCACGACCACATGGACACACGGGACGAGGTGGCTGATGCCCCAGAGAATCATGGAAACCCACGTTGACAGTTCCAGCATCAATCACATGCCACAGATGGTGACAAAAGGTATGAAGAACCCCCAACACATCCTAATGAAGTTCCAGGTGTAGGAATGTGCAGGAATGAGCGAAACCTGGACCTCATTCCTGCACATTCCTGAACCCCAAAGGTCGCATGGTCCGAACCTCATTCCCATTGTCCTGAACCTCATTGTGGGACCTCATTCGTGCACATTCTGCATCAGTGCTGCATCAACTAAGAGACGAGGGGATATTGTCTCAGGGCAAGGGGAATCCACCCAAACAGCAAGGATCATCATGACCATGTGAGAAGATTTCGCAAGGTCGCACAGTCCGAGTGAGGAGGTACCATCTAGGCAGGGAGCACCACGCCGCCAGCCCAGAAGTTGGTGCCGCGAAAGGGGACCCCCAAGGGACAACCGGGGGAAGCCCATTCTCATCACCATCCTCAAGGAGGAGGAAGTAGGTGCTCTACGACGTTGATTTAAGCTCAACAAAGGGTGAGGGGTCCGCCCAGGATGTCTTATGTAGACGGCAAGGAGCAGTGGAGGATCCCATCACCTTGCTGGCCCGTGCACTCAGTAAGATGTAGGAAAGCACAGTTGCAGTGCCCCTACCCGCATTCCAAGGAGCGAAGGGCGAAGATGCAGATCAACACGTGCACAAGTTCGAACAGGTGTGCGAGCTAAGGAGCGTAACCGATAACCACATGAAGTTAAGTGGATTCGCATGTACCTTAGATAGGAAGGCACATGCTTGGTGGATGCGATTCCAAGAAGCTAATCCACAAGCTGGCTAACCTGCAGTAGAAGGAAGAGGAGTCTATGGATGACTACACCATCTATATGTTGGGTACATCGCCCGACTAAGAGATCCACTGATTGACCTAACTAAGAAGATGTGGTATCGGAAGGGGCTACGACCGGAAATCCGCAAGTGGATTGGGTTGGACAATGACCAAACGTTCGACAAGCTGCTTTGGTACGCCAAGAAGGCCGAAAATTGGGAAGTTGAGAGACGGCATGAACGAAAGAAATAGGACAAAGGCTAGGACGGCACTACCATAGACGAGGAAAATCCCTTGGCCTCCCCAAAGCAAACGCGAAAGGAGCAATGCCCTGGAACCAAGGAGCGAGTACTAGTCCTAAGAGAGGAGGAGCAAGGACCGACGATATGGAAGGCCAACTTGACAGCCACCTTGGCCAAGATGGGGATACACCGCGCTTGGGGAGAGGTATTGCAAGGTCTGCAATATCCGCGGATCCCACAACACCGACAATTGCTATAGGTTGGCCGATCTGATGAGCAAGACAGCACCTCAAGTAGCCACAATGACGGCTGATCGGAAGCATGAGGCAAACGTGGAGCACCGGTGTGGCCAAGGCTGTAAGACTGATAAATATGACCACCCTCACATGAGGTCACACTCGGGGGAGCAAAGACGGTGATCCCCCTCTAGGGAGCCTCAACCCTATCGAAACAAGTACGATGACAGGGAGAGACGACCGGAACGTCGGGAGCTAATTTGTGCCATGTGCAAAGGAAGCCATCCACTTTACAAATGTTCATGGATCTCTATGATCAAACCAATGTTGGAAGCCCATGTCCCCGAGACAGTCAAGACTCCTGGTGATTTGGCAAACCCCGCTATGACACCAGCTTCAGGCCCACATTCCAATCAGGTGGGAATTGTGCCTATGGAGTCCCCATGTGGGGCCGTCACTAGGTCACAAGCCCAACGAGACGACGAGGCCAACCAACATATTGACTTGGAAGTGGAGAACAATGGAGAATCCAGTGAGGAAGAAGTAGCGGACGAGCTTCCAAAACCAGGACAGTGGACCAGGAAACGTGTAGAAGTGGAGGTAGCAGCAAAACAAGTTAGAGCCAACAAGGCCAGGGACCTCTAGTGACTCTACCGGGATTCGGGAGAGCATTGCTGCAAAGGTCTGGGAAGCCAAGTGTCG
>PUQB01000296.1:0-274695 GCA_003024785.1 Selaginella tamariscina
TTTCTGGCATGCTATCTTCGGCTCCGAAGAAAAGTTCGATGAAGAGGGAACCACCGATGCCTGAGAGAGCCTCGCAGCAGCCTTGGAGGATGCATCAGCAGCTGCATGTGCCGCATTGGTGGAACCTTGCAGATCGGTGACCACTTGGCGCAAAGTGGCCAGCTCATGAAGCAACATTTGGTGCTCGCGTTGAAAGTGCTCAAAATCAGCCATGATCTATGAAAGAAAAAGGAGGAAAATGAAGGAAAAGAATCAAGAAAAAAAGTAGCTGGAAACGGAGAGCTATGAAAGCAGTTACTATCAAACTGTCAAGCCACGATCCAGGAACCAGGAAGAGAGCAGGATTCCAAGAACAGAAGGCTTGACTCAGGAACAGGACGAGAGCAGGACAGGAACTAGGAACTCAGAGCAAGACAGGCAGATAGGATCCAGGAGCAAGACAGGAACAGGACAGGATCCAGGAGCAAACAGGAAGCAGGACAGGATCCAAAAGCAAGACAGGAGAGAACAAGAAGCAAGGAACAAGACAAGAACAAGACAAGACAAGATTGATCGTAGTAAGACTGGTGTTGATAGTAACTGATTGTACAACAATTAGGTCGGAGCTTTTATGCTCACAACTCCAAGAGCTAATCTAGGCATGAGTGCTAAAAGTGGTTGCATGCATGCAAAAGTGGCTGCATGCATGCAGAGGCTAAGATGAGTCCACATGTCCTTATCCTCTAGGCATATCCTGTGGCATATCATGTAGGCATATCCTATAAGAATATTGTAACCCATATCCTGTATCCGGAATCCTGTATCCTGTATCGGGTCGTGACAATAAGAGCTTCTTGCCTATTAGCAAGCTCTATTTGCTCAGCTCGGGCAGCCTCTTTCTTGGCCTGCCTATTATCTCTCTCTCTTGCTAGAGATGGATTAAGATTATGATGTCTCCAAGGCTCCATCCATCATCATATATATACACACCTTTTTCACTTAAGCTCTACTTCTCTCAGAGCTATATCACTTCTCACTTAGGAATTCAACAAATTCCTCCACAACAATGGTGAAATCCCTCCGTGGTCGCCATGTGTTAACATGGGTAAACTTTCATGTGTGCAGAAATTATTATTCACAGCGCAGGAAAAGCTTTCCCAGTTAAAGTAGAGAGGATTTTGTCTTATAGAGAACTTTATATATATCTATCTTGTCTCTAAGGTCAAGGATAGGATTTTGCTTTGGCCATTGCCATGATAATATATCTTAAACATGCAATTGCATTACTAAATGAATACAAAGAGATAACAAGTGTGAAGACTTACTTCTCTCACAAAGATACTCTCTCTCTCATGCATTGCTCTCCATTGCTCTCCATAGCCTTCTCTTTCTCCCTTCTCGCCCTTCTTGCCCTTCTTGCCCTACCGAATCCTGTCCTGCTCCAACCGTCATAATAGTCCAATTCTCCTACCTACGTAGGATATTTCCTACTACCGTAGGATTTTTCCTGTACCTATAGGATTTTTCCTACCACTACTTTCCTACAAGTTACTTCTCCACCGTAGGAAAGTCCTATGTATGTAGTTCCTACATGCTATATTTTTGGTCCCTAACAACTAGGTTTGGATAACCCTAAGTACATGACTTTGCGAGTGCCTCATGAAAGGGCTCATGCTAACAAGCTTAGGTTGTTCAACCCCTGGATTTCAAGGAGAACACTCCCCTAACCAAGTGTGTCAAAGCACACCTAGTTACGAGACCTAACCTCCATTGAGCGGATGCCCAAGGCTTAGCACCCTAGCGCAAGCACAAGTATGCATGTTTGCTAGACTATCCAACCCCTTGGTGACAAGCCCATGACACAACCCCAAAGGGCATGCCTCATGCATTGTATCGCATGACATCTAGCCCATTGTCACATCTCCATGTGACACTACCTTTCACGATGTGGGCTATCATGCCATAGCCCCTTTAGATTCAAGAGTTGCATTGGGTGCCATGAATGTGGCTCTCAATGCCAACTCTAGAACCCCTCTATTATCCCTTAGGAACTTGATAAGAAAACCTTATCAACCTAGAACCCACGACCATAGTTGGACAAGGACACGAACGTGCCTTACTTAGCTGTGAGTGCTGCTCTTAGCTTGACGTGGAGGAGGAGGTTGGAGATAAGCCTCAACCTCTGACCCTTGGAACGTGCAGTCCGACAAGACCTCCCAGGCATGGATTCGTCAACATTAAAGGGTAGGCTACCCCGAAGGTGGGAAGTACCCATGTCGTGTGGAAGTTGAAGTGGCACAACAAAGGGTTGTACCTTAACGACACAAGTTAAAGTTTGCACTGGCAGAAGAGCAACGAACTCAGTCATGAACCCAGAAGCTCTCCTACATAAATATGTGACAGAGAGCCCCCCCCCCCGGGGCTGGCACGGAATCTCATTCCCATAGGGAATATACTTGGTGAGTTAATTAATTGACCCCTAAACCCTAACTTGTCAAACCTAGGGGTATTTCTAAACATACTCGACATGTCAAACTCACCGGAATTAATCATTAACCCAACTAGGACATGGAAAACGAGGGTAAGAATTTTCTAGAAGGTAAGTGCTACTTTTGCTTAAAGTTTCTCGCGATATCTAAAGACAGCCAACCAAACTACTCTTAAACACCTAAGTGCACTAAGTGGGGCTGTTTCTCACACATCTAGGGCTTATCAACATAATTCGGTAGGTAACAACAGTCAACGTCTAAAATAAAGAGGAGTCATAGTAAAAACTATGACACTTTGGGACTTACGTATCACCTTTAACTTTAGCATCTCCCTCACACAACAATGCAAAATATCCTTCTCCTTTAGAGAACGTCGCCTGAGCCTTATCCTGATCGGGCAAGTTGTACCAATTGGGATGTGATGCCGAGTAGTCAATAGGGGATTTGCAACTCTTACAATGGATTTGAATAGGCTTGGATACCTTGCCAACAAGTCCTTGATGTCCTTGGCTCATTGCTCTGGAGAAGGTTCTTCCTTAGGCACCATGATGCTTTGCAATGTCGCCGCCATGCCATGTGGTGCATGTCCTGTAGCCTGCAATGGGGGCATCTTAGGATAGACAACATGCACGTCTCAAAATCACATCTCGTTTTGACCCCACGGAGCCAATTGACACCTAGGATGATGTCATGGACTTGGCTCGGCATCACCCGCAACTTAAGATATGATGGTATCTTCCTAACACACAGGCACGTGTGCAATTCGATGTGATCAAGTAAAGGACTTCTTATCAGCAAACACTACCTTCAATGTCCGCTCGGCCAGTATTGTGTGCAAGTGCAAGGACTCAATTACCAATCGATTAATAAAAGATATATCGAATCCGAAGTCCACTAGGACCGAAACAGGAATTCCTTCTACCATGCATGAGAACACAAACATAAAACACTCGGTGTCTAGTAACTCAATTGAGACCCCTATGCCTGCACAAGCATGGAAGAACAAAGGTGCTTTGGGGAAGTGTCGACCATGTGCAAGAATCAAATTCTTCAGAGGTGGTGCAATGTGCCTAGTGCATGGGTCCTCTAACACCCCATGCACTACTCCCCATTTTTCGGCTGAGGAAGTGTCTCAACTTCTTCTGCAGTCTCGATGGTAGCTGTCCCAACCTCGGCACTCATAGCACTGAATGTTCCACCCACGACCACGCTGACCAGCAACTTGGCCTTGGCCCCTCCTGCAGCCTGAGGACTTGTCCTCCATCTGAACAGCACCCACTTCCATTGGAACAGGATCGGATGTTGAAGAAGTTCCATGAATAGGTGCCGATACAGGATACACACGTTGTGCTGCACCCAACGAGTTCTCAAATCGATGTGTAATCCGCAAGGCCAGCCAAATCAGGGCAAAGAGCCACAACAACCCCAGCTGTACAAGTTCTGTCATGTTTGGATCCGCACGATTGACCAAGTTCTAAAACTTGATCTCGAACCGTTGAACGGTCTCTCTCGACACTTGCTTCAAGTCGTGGAGCTCATGAAAAGCCGCAACAGAATTCTCGGGCTTACCAAAAGCTTGCTTGAATCGCTGGGATAAGATGTTTCAATCTTGTCGATCAAGAACGGGGACACCATTGTACCATTGCAAGGCAAGTCCTTGTAGACATGTTGGGAACTTTTGTAATTGCTGAGATTTAGACCATCCATGGTAATTAGCAATCCCTTAAAAGTGTGCCCACCAATGGTACACGTCTACTCCAACCTCCCTCTTGAAGAACTCTGGACGAACATGTGGATTTGAACCCAAAAGGTGTGGATTGGCACTTTGCAGCATATTGGCATTCTGCTGCATACCTTGGTGAATTTCCCGTAGGAGAGTAATTTGATTTGCCACACTCAACTACAATGCATCGAATAATTGCAACCACCTTTCTTCATTCGCCATCACGAATAAGAACAACAAGGGGAGAGGGAGACAAAAAAAAAGAACACAAAAAAAAAAAAAAACAAAAAACGAAGCCTTCAAAGGACTGCCCAACATCTCCACCAATGAGAGGAGTGAATACCAAATTATTCAATCAAGTCTAACTCATACAAGATATTTATATTAAGTGTCTCTGTCATAATTAGCACGCTTGGTGCCAAGTAAATCATGGTGCCCAATTAGCCAACACCCATATTAGTGTGCCTGAATCCTAGTGCCACACGACACCTCTATGGCAGAGTATACATGGCATATATACATAGTATACACCATGGAACCTTACAAGTGCAACAATTAAAAATCAATTTTATTAATGACAAATGCATTCCAAACCAATTCAAGACTTTTAGGGTGTCTTCCCATTATATGGTTTGGTTAGGGTAGCATTAATAAATACTTAATAAATAAATAATTTTTATCTTCACATGACAATTGATTAATTATGAGTTAAGTGTTAAAATTTAATTAAATGTCTTTACATATTAGCAAAGTTAAGTTATAAAAATTAAATTTGTAGTTAATTATTAACCTAATTAAATAATGATATTAGTTAAGGAAGATTCAATTAAAAATATTCAGTTAAGAATTAAGTGAAGACAATATTTTCAGTTATTTAGTAACTGAAAGGCTTAACCAATAGTCTCTTAATCAAATGTAATTAAGCGTGTGCAAATGGTTGGATGTACAGTTAGAGTTATTGTTATGTATTGCATAGATCATTGATGTTTTGAAGGTTTCTTGAACTTAAAAGCTTACTAAACAAAATTCACAAATTTAATTGACTTATTAAAAAGGTCATAGCATAAGGCACGTTGGTTGTCCCATGGCTTGGTGATGTAATCGTAAAAGTTCTGCCAATGATTTTGAAATAATGACATGTTAATAATCTGTTATGAAGTACAATTTGTATTGAAGCAACTCAACAATTTCAATAGATATAATGAATGTCACATGTTTATTAAGTGGACAATCTAGATATCTTGAAGAACCATTTGGAGAAGGATGTCTAAGACTAACAAGGTTTTAAAGGGTTGCAACAGTATTAATTTCATTAAATTCGAAATCAATCAATATCTAGAAGTCCATCAGACAACATTTTAGCATGTGCAAATAAATATAAATGATAAAGAACAAGGTTATGGAATCTTTGAACTAATTGGTTTCCAAAGGAATTAACTATAGCATGACTAACGTGAAAGATTTATATGGTGTTTGTCCTGATAAAACAATCGTTACAACTCGGAGGTTCTGGACAACTGACATCATGAGTTACCAAAGCTATATTGGAGGTAGCGTCTCGTGGCAGTGTGGACTTGGGGCGGCATGTCACAATCCCATCCTGCCCGTTATTTGTAGAGGATCTTCGAGAGTCCCTTTGCCATCGACTCCGCCGCAAAGATCCGAGACACGATGCTGTCCATCGACCAGCTATGGATGGGAACCTTGCACAAGTTCCAGACGTGCTTGACTTTAGACAGGAAATCATATCGAAAGCTACTGTGCAAAGCTTGTCGCACTCTTACCGAGTGGCTTGGTGACAAACATTGGTAGAAACCTTGACGAACCAACACTGGCATGATTCCTTTGTCACGTAAATCCGAGTCCAATCCGATCTTCATGTTTAAGCGGATCGTAGTCGAGCTTGAGGCCAATAGTGATCACTGTATCGCCGCCGAGAACGATTTGTGTAGCGGCTCCACTATCTGGAGATCTAACAAACGACGCGCGCGCACCATACATGTATTAAGAGTGTATGATAAAGTCTAATATTTTGAGTGTGTAGAGAGAGTCAACTTAAGGAAGTTGATTACAGAAGCTTGGATCAGGCTGACAATAGTCGTTCACACAGGGAAAATTAGCATAGCAGCCAGATGTGCCAGGCCCACAATATGCTCCACACACACACTTGAGAGCATCACACATTCCACCGTGGCAATCCATGCCCTCGTTACAGTCAGAACTTGTGTCGCAGCTGTCTCCACAGCCGGCTGGCTGCTGCATACTGCCCTTCTCCAATAGCAACCCAAAAACTAAAACAATAAGCACAACCGCAGCAGCTCTCATTTTCCACGCTCTCATTTTCCACGTGCAGGTCTTCAAATCAGTATCCACACACACACACACGCATGGTTAAGGAGGAAGCTTTCTAAGTATATGTAGCACATTTACAAAGCAGTCTTTGAAATTACCAAAGCCTGTATACCCCACACAATCTGGCATTTAACACACAATAGAGTATAATGCTTTGGCTTCAAGTTGAACTATATGCTAATCAAAATCTCTTAATTAACACTGTTTTTTAAAGAAAACAGTAAGATCTGACCATTGGATCGTAAGCTTACATCGAGAGAGAGAGAGAAATCTGTTCTCCTAACGAACAAACTCTACAAGCCTATAATGCTGTTACTTCATGTATTAATCAACAACAAAACATGCTTACACGAAAGTTATTCAGATAGAGAGAAGGTCTGTACATGTATCTATAGCAGTTGCAACATGAAAATCCTCCTCAGAAGGTCGAGGCTGAAGATCAAACACATCGTCCACATAGCCTCCCTCCCCTTCATCAACATGAACATAATGGGGAACTATCTGGAAATTGGAAAATAGATATAATACACATGCACACGCATATACAATGTAAGCATAATTACACACGCACACCTCATCCGTAGCCGTGAAATCTATCAAGTCGGTATTACTTTTTCCCCCTTCAGCCTCTGCTCCTAGATTTTCCGCACCTTAAAAGTAATAAACTTAAGCGTTATGTCTGAACACACGCATGCACGTACATCTATCTATACATACCTATACCTGTCAGACCTTCCTCCTGCAAACTCTGCTCATTCTCAGTTGTATCAGAATCAATAGTATCCTTGCTTTCTCCTGTACAATAATAGAAAGAATCACATAAAAGACTCACTGAGCATCTTGCTCCCCTCCGTACAATCGTCTTCAGGATTCGTACCTTGATTGCCCTCAGCTAGCTCTAAATACAATGGATAGCTTTAATTAAACAATAGCCGCAAACAATATATAGTAATCAATAATATGCATATAAAGAAATGATATATCTAAACAGCTATAAAACAAGAGATTCACAATTGAGATAGTTATGCAAACCTTGCACCGGTGGGGTTTCATTTGCAGCACCAACTTCAACGTGATCATGCAAACCTTGCACCGGTGGGGTTTCATTTGCTGCACCAACTTCAACTTGATCCATGTTATTTGGATCTGATGTCTCTGAAGAGCTCTGAGAAGGTCCTCTATCATCCTGATTCTGTATAGCAAGCTATATTTATGTAGATTAAACGACAATTATGTATACACTATAAGAATATGATTTATAATATATAGCTGTACAGTGAATGCAAAGTTTTCGAACGCGTTACCAGTTGGGGCTCCTCGGATGGTGCTAAAACACGTGTAGTTTCTTCGGGAACCTGCAATGAAGTTACTAAGGACATTGAAGCAGTAGGATCTTAGCTATCCTTTAGAAACTTGTAGCTTAGTATATACTTCTCTATCTATCTAATCTATATCTATCTATCTATATTATATATTTATATATAGATAGAGAGAGAGGCATACTCATGAAAAGGATGAATACTTTACCTGTTGAAGCTGCTGAGAGGCTTGAGTTACGAGATTAGAGTTTTCTTTTACGGAAGTTATAGACAAGGAACCGCCTGCATCCTGTTTGAAAAGATGATAAATTATGATGTATACACTGGTGTATATACAAATTCGAAAATCATGTTATATACTAGATACTAATACAGAGCTAATAGAGTATACCTGGTCAGATACTTGAGGTACAACAGAATTAACTGCAGTTTCTTGCATTAAACCTCGGAGACTATTGAAGAAGAATCTTCATCGTCCTTTTAGTAAGATAACATTTACATAAGTTTAGTATATAAGAGAAACCCATGCTTCAAATTATATATTATTCTATTCGATATCAATATATAGTCATACCGAGCATACTTGTGCAGTTCCTTTTGGAGTAATCTCGACTGGTGAACTTGGTGTATAAATGTGCTCGTGAGCTGTTCTGTCTTTGTTTATGACAGAAATCGTAAGTAAACCATTAAAATATCACGTACTACACGCCAACAATGTATGTGTGTACGTGTGTAAGACGTCAAAGAACGTTCTTTAGTGCGTAAAGACAAGTCATACCTTTGTTCAACGAAGAAAAACCATCTTGAACTTGTTCTTCGAGCTTCCCCACTCTTTCATCTAGTTTACCAAAAGCCGTATGCAGATAAGTTTCCATTCGTACAACCACCATCTCCAACCTTTGAATGCGATACCTCATTTCATTTTGAAACTCTTCTGTTTTATTCAATCAACAAAGAGGTATTTGAGTGTGTGTGTGAGAGAGAGAAGAGAGAGAAAAGAGAGAATTGTACGTCCCTGATTTTTTCTGCATTTCCAGTTGTTTACTGGTTACAGATTCTTCCTCTTTCAACGTAGAACTGGGTTGGTTTTTGTTGCATCCGTCGATTTTCCACTCCATCAGACATGCCTCGGACGATTTGCAACATGCTCGGCATTAACATTGTAAGCATTGAAGCAGTACCATCTGCGTAGTTATTAATCACATGTCATCATGCGCACAGTTATACGCACACGCACACGCACACACGAGACATACATAGATATGCATGCATACATGGATTGTAGTAAAAGAACCGTATTCAACACACAGATACATATAGATGTACACATCAGTGTACAGCATTCATTTTGTTCAGTATAGTACAGTATGATGTGTTGTAAAGAATGTGCCACACGCACACGCAGACCCACACAAAAATCACAAGAACAAAGACACCCGTACATTCAATGAAAGTAAGCTTCCTGTCATTCCTTAAAGTGGATACCATATCGTGTGATGTGTATATGTGTCAAAAATCACACACACACACACACACACACACACCTGTTGTATTTTCCTTCTCGTTGTCACTAGTAGAAGTTGGTGAAGTCTCTGCAACTTCTGCACAAATTGTGACCTTTTTGATTTCCAGCCGTGATTTGCTTATTAATGAAAGCAGTCTGATTTTGAGAGCTGCCCATGCATCGGCATTCACTAATTCTACCTCCGCTTCATAAAATGGATTTCCCTAAACATAAATAAATTAATCAATTAATTATACTTTTCATTGAACTCGTTTAGTTATACATGCTTAATTAAAGATATCTTCATGTATATGTGTGAGTTTGAATATACAAACTGTTTCAGAATGAACTGTGAACTATTACGTTATAGTAAACTATATGAGCTAAAACGCACCTCTGGTTTTACAGATGAATCGTCAATCTCGCCACGTGCGGTGCAGATGTAATCTGTTTCCCCGCCAGGTTGTCTTTGACAATAAACTTCACAGATACGAGAAGTGCTCACAATACATACGCTATTAACATAGCATAGTCCCTCAAATGCAACTACATTTATACGAGAGAGATTACTAAATTACTTATAGTTAATTTAATCCATACGTCACACAATTAATGTTAAATATACATTCATTGACTTTATATTTAATACATAAAATGAATAAATAAATAATTAAAATGATTTTAATGTTAAATATACATTCATTGACTTTATATTTAATACATAAAATGAATAAATAAATAATTAAAATGATTTTAATGTTAAATATACATTCATTGACTTTATATTTAATACATAAAATGTATAAATAAATAATTAAAATGATTTTACCTGTAATTTCACAAGGGTTGGAGTCAGAGGATGGTTCTAAGGAGAGAGACTCTGAAGATTCTGGAATCGAATCAGATATTCTAGGGGCAGCATCTAAGATTACATCCACAGCGTCTCCACATCTCCGTGGATCGCCTTCCAGCTGCAGCTCTTGCTTGCCACCATCCAGCACAAATATTTTAGGGATTTAAACCTAAACATTGTTTTAGGTGCGGATTTATATTAATCCCAAATTTCTTCATTACATTAACTTTTTCATTTAGTATGAACACCGCTTGTGGTGAATAAACTCAACCTGCATAGAAAATGCCTCAGAAGAAAGAAACTATCTCTCTCGTGTGTGTGTGGTGTGTATGTGTGGGTGTGTAAAGAGACCTGATCATCGTTGTGAATTCCAAATGCTTTTAAAGACGCTTTATCGTCAAGAAGCTTTTGGTTCATATAGCACAGCAAAAGTTGGTCCATACTTGCTCCCTGCATCATTTATCTCTTGTGTATTTGTAAATATGTATATATGCATACAAAACACATACACACACGCATTCTGTACGCATGTGTTGTATACATTTGTAATATGTACATGGGTCTTACCACTGAATATCACAATAGCCCAAGGCCTTCATTTCAAGCTCATTCACAGTCTTCTCCAGCTCGCTCTTCATCTCTCCAACAGTTGCATCACCGGACACAAAGAAATCTGCAAAACAAATGATAATAAATAACATTTACAAACAAACATAAAAAAAAAAATTAATCACCAAATGATGTCCCGTCCAGCTTCCTAACCAGGAGCTTAATCATTCCTTCGTCTCTGTTAATCGAGTCTTCATGTACACCATCCGAGTATATTCTATTGTTATCATCGCATATTCTCAGTAATGGCTCAAAATCTCCATTATTATCCCCAATGGAAGACGGAACAGCAGCATAGTAGTGACTAAACCTCTTGCTTCCTCCCAAAGTGAGCCTCATCTAAATCAAACTCTAGGCTGTGCAACTCGCTCAGCCTTAACTGACTGACACGTGGTTTATACAATAAACATACCTGTGGAATCAGTTGTGATCAAAATGAGAAGGGATGTACGCAAACAGTAGATCTGGAGGCGTATATGGAAGGTCAGAAGTCCCCCTCTATTCTCTCTTTCATTAATCTCTGATTTCTGAAAAAGCAGTAAAACCAGAGATTTAAGATTACTGAATGAGCATTAAATTAAATAATCTTAAATTACATACACGATAGCTATATAGATACTGATAGTAATAGATAATATGCCAAAATATATTCCCTACATATATCCACATACACGTGGATTCTTACAAGAGAGCAATGTCGTGTAGCTTGCCTCATGTTCAATACTCTGTTCTTAGGGTTCTTATTTCTGTTTTTAGGGTTAGGTCGTGTTGTTTGCGGGATCAGGATGGTGAAGTTCTCTAAGCAGCTGGATGGTCAGCTTGTGCCCGAGTGGAGATCGGCATATTGCAATTACTGGCAGATGAAGAAGGATCTCAAGCAAATCAAGCTGTTTCTGCGCAGGAAACAGCAATTTAATGATATTCTTCAATCTGCTGCTTCTACTCCACCGTCAGATTCTCCTCTTAGAACTTTCAGCGGGCTTAACAGGCGCAAGATTACGACTTGGAGCCAAAATGAAGTCATACGGGTAACACACGCACACACATTCTGTTTGTAGGGAAAGTCATAGAGTTATCTTATATATTATATAGGTATATGCACATACAGGTACGCAGAGCATTGATTTTATTCTATACAGGTGCATGAACGTAGATCCTTTGATCCTACGGAAGACGTAATATATGAAACAGAATTGTTAGGACCTATGTCACAAGTTGAAGAAGAGAGGACCTTCTTCAACAGTCTTGACAGTGAACTCAACAAAGTGAACAGATTCTACAAGCATAAAGAAGACGAGTATTGCAGACGTGCAGAAGCTCTCAGCCGTCAGATGTCCTTGTTGCTTGACACGAAGCGTTCGATCGATCTCATGTCAGGTCAACAATGCAAACTCCATCACTAAACGTCAGTGATCAAGGCAATCTTTCCTTTGATTTATATATATATATTATATATAATATTTATTTTTATTTATTTATTTAGATTATATGCAGGAGAGCCTTCTACCTATAATGGTACTAATATACCCCCAGACAAGGATGTTGATGTGAAACTTGATGTGAAAACACAGACAACGACGTTAGCATGGCTTTCTCAAGCGCTTATTTATCAGTCCGAAAAGAATATTACTCAACATGCGGACGTATATACCACTAAACGGAAGTTACATTCTGCTGAGAAGGTTTTGCGTTTAGCTTTTATTGAGTTTTATCGTGGCCTTGGATTGCTCAAAAGCTTCAGGTATATTTTATATATATAATATATATATATAGAGAGAGAGAGAGAGAGAGAGAGAGACACACATAATATAATCATATCTTGTGATGTATATTAATATATAGTATGTGCTGTAATCGTATCATATCATTCTGAGTTTATTCTTATCAAAATGGTCAGTTGTTGTTAACATGTTCTTACTTGCAGTTCTTTGAATATGGTGGCATTTGCGAAGATTTTGAAAAAATACGACAAGGTGATTACGTTTATCTGTATAAAACACATTTATAACATATGACGTTATATTATGGACTTGAAATTCTACATTTATCTTACATACTATACTTTTTGTTATTTTTCAGATCACAGGAAGAAAAGCCTCTTTTACATACTTGCGTGCTGTGGAAGGCTCATATTTTAACGGCTCTGACAAGGTATGAGATTGATATTATTATATTAGTATTAATAAGTTAATTGTATTATATTTACACTTATAATATTATTTGCAGGCTTCGAATATAATGGACAAAGTGGAGAAACTCTTTACTCAACATTTCGCAAAAAATGACCGGAAGAAGGCTATGGCATGCTTAAGGCCAATGCAACAAAAAGCATCACATACAGTCACATTTTTTATAGGTGAAAAACTCAATCATATAAAATTAAATAGCATAAACTTAGTTCAAGATTATATTAATTTAGACTATTTTATAATTTTTTACAGAACTATGCTTGCAATAAAGTGCTAAGTTTGATGCAGGACTTTTTACGGGATGTGTAATTGCATTGCTTGCTGCTTTTGTGATTGTATCTCGTCTCAATGGCAGTTATGCTTCTGCTGCAGGAACATGGTCAGGAAACCCAACATATATGGAATCAATTTTTCCAACCTTCAGGTATATGTTATATATGTATGTCTGTATTATGGTATATGTTATATATGTATGTCTGTATGTATGGATAAATACACACTTATACAGACATATACATATGCCCGTCTCTGAAATTAGAATGTTTTATAACAGCATGCTGGCCTTGATGCTTTTGCATATGTACATGTATGGATGTAATGTATATGCATGGCGAAGGGAACGTATAAATTACCCATTCATATTTGAGTTTCAACCTGGTACTGAACTCAGACACAGGGAAGTACTACTACTTAGTACCGGACTAACAACTGTGGTTGTTGCTGGAATGGTTACTCATTTGGCAGCTCATGCAAAGAATATGAACTCCACAAATGTTGACCTTATTCCGGCTGGTATAGTCGTGGTAAGCTATATATACACGCGCACATGTATGTATGTATGTGTGCACACACGTATACGTTGCTTTTAACCGTCATTTGCTATGACACAGTTGTTTTTGGGCTTGTTGATTCTTCCGTTTGATGTCTTCTATTATTCTAGTCGGTCCTTCTTCACGAGGTGTTTGCGTCATATTGTTTTTGCTCCGTTTTACAAGGTTCTCTCTCTATATATACATGTGTGTGTGTGTGACGTTTATATATGTATATAACGTCTAAAAGACTAGTAATGTTATCTTACTATTATGAATAAGATAAACCTTTTCTACATAGTAATTTGCTTAATATCGTTTTCCAATTTGTTTCTCTCCTACAGGTTGTGCTGGCTGATTTCTTTCTAGCTGATCAGCTAACTAGCCAGGTGGATATGCATGATTAAACAATATTAAGAACAGTTAATAATAAAACATGTTTTATATTGCAGGTGCTTTGTTCAGGCACCTTGAATTTGTAATTTGTTATTATGGCTTCGGAAACTACAAAACAAGGAATACTCATTCGTGCACCAAGAGTGGCACTTCGATGGACATTATGTATTTTGTTTCATTGATACCATACTGGTGGCGTATATTACAGGTATTTATGCATACATACATACATGCATTCATCTATATGCTAGTTTGCTACAGTGTTTTAGAAGATGGATTGATGAAGGCGGGAAAGCTCACATAGCAAATGGAGTGAAATATTTATCGGCAATGGTAGCTGTTGGAACAAGGCTTTCGTACATAAAACATGGGAGTACGGCATGGCTAGTGACGTTTATAATAACTTCAACCATTGCGACTATGTATCAACTTTACTGGGATTTAGTTGTTGATTGGGGTCTTCTACAACCGTGTTCTATCAATCCATGGCTTCGTGACAGGCTCATTCTCAAGCACAAGGCTTACTACTTCATTTCCATGGTACTCTGCGCGTGCGTGTGTGTGTGTTTGCATGCATATATACTTAGAAACCGTGTGTGTGAGAGAGAGAGATCCAGCATACATATCATATTATGTAAGAATGAGCAGTGTGCGACTTGATGTATCAAATTCTACAGACATGATATATGCAGGTATTGAACGTGTTGCTGCGTTTTGCTTGGTTACAATCCATTACCAGCTTCCAGTTCAGAAATCTTAATCGACATGTAACTGATTTTATATTTGCTTCTTTGGAAGTCTTTAGAAGGGGACAATGGAACTTCTACAGGTACATAAATTATACGTATATGTGAGATATATAGGTAATTGTGAATCTGTATAACTATGTATATGCAAGCGTGTGTGCCTTCACACACAGGCACGCACGCACAGAGTTCATGTATAAGGTTTCCACTAAGCAAAATGAAAGTATGTGTTTTGCAGACTTGAGAACGAGCACCTGAATAACGTGGGACACTTTAGAGCGGTGAAATGCGTACCATTGCCTTTCAGGGAAATGCAAGATATGGAGGTGTAATCGATAAGCATATTCTTCGAGAAATTCTATCACGATTCTTAAGAATATTCTGATCTTAAACGTTTGTTTTAGTAGAGTTTTACCCAGTTTAGGGTTCAAGGTTGCGAGCTTGGTGTGACAGGCCGCCCGTCTTCCCAGATCGGAGGAGTGCAGACGCTGCTATGGTTTTTCAGGTCAGGTGAGGTTTTGTTCGATTCTGTGCATTTATGTGGATGGCGTCGCGCAAGATCTAGAGATTTATGGATGTTCTTCACGAGCTCCGGCGAGATCTGGCGAGAATTCAGGTTGATTTCATGGCGGAGATCGTCATTTAGATCGCGGTGCAGCGGAAATGTCGAAGGACAATGCAGCTGAAGCGACGGGATTGGGCACCACAAAGGATCATATGGACTCGATTGTAAAGGCGTCGGAATTGGCAAATGGCGTACATCAGATTGTTGACGAAGAGAGGAGGAAATCCGGTACAAGCGAGAGTAATAGCCAGGAAATAGAGATTGGCCCGAAGCTTTTTGATCACATTCATGCTAATGCTGTCAAGACGACCTCCAACGAAGACTTGAATGCGCCCGTGAATCAAAGGTATGATTTTAGCTCTCCGTGTGTGTGTTTGTTTCAATCAGGCAATCTTCCAAGGTGCCTGTTTTAAACAATGCACTAGTGTCCGCTGAATAATAATACCAAACGTGGATATTATTATTTGCAGAAATGAGGGTCTTAGAGAAAAATCTCCGGGCAGAACAAGTATAGTGGGTGATGTTCTGCAAAGTATTGCAGCTGGAGATGACGAGGGTCGTTCTAGACAACGCATTCTTGCATTTGCTGCTAAACGGTGTGTTTTTCATTATGTTTGTGTCTGTGTGTTTGCACCATGTTTGTATACTTGATTGATGATTCTTATCCTCTTTCGTAATTTATATATATAGATATGCGACCGCTGTCGACAAGAATCCTCAAGATGCTGATGCTTTGTACAACTGGGCTTTGGTGCTTCAGGTATTCACTAATTTCCCATGATCTGTGTATACTTTTCATCGTTAAAGTAGTATGCAGGAAACGATTTTTACACACTGTATGTGTGCTAGCTTCTCATGCAATTTGTAGAAATGTTGTAACAGAGAGCGATACTCAATGCTTGTAAGTGAGGTAAATAGTTGCTTACTTACTACAGGAAAGTGCTGATAGCATTGGAACTGAATCTGGGCCTGCGGAAAAGGACGCTTTGCTAGAAGAAGCATGCAGAAAGTACGAACTAGCAACAAGATACTGTGCTACTCTACACGAGGTATTCTACTCAGCCGTAAAGTCTGTACTTCGTTGTTTATTTACAAAAATCTACGTCTCTTTGACTTCTGTAGGCCTTTTATAACTGGGGAATTGCAGTATCCGACCGAGCCAAGATCCGTGGGAGGACTAAGGAAGCAGAAGAGCTTTGGAAGCAGGTATAGTAATGTGTGTCCGCGTGTGTTGCGTGTGACTATGGGTGTATGTGTGTGCTCATACTTGTTTGTCCTACTGTAGGCTTGTCAGAAGTATGACAGATCAGTACAGCTGAATTGGACAAGTCCTCAGGTAACTCGTCTTTACTATATTGAAAAAGATCAGAAGTTTAGGAGGTTTTTGTTGCAGGCATTGAACAATTGGGGACTTGCTCTTCAGGTAACGTTTATATATGATATCTTTGATACTAGTAATATACTAATTTATGATGGGATGCAGGAACTTGGTGCAATTGTTCCTTTGAAAGAGAAGAGAGCAATTGTTAAAACTGCTATAAAGAAGGTAATATCTAAATAAGACTGTGTTTTGATCTGATAGGCTGTCTTTTATTGATAGTTCCGAGCAGCCATTCGTCTCCGGTTCGACTTTCACCGTGCAGTTTACAATCTCGGAACAGTGTTGGTATGTTACATCTGTTTCTATTAATTATAATGGTTATCTCTTCTTATAGAATTTTATATTGTAGTAGTAATATGGAATATGCGAATATAAGTAGTACATAAGGAATATGCAGGTTTTATAAAAAATATTGTTTGATCGAGTATGTATTACTATCTTAGTGCATACTTAATGCATATTCATTTTCCATTTCTTTTAGTATGGACTCGCGGAGGACACGCTTAGGAGTGGACGACGGCCCAGTATTGAAGGAAGTGCTGCAGACCTTTACAGTGCGTCGGCTGTGTACATAGCTGCTGCTCATTCTCTAAAGCCAGATTATTCAGTAAGCGTGTGTGTGTGTGTGTGTGTGTGTGTGTGTGTGTGTGTGTGTGTGTGTTATACTTATTCGGAATTGGCTTTCCAGGTTTATAAGAGCGCATTAAGGCTTGTGAGGTCAATGGTAAGAGGAACACATTATTCAGACATTTTTACATAGAATTAAGTGAATACTTATATTACGGGTTTTTAATAAGATCATTCTACGTGCAGCTTCCTTTGCCATATTTAAAAGTGGGGAACTTAACTGTGCCACCAAACGGAAACGCGTTAGCTCCTCATTGCGACTGGGTAAAGCTGTGGTTTGTTCTGGATCACGAAGCATTATATCAGGTAGGACATTTATTATACTCATAATTTTGAAAATGCTATCTTCGACTGAAATGCTTTTTCAGTTTTATTCATTTATGGCAAATTTTCATGTAACACATACTACTGTGCTCTCTCTCTCTCTACCTTTGCAGATAAATACAGATACGCACATTTATCTGTTAATTATTTAATTAGGAATGTTTTTGTTATATTTACTAATATAAATGTGAGAATAGCTCTGATGGAGTTGAAGTGTGCAGACGGACAGAGTGGATCAGAAGTTGGCATCTTTTGGAGCATCTTCTTCGGAGAGTAGTGCATCTGGTGGAGCACATAAGATGAGAGTCGACGTGCATGATATAGCCTGTGTTTCACCAACTGCAGATCTTAGCCTTCCACCTGGCGGTTGTTTCGTCATCGATACACCTTCAGGACAGCATTTCATGGTACCTTTTGTATTTACTTTCCTAGTTTATAGTAAATATGTCACCTTCTGTTTATTATTGGTAGATCATTATTCACTGTACATGTAACTCATTTTCTTAGTTCTAATTCTTAGGTCTGCAAATTTTACTTCATTCGCATATACAGTGCAGTTCTATTCTTTGCTTTAATTAATCCAACAAGAACAATGCTATTAAACAGATCTCTCTCTCTCTCTCTCTCTCTCGTAACTTCTAACAGACGCAGGCATGCATGTGTTCATATGTAGCCATGAACTATGCTGCCAAACATGGTTATACACATACCTCTGTATGTTTGTGCTGCTCATCTCATAAAAGATATATTTCATACAATATATACACAACACACTTTGGCATATTCACAGGCACACACACACACTACATATGATCTAAAGATGCGGGTGTGCAGATTGCAGAAAGCTGGGAAGCAGTAGATGGTTGGGTGGATGCGATCCGTCTGGTGTATACAATTTTTGTTCGAGGGAAATCTGAAGCTCTTGCTGGGGTATTGACCACTTAAACATTATCTTGTATTTATTTCCTTAATCAGCTTTAAGTGAACTTGTGATATGCATATCTTGCAATGGAGCTCAAAATTTTGGTTTAAATTGGTAAAAATCCAAACATCATTTTCTGTTTTTATTTGGCTTTCCCAAGATTAAGTTATATATTAAAATATTAAGGTAGTATTTATGGAAAATAAATTATGTACATCATATAAATCCTATATGTGCATAAATATAAGTAATGTGTAATATATAAATGTGTTCTCTAAGGTATGCAAAGAAATATTTATTGTTTTATTTTAACATTACCTTATAGAAATAATATTTTATTTTTTTGAATAACTTATATTATTATATCAATTAATTTCCGCTCGACTAGGGAATGTTGAATAGTGATGTTTATATTTTCTTTTATACACACGTAAATATTTATATATTGTATTTACTGCTCAATTGAGTTATATGCATATACACATAAGAAAGCTTTTATTAATAAACCAGTTCCTTTTTGATGTTAAATAATGTGTTCACTAATAAATTATAAATCCGTTTTCAAAAGGCCTGTCTAAGTATTATTGACAATTAAACTACGCATATCTCGTGTACGAATACACACACATATAAGCTATCACACACCAATGTGTATTAGCATTGTCGTTTACAATGTGATAACCGTACTGAACGCCCTGATCGTTTACAACAACTTGCTTGATTTCCATCCCCGTACCATGGTAAGGAATGGAAGCTAGAGAATGCATTACCATCGCCTGCATGATAGAAATGGCTGGAGTTCGAAGTGTACGCATGCCGGGGACCCAGCTCCTGGCAAGTATTGTCCACTCTCGAGTATCTTACCACACTGTCGTCAAGGTTTACAAAGAAGAACGTGTCCCCCTTGCAGAAAACCTTGAGAATCGGCTTCCTTAAGCTACCAGCGTTTCGCACAGCACACCACCACGGCTCTTGTACACTGAACTTGTTGCCATCCCACTCAAGAATCTTGTGTGCAATACTGTCTTCCTCGTACCATCTCGCATAGATGACAATCTTACCATTTGTTGCCATAAGGTAATGCTCCTTGTCTAGCATCCACGCGTATTCATTATCTAGAGCCAGTTGTGTCCACTCCATGTCGTTTATATTATATCCCCATACTCTCGAAGTGACACCGTAAGGACCTTCTTGTAAACAAGTATAGAGCGTATTCCCATGCCAAACCGGATCACATCTCTTTATACTGTACCAACCCTCTGGAAAAGAAACTATGATCCAACTGTTCTTCCTGAAACAGTACCTTCTGAACCAGGCTTGTGTCTTAATGAAAGCAACTAAACTATCATCTTCACTACTTCGTCCGAAACAAGCATTTATCTCGTAATTACCAAACCCTGGATCCGGTAGCAGCTTCCACTTGTTCAGGTATTTGGTTGGGCTGCCAATAAACAGCTTGTTACCTGCGCTTACCAGGACAATGTCTTCAAAGCTTGCAATCACTTCATACCATGTATAAGTCGAGGAGGATTGAATGGTTGGTACATGGAGCTGTGTGCACTCGCTGTTTGCAGACACTTCGCACATCAACAGACTGCTTGTCTCACCGAGTTGAGAAGCACGGCGCATTCTTATGATCAAGCCAGGAGGTGTGATTTGGTTGCACAGATGATTCCACATCCAACAGATGCAGCGGCATCGATCAAAGTCTCTCCGTGACAAACCTTTGAGTATGAGTGTGACTAAATCCCTATTTTGCATGATTTCTTCACATACCTCCTCCATTCTTGTCTCTGCCATGGCCTAGGGTTTATAAGATAATGCGATGTTATACTTTACTATTCTCATTTATAATAAAACAATAGTAATTAATGTTAAACTCAATGCTAACGAGAACGTTAGTTTTTTAATTTGACAAACTCAATTAATGTTATAATTCTAATAAACCGTATTTATTATGTAAAACTACATGTATAAATCAAATTATTTCTGTTAATAATCCATTCCCTTAAGTTAATTATTTTCAGATATATATCCTCTTGTATCTTCTCGTCGTACAAATAAGCACATATACACAATTCATACAGTATTTGCACACATATTATAAATATTACAAATGTTACACAGATATATTCTTCAGTTATAAACTATATTATTGAATTTTATTTTAAGAACAATGTGTGAAAGAACATGAACTTAAGATTCTTTATATAAACAATGCTTTTATTTCTTGATTATTTTGATTAGTTGATACATGTACTTATATTGTTTTTGCATTAATATTTATTAAGTATTTAATTATCAAACGTATTAATTTATCTAAATTAAAAATAGCTCGACTTTCATAACTTACGTTGTAAATATAAATTTAAAGTATGTATATATTGTGTATAAACTAATAAGCTATATATTAAACATTTCAAGTAGTACTTCAACATCATGTTCAGTGTGCATGTATGGTATGATGTATATATTAACGAGACTAATCATGTCCATTGCGCCGGGTAGAATACTTATGTATATATATATACACAATACATTGTCCATTCTTCAATGTTAACTAAATTAATTCATTTCACATAATATCATTTGTTTAATTTAATTTTTAAAAGTGCAAGTCAAAAATTTAATTATGTCATAAAGAATGTGATCATGCACTTGTTATGTTTGTTTTATACACCAATTTATTAATTTATATGTTGAAAAGGGTTTTAATTTATTTTTGTGAAACTAAAAAGATATTGTGAGATAAAATGTTACATTTTTACTATTTCTAAACTAATTATTTATGGTTGGAAAATAATAAGGTTTTTTGCAAAAAGAAATTTAATAAAATTGTGTTATAATTCTTTTTGTTTTTACTAACAAAATGGTTTTAACAATTATAATTGTACAAGATTTGTTTGGGTTTTATTTATAAAGAATCTTTTCAATTATGTAAATTATTATAGCTTGCACTACACACAATTAAAAACATTATAGAACGGTTATAAACCATTCATATAACTATGTATTTTACAAGTTCAAGACTAGACTAGCATTTTCAAATCTAAAAGTGTTATAAATGTTATAAAATTTACTTTTGCATTTATTGCTATAAAATAGTTTTATACTAAGTTAAGGTTTTATTATGATCACAAACATGATTATATAAAATAGAACTCAAAGTGAATATATGAGGTTTTAAAAATTTTAAATCCATATGCTATGGAGATTCAGAAGAAAAAAAGATATTGAAAAAAAAACTATTATTAACGCTCAACAATGGTGGTAGTGCATATTGACAATATGTGTCGTGTATGTGTGATTAGTTATAAAATATTTATTACATGAAATGATCACCTAGTGAATGCTTCATTACGACAATGATGGTTAATAAGTTTATTTCTTTTGTTTTTAAGTCATTTCAAGTTGGAGCAATATGACATATATACATACTATATATATGCAATTATAAATGGTAGCACAAATTACATCATAATAATAAAGGTGACCACATGAAACAATGCAGATGTCATGTTTAATATTTATGCTGAGATAATAAAAAATTATAAATAACTAAAGATAATATAATATAATTTTGTAAGGAAGTTTTAATTAGTCTTTTGGAGGAAGACATGAATAATTTATGGCCTGAAGAGTGTATTTTCATATATGGTGATAATGTACACAACTAAGTATATCAATTTATAATGTACAATTCAATGATATTTATCATTTACTATAATGTAGTATATAAAATGCTGACTATAATACATGCAACCAAGGATAATGCACCATCAAATAATGAATTGGGAGGTGCTATGATTTGTTTTATATTTTATATATCAAAGAAAAAATTACATCATGAATTATACAATTAATACTACCCAAACTTGACTTATCAATGTTTTACCACAACATGATATAGTGAACATTACAAGTTTAGTCTAATAATAATTTATACCATTTTATTTCAACAACCACCAACTTTTAATTTATTCTATTAATAAAATTCACTAAAAAGATATATCAAACAATAACTATTAATTATTATATTTCTTCAACCCTCTTGTCTTCTTAGTCTGATTTTTTAATTTAGAATCCAAATTAGGCAGAACTTATGTATAATATACCCCTTAAGTAACTTATTATAAGGAGGATACACAATGGGTGGGCTTAAAAGTGCTCATTGATTAACTGACCAGATGATGTACCAAAGTCTTTTAAGATTCAATGAAACTTAAAGGTACAAACCTAGTGTTAATAACTTATGTACTTCGACAACAAGTTAAAGCATGCATGATCTCATTATTATAATACGAAAGATAATGTAATGTGTAACAACTTTAGTACAAGAGAAGGAAAATTTAATGTTGTACATAATAAGGATAGTTATATAATACAAATAACCAAGTAACCACCACTCAATCAAATGCTTATTGAGACACAATATAAGATAAGGATGATGAATTGGAAGTCCATAAAGTGACTCAATTAATAAGGAAACACAAGGAAGATGCATAATAAAACAATGTCAATTAAAAGTACAGAGTATTGTATATTTTTATTAATTGTTCAGTAATATAACTCACAACTTGCATTTTCTTTTGTGCAAATTCATTTACATATTAATGTATTTAATTTATAGTTCACACAAAGTGTATATACATATAGGCAAAACATTATTGAAATCGACCCCATTGTTTATGTTATATATATTCATATAAGCTTTTAACATATTTTCAAATGTCTTATTAATTCCCTTCAAGTGTGTGTCTGAAGTTTCTCAAAAAATGATGAAATTATTTTTTATAGACTTCTAACACATTTATGTGCTTTATAAGAAAGGGTGCATCTACACCATAAACCATAAACCATAAACCCTTGATCATTAACCCTCCTTATATATGAAATAAACCAGTTTCATGTCATATGTTTACTTCTTTTAATATATGATAATGATTCGTATATATTTATTTTCTTTGAACTCTTATATCATTACAACTCATTCATTCATTTTATCTAAAATTTTGTTTTAAATAAGAAATTTTTTTTATAATTAGAAAGAATTTATATGTAGTGAACATAGACACAACCCATACATTTACAATACATGAATAAAGGCAAAAGTTGAGGTCTTCTTTTGTATATTTTAATATTTTATTTTGAACTTATTTATATTTATTTAGGTACAGATCATACTTGCATTCAAACGGGTACGATTAATAAAAAAACACCGTTTAAAACGCGTGTATAATACGGCGTTTAAACACCAAGAATATTTTTTTAAAAAAAAACCCTGAAGAATATGCTTTCTTTTACTTAGGATTAGGGTTTATGTAAAATCAGGGGAGGAAGGCAGCCATGCTAGAGCTGGGATCATGTTTTTGAAACTGAGGCCGACATCCGAGACAAGCCATGGCGTGAGTCCATGAAAATGTAAGTATTGCTCGAATACTTACACCGACGCAGCTGAACCTCTTCAAAGGTTGTTGAAGAACCTCTTCAACAACCTGATGACGACGGTGCTAGTGGTGATGATGTTCTAAATTCAGAGGATGAAGATTAGATTAAACCTATTATATTATGTTAAACTTTGTTTAGTAACAATTAATTATTTTTTATTATATTAAAACTGAAAACCATTATACCCGTTCGAAAAAAAGCTAAACGGGTATTAAACGTTCGATACCCATTTGAATCCAATTGCGTTCGAATGTTCGGATGCAAGTATGATACAGATGGATAAATTTAAAGAGTTCTGAGTACAAAAGATTTGTTATTATATAGAAAACCATTGAATACTTAAGTATGCATTATGATTGACTTGATACTTCACTATTGATTCATAATTCACAATTTAGAAACATAATGCAAATTTGTTTGACACCCATACATATATTTGTGATGTTTAGTATTATGTATATGATGTTACAACTAATGTCTTAATATCTAATTAACAACTAAAGTTTAATTCAATCGGTCAAAAAAAAAAGAACATGGTCATTATGATGAAAGGTGTTATAAATATTACATTTGTAGTAGCATAAATTTTAAAGTCTATTCATAATGTAAATAAGTGATAATTGTAATATCAATTTTATTAAACTTTTTTTAATGCAGCTTGTTTTTCTTAATTTTATAAACTTATTTTTTTTTTTCAATTTATGAAACTTATGGAGTCTCACTTTGTGGAGTTAGAATTTCACTTCATGGGCTTGAGTCTCACTTTGTGACCTATAACTTTCACTTTGTGAACTTTGAGTTTCTCTTCATGAGGCATGACTCTCGCTTTGTGAGCTTGGAATTTCACTTTATAAGGGTAGAGTCTCCTTTGTAGAGTCTCATTCTCACTTCATGAGTTAAGCCACATAAAGCAAGTGTTGGGCCTCACAAAGCAAAACTTCAACCTCACAAAGTGAGACTTTAAACACACACTTTATGGGGCCCGACACTTGTTTTATGTGGCTTGAAGTTTTGCTTCGTGAGGCCCGACATTGATTTATGTGGCTTGATTCTTACTTCATGGACTTGAAGTCTTACTTTGTGTGGCTTGACTCTCACTTTATAGAGATGAAGTCTTTTCACATTATTTATTATTAAATATGTGAAATTTATCTTTTCATATTTAATAATGTAAAATTTTTTTGTAAAAGAATAAGAAATAAGTTTTCATGTATTATTTACGTTAAGAACACAAATGTCATAGTGGGTTATGAAGTGAAGCAAATGACATCTAAAATATTTCCAACTTAATAATTTTAATGTAATAACATAAATTATCACTGCTTAAACTAATCATTGGCAAAAACTTTTTAAATAAGTTTTTAAAAACAAATTCTTATATATTTAATTATGTTAAATAAGTGATCATTCACATATTAGTAAATTTTAAATTCGACAATTTACAATGTTCACATCAATTAAACAATTAAGATAATAATTAAATAGTTTTACTTAGTAAGATATGTATTATTTAATATTTAAATCAAACTAATGAGGTTTATTGGAATGCATCACATAACACTTGATTCTAACTTAAGTTTTACTTAAAAAAAAAACCTTAAACTCACATGTTGAACTTCTAAAAATACACATGAAAAGGTGAAAGGTTTAAATGTGTCCATAATATTTTAATTTTATTTTACAATAATGACATTTAAACTTATCCATTCTTAAAAGTTTTTTGAAAATTAAAGAAACTCGATGAATTATTAAAAATAAAAAACTTTTAATTTAACATACATATGACTCACTTAATTAATAGTATATCTCACTTTGTAAATCACATATAGTGGGGAAATGATATCTCTTAGATTTTTTATTAATTATTTAATCTATTCATAAGTAGATAGTCATGTAATGAACATGTCATAACCATGTTATATATCATGGTGCAATTAATAATGTTTAATTGTGATTTAAAAATTATATTTCATCATTTTTTATAATAAATTATTACTTTTAAGCAACACATTATCACTCTTTTTTTCTTCTGAAATTTATATATATATATATATAAAGGAACTATGTATTATTAAATAATGATGTTTATATGATCTTTTATATACACATGCAAATGTATATGTTTCTATTTAGTTAAACACGTGTATATATTTCTATTTATATTTCATTTGCTTGATTTGTTAATTTGTTTATGTGAATATTATAAATCAGTGGTGGTCCATATTAAAGCTTAAGGTAATTAAAAACAATATATCTACCAATGGCTAACAAGCATATTAAAAATTGAAAATGTTTAATAAATTCATAATGTATTAATAAAGCAGGACAATGAAATAACCAAAGCATATATATTAGAATATATATTTAATTATAATTAATCTCTGTATTTGCTTATTGTCATACCGGTAATACTTCTCCAAAAAAACTTAATATACATTGTTTTCATATTTTCTTATAAGATATTCTCATCTAATAATGAAAAAATATTTATCTAATAATATTATATTATATACGCATTTATAAATATATAAAAAATCATAAATTACTTTATAAGTTAATTAGTGATTAATAATATATCATTTATAAAAAATTTAAAGTTGAATTAACTTTAAATACTTTATATAATTTGTTTATTATGTATTGCACTTAACATAAATAATACTTTAATATTTTAATAGCTTAATATTTTATAGCTAAAACCCTCGAATATTCAACCAAAACCAGAAAAAAAAAACCTATTAATATATAGAGAAAGAGAGATGAAGAGATAGATAGATAATATTATTTATTAAGATTGAAAATAGATTTAATCATCCAACTATATAATTTAAAATTTATTGCGTCAAATCCCAATATATTGTGTTATTGTTGTTTAATCTCTTAATACAAAATATATATATAAACTACTGCAAACATACAGCTAACTACAAGCACACTTACAACAATTAACAATATTATTATTAATTTTTATTTTTTTTTGAAAGATTGAAATAAAATATAATATCATAAATTTAATTTCTCACTCATGTTTAAGTAAAAATTAAAACTTACTTAAAGTTGATAATGTTTACTTTGGTAACAATTAAATATAATTTGTATGTGTCATTTTAGAAATACGAATATGTCATAGACCATTATAGCAAAATAAATAATAAGAATATGACAGAATTAATTGACTTCATTGTGATTATAACAACTCTTATACAGTTGATATAGACTATGAACAACTACATTTTAACAACTGAACGGTTTAATACTGTACGTATATAGATGATATAAGATTATATATTCACAGTCAATCGTGGAAAAGTCCCAGTTGCACAATAGAGATGATTGCCTTACAAAGGATATGTTACACGTGTCTTCTCAACCAGAGCTGGTACATAACCATATAAAAAGCATCAAAGTCCTGAGGGGGAGCATGCCATTGAAAATGCTTCCTAACCTCCAGCACCATCTTCTGCATTTGAGCGTACGCATCACCTGTTCCCACAATATCCGACAATGTACTCTTCAACTTTGGAATATCCCCTGTGGATAAAATAACAGAAAATCTTTCCCACTTCAGCACATTGTTAAAAGGCAGATCGTAGTGGTTTGCAATCACTACAGGTACACACCCGTAGTAGAATGCATCCCCCAGACGAGCAGTATTTACTTCGTATCCTTTTATGTGTAGGCAAAACTTGCTGCTTAATAAAGCCTCCGAATACGGTGTGCGTATACGGTTACCATGTACACGTATTTCTGTATCTTTACCCCAGTAGTTCACCACGCTTGCTCGTACATCAGAGTTTGCTTTCCCCGCATAGAAAGCCAATGTTGTCCTGTGGAACAACATACATGTATAACTTAGAGTTATTAACGTATTACTAAGTCTTACCTCTGTTGAGTCGACTTTATTCTGGAAGGTTGTCCTTGCCTTGGCCAGATTTGTGGTATAGGGACATCCTTATGAGGAATATATCCTTGCCTATAATAGTTGGAAGTGCAAACAACTTGAATCGCATTGAGTTTTACATGTTCGGCATGATCCAACGCTTCCTAAAACAACCAGTTATAGGTATCTATGTTCATTGTACATATGTCATTTACCTTTCCAATGGAGTGGCATGCAACGTAGAAATGATCAGTGCCATCGGTTCGGTTCCAATAAGGATACTTTATACTTATGCTCTTCACATAGTCGCGTACGAAATCTTTGATCCCGTGGACACCAACGGCTGGATCGTGTCTTAATGCAGCTATGGAGAAAGGCATGTAAAACAAATCTGCCTTTGACGGATCCTCTGTTACCATGTTACTACTTGCTAGTGCTTTCTTAAAGTAAGCTTCACTTGCATAGTTCCCACCTGGTTCTATATTTGTTGGAAGAAATATGTGCCTAAATGGATCATTACGCGAGCATGGGTAAATAAACACCTTTAAAACAACCATACACAAGTTAAGTAAACACATTTATATATGAAGGTCATGCGTAATACCTTGAAGTTTTTGACCATTTTCTTGTAATCCATAGAAAACAGCTTCCGGGAGTGATATGGCCCATCTGGAAAGCAGCTTACATACAAGTGTGTATGTGTGTGTGTGTGTGTGTAGACACACCACACGCACAATACCTTGACTGACGTTCAACTTCCGTTTTGGCCGGGAATGAATAAATGTTTTTTGTTGGACTCTACTGTCAGTTTTGGTTATGGTGATATCCCCAGTTAGGATGTTTCTCTGGCTTGAATCATCTTGAAGTATGTTTCAAACATTACTATGTCATATATGTACATATATATACACACATACATGGATATTAAAATACCTTGTTCAGTGCTATCCCGACCACGATGTAAAGTATTGTCTGCGATATCGATACCATCAGGTGCAGCGTTTATTTCTGCCAGAGTTATTGTTTAACGGTTAAAGTTCCAAATGGCATGCATAAGACACTCATAAAAAAGGAGTTCCTTCGTGTATAATTCATATACATACATACACGTGTGTGTAGCGTGGGTGTGTGTTTGTATAGAAAAATACCTTGAGTGAGATTGAGTAAAGAGTGATCTTGGACAGAGACAGGACTAATGTCAACCGCACTGGTCGCAACAAGGACGAGCAGAATCCTCACAACACAGATGAAGGTTGCAGCAAATAGAAGCGCTAGAATGCCCCCATGACACCTGAGGATACAAGTAGAACCCTGCTGCTTGTCATTAGCTTGAGCTGAAGATGATGTACGGCCGCTCTGATGAGGCAATACCGTACTGGACAATTGGCGCCATTGGAGATCTGGCACCATAGCTGAGATAAACTTGTTCCCGATACATACAAAGGGATTGTAAATGGGAACATGGGAAACTTTGGCTGGAATGAGGAATCTAAGCAAAGTATTATGCTATTTTGCCGTTTAGTGAGAACGACAATGTGCCTGTGACCGCTTTTTTCTACACACGGCCGCCCACGATGGGGACTTGGACATGAACGACCACTGTTCCGACAGCTATATTCTAGGATATTCGGAGAGATTCCGGGAATAAAGTTGACTAAGAAATATATACAGTTTGCCAGCTGTGTTTGACAAAAATGTAGTTGCGTGGCAGGGTAATAGGCGACAAACTAGATTAATGCACTGTTATCAACTACGTATGAGGTTAGGATATACATAAACGTATTAATTAATATAGAGATCATTTTGCACGTCGTTAACTGGACACACAACACACACATATGTGGACCCTCAGTGACGTGTTAAGCGGTGTTGCTTGCTGATGTGAGGAGTAACATTTCAAACACGTGTTAAAGAGCATCCACACATGACTCTATTGCAAAATGCCGACGTTTGTGGTTTCCTGAAGAGGTGGTGAGGGGCGTGGTGTTATTTTCATTTGCATTTCTTAAATGCGGCCGTACGTCCACACACATACCAGGATTTATTACATGCATAAATACGATTAAAAAAAAAAAATCGTTTTTATTCTTAAGTGCAAAAGATTATGTATAGGATTTGCATGTAACATCCATAATGGTTTGAAACTGGGATGTTTCGACTAATTAATCCGTGCTGAGATGAGCCAGCATCATGTCAACAATTGCATGTTTCGTGGCTAACCCAACACCTTGGATCGTATTGTGGACCTCGTTAGACACAAGTCCCTTTTACCCCTTACATGCTCTGTCTACTGCACTTCAAGGTGTCAACGCCCCAAACATAAACATCCACGCTTTGAAAAGAAAAAATCCGCTTACGTATGTCATCACACCATGAAACCGCTTCCACGTCAGGTCCCACTGTCGCCACCTCAGACAACAAGACATGCATTGTCAGCATAGTATAAAGCCTATCAACGCTGGATTTCAGTCACAAGTTAGCTGCAGCCAAAAGAACGTTACAAAAAAGTTTTCTTTTGTAATTCTACAAGTTTCGTGATGGTGATATGCAGTAGATTACATGCGTATCTCATTCTTGCACAGATCGCATTTGCCGGTTTCGAAATTGTTTCTAGAATTGCTTTAACTGGTGGAACTCATCCAGTGCCTTTCACATTCTACCGCAACTTAATTGCAGCAATACTTATCGGGATTGCGGCTTTCATGAAAGAAAGGTCACAAAGTTTACTAACACGTTATGTGTGGGAAAATCTCATGACATGATTGCTTGTAATTGCAGGAATCACAAAAGACCTGACTGGAGAACGCTGATTTATTTCTTCGGGCTTGGGTTTCTTGGGTGAGTTTTACACGAGCTTTGCTGGGTATTGTATAATCATATTCATCTTCTTTTCTGCCTCGGCAGTGTCACCGTTAACCAGGTCTGCTACTTGGCGGGACTCAAGTATACATCTGCAATCTTTGCTTCCGCGATGCGTAATTCCACACCTGTCTTTACGTTTGTCATTGCTGCACTCTCAAGGTAAGTTTTACAACCCTTTAAGATGCATTGGTGAGGAAGGCATCATGTCAAGAACACGTTGTAAAAGTTATGGTTGCAGGATTGAAAAGGTTGATACAAAAAGAAGAGATGGACAGTTGAAGGTGCTTGGATCAGTGTTGGGGCTTGTTGGTTCACTCATCCTTTCAATCTATAGGGGTCCCATTGTAATTAACAGCAACATCTCCATTTCACATTCTCAAGGGACCACAACACAAGTAGACGCCGATGCCAAGAAGACTCTAAATCTCTTGGGGATCGCACATATCACTCTCGCTTCATGGCAGATTGGAGCGATGTTTCTAGCCATTTCGTGCATAGCTTTCGGCGCATTTCTCATTCTGCAGGTAGGTCCATCAACCCTGCACTTGTCACCTACTTAGTACAGCTTTTCAGGCACCTGTTTTGGAGAGATATCCTGCTCCTATATCATTTGCCGCTTTTTCGTGCCTGTCAAGTGTCGTTCAGATACCTATACTGGGTGTGATATACGACCGCAAATGGAGTGGCTGGAAGCTGTCGTCTACTTCCGAAGCCTTAACCATACTATATGCCGTAAGTATATATATTTATTAAGTGGTAATTAAGGTGTTAACGGTGCTTTTACAGGGAGTCGTTGGTTCTGCACTTGTTTCAACTATTCAATCGTGGGAGTTCTTACCCGAGGACCTGTCATAGTAGCTGCTTATCAGCCTCTCGAAACAATATTCACCGCACTCTTCAGCATGATCTTTTTGAAGGAAGATCTCCACCTTGGCAGGTATTATCTACTAGTATGATGTTGAAGTTTAATAATATAACGTACATACAGTGTCGTAGGAGGGGCCATTGTCATTGCGGGGCTATATTTACTAGTATGGGGCCAAACACAAGGAGCGCATTATTATGAAAGAGAACCAGGAGCTTCCTATCACCGTAGCGACTTTAACAGCAGAGTGTCATCCAAATGAGCCTCCCAAGTCTCAAGTCCGTAGATACTCATGTGACCTTGAAACAAGAAGAAAAGGCACACGGAATGGGCTCGATGCCGCAAGAAGGCATTCAGTTACGGGGCCAGTTTATGAGGAAAACTTAAGAAAGCAAGTGGTCCTGTCCGATGCTGCAGTTGGGAAACAAAGGAGGGAAACATCATTTGAGAAGCAGGGACCTCTACGTCGAATGTCATCGACTTTTCGGACTCTTCTCAGGGAGTTTGAAATAATTGGGAGTGCAGTAGGTCCAGATGGTGAACAACTCTTGCCAGAAAAGAGGAGGTCCCACAATGAAGAACCAGTATAACTAGTTTTATAACAAAGACCTTTTGTACATGATTAATAGGAATGTCGAAACTCTTGATATATAGGAATGGCTCACCAGAATATCTTTTATGTACTTGTTATGTCTATTAGGCTGTCCTTTCACAACAGTTGTCCATGAGACCTGCACCGTATAGTGCGTGCGTGTGATATGTCCTTAATACACTTACACATCTACTGAGGAAGGAAAGGGAACACAGAAATGTATTATACACTCAACATGATACAGGCATGTAGGTCTGTATTTCAGAATGATGGCTTGTATTATATATATAGTTAAGATGATACACCCAAGATCAAGAGTTACATACATACATACAAACGTAGCTATACTAAAAACCATAAAGGCAAGAGAAAGAGTCCTACCAAAACTAATTTCACGGTCAAGATCTGAGATGAAGAAGATGGTGGAGATGGAGGCGATGGAGGCGATGGTATAGGTGTTAACGCCGGGGAAGTTACACCGGCAGGTAACTTCTTACTGCAAGTGTAACTACACTCAGAGGGATTGGTAACCTTGTACATACCCACCGTGGTTAGCATGTACACGTTTCTACTGTTGTCTTCTCCAAATGCAAATACAAAGCCTATGTCCGGGAGGGAGCTTCCAGCAACAAATTTGCACGGTACCGTTGAGTTTCTTGAACATGTAAAGTTCAGTGCTGCTGTTGAGTAGTTTCCACTTCCCTCAGGTGTTTCAGTGATGCCCCACATATTTCCTCCATATAAGTCTGCGTATAGATACCTGTAACACCGTGCAAGTAACACATTATTTATGATAAAAAACCCAAGATATACTTACTTTCCATATAGACAAGGGTCTTGTACTGATCTTGATACGTAGCCACCAGTGATGGATGCTGCACCTTGAGCTTTATTTACAGAATCATGAAGATAACTCGCAACCGGGAATATTGCGTCTATAGAACTTGCACTTGTGTTTCCACCCGGTGACCATGTTGTCGTATAATTTGCTACACCATCGTATACCCTCCACCCATAATTTCCACCTTTTGTTATAAGATTCACTTCTTCATACACACTCTGTAAGCAAAGCAAACGTTAGTGTGTGTGTAAAAGCTTCTTTAGTCTCTCTCTCTCTCTCTCTCACACACACACACACACACACACACACAACCTGCCCAACGTCTGCACAGTAGAGATATTCGGGCTTTACGCTGTCAAAACTGCATCTCCAAGGGTTTTTAAGTCCGAAAGCCCATATCTCAGGTCGAGAATTATTCTCTTGAACAAAAGGATTAGTGTCTGGTATAGAGTACTTTCCCCACAGTCCCAATGAAGCTACCTCTTGATCAGCTGTGATACAAAGAGTTTAGTAGCAGAAAATATACACATATAACTATAACTCACTTGGTTTCTTGTCAACGTCGAGGCGAAGAATCTTTCCAAGAAGAGACTTTTTGTTCTGCGCAAAGTTGAAAGGATCTCCTATACCACCAGGTCCACCACCATCTCCCATCATGAAATACAAGTACTTGTCTTCGGGTCCAAAGAGGATGAGCCCACCATGGTGAGTTCCATAAGGTAGTCCCATTGTTAGTATCCTGCTCACTTCATTCGGGTTGGCAGTCACAGCCTGCATAAGGATATACGGCTGTTAGCTAACGTTCCTGTAATCTAGTGTTTACCTGTGCAGGGCGAAGTGTGGAATTCCCAGCCGAGAACTCCGAGATGACACTGGAATACTGGCAAGGAAGTGTGCCATCCGTAGTACTAATTAGAGAAGGATCACATCCGACGTCGGGATTGCAAGCGCATCGGCCACCACAACCAGACCACCGTTGCTTATTACAGTTGAAAGACACAAAGAACCTCCCATTCTTCACAAACTCTGGATGGAAAGCCACTGACATGAGCCCCAACTCCCTCTCCACCACAGCTAAGTTGCTGATATCCAAAAACGGGGACTTCTTATCGATTACGATTTGTTTATCAGATCCTTCCTGGGGCAAAGTCACCAGGTATATCTGTCCTGCCTGAGTAGCTAGGAAAGCCCTGTTAGATCCATCTGGATGAGGAACCAGTCCAATAAGTCCTTCTTCTCCAACCTTGTCCAGACACACTCCAGCAGGAGAGCATCATCAACACTCCCGCTCGCTGGAAACTTGTACTTGTTTCCATCAAAACACAAGCTGTCTCCCGAACCGAGAACACCACAAAAGCTCTTGTCGGACAGCCACTGTTGAAAGAGACTGGTTCTGCGAGCTTGCCTTTCCAGATACGCCAGAACCTGGTGGTGAGGTGCCTATCAGACTTGGGGACAGCGCGGCCACGTTCTCGTTCTTGCATGCATCCCAAACCCTGTAGCAGTAACCCTTTGTGCTCGTTGTTGCGTTGCATAACACAGGCACTGAACGTTGTTGGTACAAATCCGCTGCATATGTATCGCATTTCTGTGTTCACACAACTGTTATATGTGTCCAGTGGATAAGCTTAAGCTGATGAATAAACGACATGCAGACATTGAAAGCTATTACCGAGCAGAGGAGTTGCTTGATGTACTGGGAGCATGTTGAATCCGCGATGTTTATGGATTGGAACTGGGCTTGTATCTGCGCATCGTCGGCCTTGCTACAACAGGTGCTCGGGCCCGAATACTGTGAGCAGAAGCTGAGTGTGACATTTCGAGTGGAAGGAGCCTCTGAAGAACATAAATCCCATTAGGAAATCATGAATAAACAACAACCCACACTCAATTCACCTTGATCAAGGCAGAGTGGGAGGCTGAGAGCGGTGTGAAGAAAGAGCAAGGTAAAACAAATAAGAAGAGCCATGCGTGTAACCTCCTGTTCCCGGTCAACTTATCCTGTTATATGATTAATAAATTCATTTTTCTTCCGATCAACGTCTATGTATTAATTTACATGGCTACTCGTGTTCCCCATGGTGGGCATTGCCGCGTTGAAACTATGTCACTGCATCCACCTAACCATGATAAACACGCCGCCGCATGACCAGATTATATTCCAGTATATTCTTCAGTATTAGTCCTGTCCTGGCTGCTCATTTTTTTTTCTCGATAGGGATATAGTATTACCAATACACGTGTCATACATTCCCAATATATTAAAAGAATATGCTCAACTAGGTAATGGGATTTAGGGTTCTTGTTCACATAGGTATGAATGTATAGGGAGATGGCTGACGCCCAGTCGAATTCCAATACGGCTCCTTCAGTTGCCGAAGGAGATGCGACAAAGAAAAATGAACAGCAGCAGGAATCCGAGATCAAAGGTGCGGATTGGAAGTTCATCCCGCCTCAGCCGATGAGGGAAGATCAAATTCAGAATGCTGTCAATTTCTTGTCGCATCCCAAAGTCAGGGGAACCCCTGTCGCTGACAGGCGAGGATTTCTAGTGAACAAGGGCTTGACTGGGGAAGAAATTGATGAAGCCTTTCGACGAGTCCCGGTTAGTTTGTGTGCGCGCGCGCGTGTGTATAGTGTGAGAAAGATAGAGTCTATCGATGAAATTAATGACTAAAACTTAATTAGTATAACAAAAATGTTGCGGTAGAGTTTGTTTTCATTCCTTTTTGGGGTTATAGTAAGGATCATAGGACTTTATGAATGTTCATTGGTTTTGCTTTGTATACTTATAAAAATCCGTCAAGCATTCCATTTCCTTACTAGTCACTACCTTAAAACTCGTGAATGTAATAATGTTAATCATTTTCTTATTTACTTCTATGTACTTCTCCAGGATATACCTGCTGGAACCAAAGTTGCACAGTCCATTCCAGCTCCTGTTGCACAATCAGCTCCTGCACAGTCTGCGATCATTCAAGTGAGACTTTATTTAGCTTAAATCAGAGATTATTGACTTTTTAACTGTATAGCCTTCAGCTCCTCCAGCAGGAGGTTCAGCTCCGCAATATGTTGCATTAGTTCCACAAGCCAATAGAGGTGTTCGGTGGACGCAATTGGTTCTTGCTATTGGATTACTTAGTGCAGCTGGAGCAGGGGCCGCTGTTGCAACTAAGGTAAAACTAACTCTCCCTTCCTCTCTCTCTCTCTCTCCTGCACACACGCACGCACGCACATGCACATGCACACCCACAGAGGCAATGTGTGTACATTTAGATAAATAACTCGCTTTATTTATTTATTTATTTATTTATTTTGTCACTAGTGTCCTGTAGTGTATGTCACCGGCGCTTTTGTTTAAGCTAATCATGTCAGTATACTTCATCACTGTGTGGAGTACATGTTCATAATATATCGTTCATGATAATCGGATGATTTTTATGACTCATTGCAGTCGTAATGCGCTAGGATAGCTACCATGGTGTAGTTAGAGCTAAATGTTTTGTAATCACTTGTCATACGATTAATCTGTCTTTTTTACTTCAGAATTATTTCTATCCCAAGATGAAAGCTTGGCTACGTCGAATTGTACTTGAGGAAACCCAGGAGTACAAGAAACCAGATGCGGTCAAAGAATCTGTAGCTACCAATGCTGTTTCAGAGATAGCTGCCCTCGCGAGAGAGCTAATAATCTCCAGAACAGAAGGTATATTTTCAGAAATCAATACAGGCACTTATATATAGGATGCAGCCGTTCGTTTTAGCTAGCTATGCATTTATGCAATTCGATATTATCTGCATTATATATATATGTGTTATCAGTGAAACATATATGATGCTTCCAAAAACACTCTTGGTGTGTGTGTGTGTAAATTAAGTTCTTTACTACACACACACACACACACACACACACACATATTTATACTTTTATATATTTATTTTTCAGGAAAGAGAACCTTGTTCCTAACAGACATTTGCATGTCTTTCAGAACGTCGATATTTCGAAGGGGTTATCAAGTCCTTAGAGGCACAAACGCGGGAAATAAAACTAAGTCTCGACAGCATGAAGGAATCTTTGTTAAACCTTCAGAAGTCCAATGGGAATGTGACAACCATGAGTCCACCAGATCAGTATAGAGGTCTCTAGATTTTATCTATTTATTTAACACATTTACTCATAACTACATGTAATAACTCTAATATATATATCGTATATAAAGTTCTGAATGTCTAGTTATCTTCAGGGTCTTTCGAAGCACAAAAGGCTAGAGATTTGAAGGTATTTTGCATAATGACCGTTCACATACATGTATTTTTTTTACCATATAAGTTTAACTTGCGTGCTTGTTGTGTTCAGTTCTCTGGGGAGCATATGAGCAACTAGGAAGATCTGGTAACGGAAATTTATTAATGTAATGGTAATTTAGCCTTTCATTGATCTTTTCTACAGTGAGACCGTCTACTCCACTGGCTCCTGCTTCTGCCAATGCTCCTCATTCGCCTTCGTACATGGAGGTAGTGTATCATGAGTATAGACATGCTAATGTAAACACTGCAACTATGCGGATTACTTAGAAATTCTATTATACTTAATGCATCCTTGCTATACTAGCATAGGTATCACACTAAACTATGAATTGCACCTCACCTATTATGTTACTGTCTGTTGTTCAGATTATGGCGATGGTAGAGCGCGGTGAGGTGCCTCCCGGAATACGGGTAAGATACCGGATTACTTTATATATTCCTACTTATATTTTATATTATACATGTAATATACGCACATCGATGTATATATGACAGGAAATAAATGACAAGCCTCCGAATGCTAGTCAGACACCATCGAACTTTGCTGCAACCAAAGGTCAAGGTTAAGTTTCACTTATTTGTGGGTGTGGGTGTGGGTGCGGGCGTGCTATCAAACAATTAAGTTTAGCATATATTACGGTTTATTCTTGATCTCTTTAAGGACGATAATAACTTAAACCTACCAAAGAGTACTCATATAATACACGATTATAGATCATCTAACACACACACACACACATACATACATACATAGTTGTTATGCATTACTAATTTTGTGCAATATTAAACTACATGCAGCCATGGGAAAAGAATGCTAAGCATATTGCCAATGGAACACAGGAGAGTTCTGACTATTGGAGGCAGAAGGATGCTGAAGCAAGTGGATAGTCCGGTATGATTTGTATGCATTTTATCGATTCCGGGTACAGTTTATGTTTTATAACATGTGTTTTAGAAAATTGTGGAGATTGAAGAACAGGAAACCAGTAATAATGGATTGTACAGTGGATTTGGACAAAACGGATCCATCAGGTGTGTGTATGTGTGTGTGGGTGGGTGTTTGTTCTTTGATCTGATCAGATGATTTATGTTGTACAGTCGTGCCTGGGTTCCTCCACCGGTTCCAAAAACGATCCTACCAGGTGAGGTTACATATAATACTTCTAGCTTTTCCAATATTGGTTATTTATTAAATAACTTATCAGCTAAATTTTACTAGCTGTTAATAAGTCAAATAATTGGCTGGATTCTATTCTCTTATTGATATGTTTATGTTCTTGTTGTATGTGTCTGTGTGTACATGTGTTGCTAATAAGGCCATTCACTTTTGAACTTGTACTAGGTGTGGATGCTGCAATAAGGCACAAACCATCGGGTTCTTCAGGGTCAGCAGACATGAGTTACGACGTTCCTCTGGAAACTCAGTTTATTAGTGGCGATGGAAAAAGTGAAAACTCTGAAGTTTGCGATTAATTCTGATGGTAGCAAGGCCGATGTACCCGAGGCTGAAGAAGTCACTAAAGTTGCTACTTCTGAAGAAGCACAGTAGGTATGCGTTCTCCTAGATTTTCTTGGTTAATACATAAACACTGTCTCTCTCCCTCTCCCTCTCCTCTCCTCTCTAAGGTCTAAACATAGACTTTTGTTAAGATCAGGGGAGATAACAGATGCTTGGGAACAAAGTGATATTATTTAGGCTAGTCTCTGGATAATTTATGCATTAACACTTCCTGCTTTCTCTTTTGCAGATGAAAGTATACATGTTAATCGAAAGTTGGTAGGGTCGTTTTGCTTAATAGTTTTTCCATTATATTAATAAATATAAAATTTGTGTAATATTTCAACTTAAGTATATTAATAACATTTTTATTTTAAAATACAATACAATTATAAAATTAAATGAGAAGTTAGATAAAATTAATAAAATATCTTATTAAATTTCTCTTAGAAAATTTATTATCAGTAATGTTTTTTCTTACTTATGAGCTTTTAAATTGGTGCTTTTGGATATTCTTATCCAATTAGCTACATGGCGGATTCATCATGGAGCTCTGGGGCCGTGTTGTTGCCTGCTTGTGCAGATTCGGATTGGTGGGACAAGAAGACATTCTCTGGAGCAGTTGTTGCAGCATGTTCTTCCACTCCCAAGTATCGCATGTATTACTATGGACGAGCTAGAGATGAATGGAACTTTGGTGTCAAACCCTTCAACGTTTTTGTGCCCACTGGCAGAGTTGGACTCGCAACAAGTGAAGATGGTACGTATGTATATTTGTGTATATGAATATGTGTATTGAGTAAATGTACATATACATATCCTATTAGCAGGTATATTTGTAGCTACTCTCTCTCTCACACACACAATGCTAAACATTGAGTAAACTACAAACAGGTCGTCATTTTGAAAGATTTAAAGGCCCACTGTCAGAAGGAGCTGTTTTTGATCCGTCGGACAAGGCTGAGGCATTTGACTCCGTCCATATCGGGGTTGGGGATGTTGTACAGTATGACAACAAGTGGTGGATGTACTACTTTGGAGCTGGCATGGATGAGGCCCTAGTGTTTGGTTCAGTACATAAAGGTGTGAAGCTTCAGAGTGGGTTAGCTACCTCACAAGACGGGATTAACTTTCAGAGGCTGGAAAGGCCGGTATGCTAGTGCTCTGTGTGTGCGTGCGTGCGTGTACACGTATCAGTCAAACAGTCGTATTAAGTGTAATTGTGTGTGTGTGTGTGTGTGTGTGTACTGTAGTTGATCGTTTCTGATATGTAAGGTATTACTTGTTGGGAAAAGTGGGGAATGGGATGAAAACGGGGCTTCCTGGCCAAGAGTTTTACCGCCTGAGCAGGAAGGAGGAAAATGGTTAATGAGTTACCACACAAGGGAGAGCGGAGGACCAAACAACTTGGGATTCTTTTCCGCGGGACTTGCAATGTCAGACGATGGGATATTTTGGGAAAAACAGGGGAAAGTTTTGAGCTGTGGGAAAGCTGGGTCTTGGGACGAGGCTGGAGTTTCAGTGCGGCATATTTTGAGAATTGGAGAGGAGCTTGTCATGTTTTACGAGGTAGAATTCTGCCATGTCATTAAAAAATCATATCAACTCGTCACTATGTTTGTAAATATATTAGCTATCTAAACATATCATTAACACGTGTGTGTGTGCATACGCACATAGTGTGAGCAAATTTGCTTTTGTAAGGGATCGAACTACGAGTATGAGTTTGCTATTGGTTTAGCAATATCAAAAGATGGTTTGGTGTGGAGGAAAGATGAGACATGTGGTCCAGAAGCTGGAGGACCATTATTGAGGGCGAGAAAAGGAGAGAATGTGTGGGACAACGTGATTGTTGGGACACCGTACGTGATCAAGTTGGGCGATGGCAGCTTGAGGATGTACTATTTGGGGGTGGGCAAGAGAGAGGGGACTGAGGAGAGGAAACAGGGGATTGGGCTTGCGGTTAGTGATGGAGATATAAGATCTTGGAAGAGGTGGCTTTAGCATGTATAATACAAACAACCTGTGTGTGTGTGAGAGAGAGAAAGACTCATAGTTTGTAATGACTTACTATATCATTGCAATTCACTGTTCTTAATTTCATTGTTGAGCTGAGACACCATGAACCGTATATTCTCTAGAACAAGATTGTAGTTGAGATCTTTATCCTTAGCTTCAACTTCTGTCATGGTAATAAGTAAAGTAAGGAAATACACGCGCACACACACACCTTCTTGTAAGACTTGATTGCTCTCTTCCAATGAGTGCAACTTCATTTTCATTTTTCAAGCTTCTTGTACACCTGACTATCAGCCAGAATCTGCTGGAAAGCCTCCAGCTTCTCCACATGCTCCCTTACTTGCTCTTGTAGAAAGCTCTTCTTTTCTTCTATCTTCTGCTTTTCACCATCCAATCTCTAAACATTACTAATTAGTTAAGTACTTATCACATGTTTATACATATATTTTAAATGACTTGTTACTTACACCACATCTCGCATCTGAATGGGATCTCCTCTCATCAAGGTGTTTAAAACTCTCTATTTCGTTCTCCAGTTGAGACATGGTTTGCTTTGTGCTACAGATGTCTGCTTCTGTCTTTGCTTCAAACTCATCCAGCTGCTTTAACTCCCCGCGGTGAAACTCTAGTTCTATTAAACAAGTAAATACTCCATTAACTGTTCATTACGTAAGTGGTTAACTTAATGAACCAATTTATGAAAAAATTCTCCTAGTCTCTATTACCTACTCAATTAATAATGCAAGTACCTCTCTTGTAGTTTTCAATATCTTCAAATTTTCTATCGTGGTTAGTTTTTGATATCTTGTATTTTTCAGCTGCAGCTAATCCTGTACAAAAATAAATAACTACATACTAATGTTATGCACCATTAATGTACTCATGATATAGCATATGAGAAAAACCCACAGATAACACAACCTGACTAATCTGTTGTAGCAACTCAGATATTCTTTGTTGAGTATGATACATCCGTTTTTGTTGCTCTTCTCGGACATTCGCGAAATTCTCGATAAAATGTTGCATTTTTCTTTCCTTTTGTTGCATTTCCAGAAACTTTTCAATTCTACCACCTAAACACAATCAACATGACTGATTAAATAATTTAGCTAACTATAAAAGTGTTTACCTTTGAGTTCAGATATTGCTCGATCGGCTTCTGCAACTTTCCCTTCATTTATACTTATTTCTTTCTCGAGTAGTTTGCTTTTATCTTCTGCTTTAACAATTTCCATGTTATCCTGCCTTATCTGCGTTTGCCTCGGCTTTAGTAATGTGTTCTTATCTTAAAGTGTAAGCTCACAAAATGTGTGTACGATGTTTGTGTGTGTGTGTGTGTGTGTGGTGTGTTGCCTTTGATAGAAGAGCTTCTTTGGCTTCTTCGGCACTAAGTTGTGTGCGGAAACAGATTCGCTTTGAAGTTTTTCAAGTTCTCCCTCCACAATAAGAAGTTGTTCCGCGAGCATAACAATCTTTTGCTTTGTCGGGTTCGATTTTGCAATAATCTTACATCAAAATAAACTACAATTAGCTACTTAAAACCTCAATAAAGAATACCATAGTATTATAACAAATAAATAAATGATTGAAATCATATGTACCTGCTCCAGGCCTTCGTTTAATGAGTTTGTTTCGCTAACAAGTGATTGCAAATCTTCCACTTCTGCTTCCAGTTTCTTGTACTCTTTCTGAAGCTCTGCATATTGAACTTTTGCTTCTGGTGTCTGCAAGGCTAGAATAGAAATTTGATAAACATGTTATAACCAAATTATTAAATGTTACGTGAGTTAAAGGTTAAGCAAACAAATTTGTTCTTACCTCCAAGGCAATCTTGCACTCGACCTCAATCTCCATAGCTAAAGCTTTATCAAATATCTCTTTTGCTTCTCTCTCTTTTCTGAGCAGGAGCAATTAATACACAATTCAGATTGTATACATACAAACGCTCATACGCTTATATATTATATATATAATATATATAGAGAAGAGAGAGAGAGAGAGAGAGAGAGAGAGAGGATGTGTGTGTGCACATATACATACAGTGTTCTCTCGAGGAATAAATTATCCAGTCTCTTCCTTTCTTTCGTATTTCTCTCTTTTAAAGCCCCGAGCTCCTCTTTCATCTCAGCAAGGTCTACGCCTGCATTCACCTAGTTGACAATACTGTCACTTATTCTGAACCTCTCTCTCTCTCTCTCTCTATCTATCTATCTATATATATATATATATATATATATATATATATATATATATATATATATATATATATATTATATATCACACATACATATATGTGCATGCCTAACAACCTTTTCCGCGACTAGAATGTAGTCTCCTATCTGCGCCTTTAACGATTTGACTTCCTCTGACAATGTATCTTGCCTGTAAATGATATTTCTTATATGACTATACCAATACCTTACAAGTCTTTATCACATTGCACACAACTTGATCAATACTTGTAAATCTACACGCACGCGCACACACACACACAGTGTATATAAGTGGACTCACTTTTGCTCAATATGAGCATTTGAGACACCTTCGTTTTCAAGTTGTTCAATTTCCTCAACCATTTTGTCAATCTCTTGCTGCAACTCTTGTTTCTTGCCCAGCAGTTTACCAATGTAATAAGACCTATCCTGTACCTGCCTTCCTGGACCTGCATATAAGATTCCATTGGCTCTTCACATGTATGTACTAGAGATATATGCGTACCTTGGATGGAGGAGCGCATGCTTATCATCCCTTGTTGAGTAATGGGTCGAGAGTCCACCTTGACTTCCGTGTTAACAAATGTGGGTGAACCTTCACAAGGAAATGCATAAGATAATCAACCGTATTTAACTTAGTGATTAAATACTAGCGAGCAAACACATCACCTTCATTACACACACACGCACACGCACACGCAGGTAAAACCTGGTGTGGCAGGTCGTGTTTTGAGGCTCCTCGCGGAAGATGGACGTAGGGGACTGTTGCATGAAGATGGGCGGCCATGGCGGCTCGACATAGTCAATGGCGACGGATGTGAGAGCCCTAAATCCTGTTTATATAAAAAAAAACGGCAAGGGCAAATAAGGGCACATTAAGGGTAACTAGGTTTACGGTTATAATGGGCCGTTGATGATGAGCCGACTTGAGCTGCATTCTTAGGGAAGAACGTAAGTTGGAGAAGGAAGAATGCGGATGAGTGTGTTCAAGGCGGACAATGCAACACGTATCTTTGTGCCCCGTGCATGGCGAGCAGTTAGTAATGTTGATTGGGTATTGCAGATAAGGGGATCGTCGCTGCTGTTGGATGGAACATGTCAAATGAGCTCTATTCCTGTGGTGACGACCGCACAATTTGGTGCTGGAACAGAAATGGGAAACCAATTGTCAAGGTTTTCATTAGCTTAATTACATTTCACTATATTTTTTCTGACTGTATTATAAATTTTACAGCTAGAAAATGTAGAGTCCAGTTTCATGGATTTGCAGTGCTATCCAGTAACATCACAATGGAACAGGACAGGATCTGGGAGTGACGTGCTGGCAGTAGGTTGTGTGGATGGTAAGTGCAGCACACACATATGCGTGTATTATATACACTGTGTCAGGTTCTTTTCACATAATCAACAAGTCTGGCAAGGAGGACAAGAAAGTTGAGGCACATTCAGGAAGCATTCTGTGCATTCGGTGGAACATTGAAGGTACGTGTTGTAAAAGACGTATTGTGATTACCATTCATAGGATGTGAACAGGAACCGCTCTCGCAACTGGTGGAGAGGATGGAATGCTGAAAATATGGTCTTCCAATGGGATGTTGCGCTCCACATTGGCACAAAACAGTAGGTTGATATACGTGTTTAGTTAATCTTGTCTTTTTGTTCATTCGCTCTTCCAGATTGCCCAATGTATGCTCTTGCTTGGAGTCCAGACTCAGACCAAGTGTTATTTGGTTGTGGTGGACGATTAACAATAAAACCTCTCCAGGTATGCGGTAGTACTAATGCTCTTGTCATATGTACATTTTGTTTACACGCTTGCAGTCTTCATTTAAGAATCACAATGGGAAGGCCACAATGGTTTAATATTGGCTGTTGATTGGAACTTTGCTACAAACGTTCTAGTCTCCTGTGGAGAAGACGGTTGCTACAAGGTTTGTGCAAATTGTCTATGTATTATTCATCTGAATTTACTGTTATTTGCTAGATATGGGATTGCTATGGGAGATTAATGTATGGAAGCCCAAAAGTCGATGACAGTATAACGTCCGTTGCTTGGTGCCCTTCTGGGGAACTCTTTGCAGTCGGTTCTTTCAATACTATATGGCTTTTGCGACAAGACAGGGGTATAATATAAACACACACACACACACACACGAGTACAAAATGCTAAAGACTGCATTTCAGTGGATCGTATGGAAAGAAAAACTTTCAGCGGGTTCACTTCTGAGGCTTTCATGGAGTAATGATGGTTCACAGTTAGCGGGTGCTGGTGCAAATGGATTTGTGTTTTCGGCCAGCTTGTAGACAGGTAATCATAACTGTAATATAAACAGATTTATACCTGCTAGGTTAACTTATGTACGTGTGTGTGTGTGTGTGTGTGTGTGTGGTGTGTGCGCGTGCGTTTTCTTTACAGTAATGGGTTCAGCTGAGATATTTCAATATTTACAGAAAGCTCGACTGGTTGAAGTTATCTGCTACCTTACGTGGCTGTGGTCACATGCGGGTCTATGTAAGTTGGTGTGTGTGTGTGTGTGTGTTTGTGATTAATTGTCCTGTTAACTAACTTGATCTCTTGTAGACAGGATATGGTGAATAACAGTGTGACAGATCTGGAGTTTCGTGACCGAGTTGTTCAATTTTCCCTAGCATTCTGTCACTTGATTGTAGTAACTGCCAACCAGGTTTTATCTATTATTTATACACAACTAGACGAATCTAGTGTGCCTCTGTGTGTGTGTGTATGCGTGTGCGTGCGTGTGTAATATCTTTCTAAACTTTTGACATGTCTGCAGTGTTATATTTATTCAGTTTCAAACTTGAAAACTCCTTATATTATCGATACAAAGTATGCTATCATCCTCTTAAAACTTTGCCAGCGATACTTCATGATAGTGGATAGTTTACTGGGCTTGCAGTTGTTCACTTACGACGGCCGCCACATTTCAAGTCCAAAATGTCAAGGTGTGTATAGAGTTACTAGATAATTAGCATTTTAAGCCATACTATTCTATGTATAATTTCTGAATTGAACACGAAATCTAAATTTATCACACATTGCCACATTATGTAATTAACTTATATTATAGCAAGTTAACTAAATTTCATAATATTCAAATTTAGTATCAGTTACATTGCATTGGTAGGACTACGAGCGGAGTTCTTACATGAGAGAAATGTTGCTGTATCACTCGACATGCTGGCTTTCATTGATAGTACAGATCACAGACGTATGTAACCAGGTGTTCAACAACAACGGAATCAGCAATAATTGGTTTTACTCGTTATTATTTTACCAATGTTTAGATTTTATGTTTTTTCAGTGATTCGGTTTTTGGATGCTTCAACTGGAAAGCTGGCTGGTGATACTTTCCGGCATACTTTGGAGATTAAGGAAATAGCACTTAATCAAATTGGAACAAACAGGATGCTTGCTTTTATCGACCGTAACCAAGACCTCCACATTACACCTGTGATTGTAAGTATATATACGCGCCCGCACACACACACACACACACGTGTTTTGCAGAAGCATGAGGTGTTCAAGCTAGCTACCATAGTCGAGGCTTGAAGTGGAACGATGAAGCAGATATGCTCATGGTTATTGCGGATCAAAAGTTGATAGTCTGGTACTGTCCATTCGCTGCCTTTGTGGATCAAGATATGCTTCATCGTGTTAAAGTAACAAAAAACTGGTTAGTTCTTTTATTAGCGCATTTTTTATAACTAAAGTATTACTATCGGTTTATTATTCCAGTGACTTGGGGAAGAATCCAAAGATACAAAGTTTTGTTACCTCTAACTGTATCTTACGACGCACGGACGGAGCTACGTTCTTCTTACATATGTCCATATCCACTGGTTTTATATCAGCATGTAAAGAACAAACAGTGGGATTATGCAACTCAACTTGCAGGTTCGTTAAGGTAATTTGTGTGTATGTGTGTGTGTTTATGATCGACTCTGAGGTAATTGTGTTTGTGTCTGCGTGCATGTGTGTGTGAGAGTGCTTTGAGAGATTAATTGAGTAGATTGCAGGAAGATTTGCTTTGGGCGTGCTTAGCAGTAAAGGCAGTGGATGCACAGGAGTTAAGCATTGCTGAAGAAGCTTATGCTGCACTTGACGAGGTTCGTTATATGTTGACGTACTATACTTAATGGACGGAGGCTAATAGCTTGTAAAGCATTTAAATATTTGTGGGATAGCTATGCGTTTTTGTTTGCTCATGCGTTTATGCTGTACGTTTAAATATTTTGATATAAAACTAAACAAAAATTTGGCTTACATCATGCTATATGATATTTATTGTGACAATGCAAGATGACGTGATATATAAACACACGCACGCACGCATGCACACATGTAAGAAAAACGAGGATTTGGTGTAGGTGGACAAGGTGCAATTTATGATATATCTAAAGGAGCTTCCGTTGGAGGAGCGCGCAAGGCAGAATTAGCACTGTTCAAGAGGCACCCAGAGGAAGCCGAGTCACTGTTGTTGCAAGCTGGGCTCACTTACCGTGCAATTCACATGAACTTGAAGCTCTTCAACTGGGACAGGTTGGTATTCGGTTTGTCCTATGCAATCATGGTAGCAGTTTCCTTTCTCTCTCTATATATATATTGATATATTTATTTTATTACATTATGTGCACCTAACTACTGTTTAAGTTTAAGTCTATAACAAGCTTCATCCAAAACACGTACATTGGTCATTGTTCTTAATCGGACTTTACCAGGGCGTTGGAGCTGGCTGTTATGCACAAAGCTCATATTGATACGGTCATGTGGTACAGACAGCACTATCTAATGAGGATTAAGGGTAGTGAGACCAAGGAGCAGTTCCTTCACTTAAAAGACCAAGTAAGCTTCTCTTGTCCGTTTTCCAATGCTAAGCACTCACTTATCGTTTAAAGTTAAAATAACAAGAACTAGGTGTGTGTTTTTTATTTGAGTCACTGTGGGTCAGGTGAAGATCGATCCACAGAAAATCAATGCACGGATTCATCAGGAGATGCTTCAAGAAGGCAGCACTAAATAGTTGGAGGGTCTACTTCACAACTTTGCTTGTATATATTGTTTAGCTTCCACCGTGGAATTTAAGTGACTTCGTCGGAAAGAGATACTGATAAAGCTTCGTGCTTTCACTTTCTCCTTTAACCACCTACCATTGCTAAGTATTTAGTGATTATTCAGTTGTTTACACGTAAGAAAGCACCCAATACTGTCCTAATAAGGGTCTATAGATAGCAAAGTTACTACTATAATTTAGAGATTTATTTGTAACGTTAATATGTAAGATTAGTTAATGCAGTAAATGTGTGTAATAAATGAAAGTCACCATCGGAAACATGGAGATGGTAAAATCTGCAGAGTAGAAGAATTCTCACTTCTCACCTACTTAACAGGATTAGCCAGCCAGTTAATTGTGTTGTTCAGGAATAGGAAAGCCTCCTTATTTCAATGAATGCCCCTGCATTCTCTCCCCTGTATTCCCAGAGATGATTCATATACAGATTCTCGTCATTCTACTACTTGTTCTTAACCAAGCCACTCCACTGTTAGTGCGGGGAACCGTACTAGCGTGCAGGCATCACAGTTCCTGTCTGCAGATTATTACAAGAAGAGCTGTCCGGATGTGGAGAAAATTGTGCACCAAGTCGTTGTTCAAAAGTTTAAGGAAGCACCTGTTGCTGCTGCAGGCACATTGAGGATCTTCTTCCATGACTGTATGGTCGAGGTAAGTCGAATTCAGGATCATATCTACATTGTTATTCATTTCCAGTGCTTGAATGGCCATTAGGATGTTCCCAATGGACCCAGTTAGAATTTCAATTTTATTTGGCATGCCTATAATAAGATTGAGCTAGCTAATTTATAACACGCACGCAGCTGTAGATGGGAACGAGCTTATAATTCACCGTCATATACACTATCGAACTGTTGTTCAATACTCAGGACCACATACATATCTGAACTCGTAATGTGTTAAATAGACAACTGTTAATATACAAGGGTTGCGATGGTTCGGTGTTGATTGCATCTACAGCGACGAACAAAGCAGAAAAAGACAGTGACATTAATCTCTCACTGCCTGGTGACGGTTTTGACACGGTCATCAGAGCCAAACGGGCCGTCGAGAATAGGTGCCCGAGGACTGTATCATGTGCCGACATTTTGGCTATTGCAACAAGAGACATGGTTGCCATGGTAGTGTATGCACACGCCTATAACACACATACACACGCTTGTAGATAGGAGGCCCGTTTTGGCAAGTGAAGAAAGGCCGTAAAGACGGTTTGAGTTCACATGCATGGAGAGTTCCTGGCAACTTGCCAAGTGCTTCAAACAATGTCAACCAACTCATCAAATTATTCTCATCCAGGGGATTCTCCCTTGAAGAAATGGTAGCCCTTGCAGGTGAGTATCTATTGTTTGCCACTCGCGTGTGTACTGAACCGACTAAACTTGTGTGTACAGGAGCACACACAGCAGGCTTTGCCCACTGCAAGGAGTTTAGTGAAAGAATCTACAACTGGAGAAACACTTCCCGCATTGATCCAACAATGAACCCGATATATGCAGCAAACTTGAGAAGAGGTAAGTAACATATTCAACAAAATAGCTTATATTAACTATATTGCGTAACTAGCTTGTCCCCCGAGAGTGGATCCAACGATAGTGGCCTTCTTGGATACAACAAGCTCGAGGAAGTTTGACAATGTGTATTACCAAAACTTACAAAAGGGACTTGGTTTGCTTAGCAGTGATCAAGCACTGTTCCATGATCCAAGAACAAAGCCTCTTGTTAACAAGTTTGCATCTTCCCAGAGTAGCTTCTTTGCGGCATTTGCATCTTCTATGCACAAGCTCGGGAACCTCGGTGTCAAGATGGGGTCACAAGGGAACATTCGGACAAACTGTGCTGCATTTAATCAATAAAACTGTTTTGCTCCAAGCTGTACAAAACAATGTTGAATGAAATGTTAGCCTCATGTATACAAATACAATACTATATAAGTATGATATAAGCTTAGATTGCAAGGAAAGGCGTTTATTCTCGTGTAAACAGTTGAGATTGTAGTCGATTGTGCAAGAGATAAATGAAATGAAACTAGTCACATGCAAGTCACATGCAACTGTCGTTTGTAACAATAGAAAATGAAAACAAGTATATAATACGGACTTTGATATTTAGTTGTTTGGGAGATGATAAGACCTTCCCTCCCACAAGCATTTGTTACGCTTGCCATCCTCGCGCTCAAGAATGTCTTTGATCTCCTGGGGAGGATTTAATCCTTGACGCTTTGCTCTTTCCCACCTTTCAATCCTTGACAATGTCAGACAAGGCCCATACTTGATGTCCAAGTCGAACCCTCGTAACAATCTCTCCACTTCATCGTATTCTGTAACATTAATAAATAAAAACAAAGGGATTCAACAGTGCAAATCTTTACCAGGTTCTGGATCCTTGTCCTTGCCCTTGCCCTTGCCAGACTTCCTCTTCCTTTTGCTAGCAGCTCCATCCTTCTCACTCTTCTTCTTGTTGCGATTCTTATATAGTGATCAACCGGGTGAACTTCATGCTGCCCTAATTTCAATACCACCTTTTTTCCATGTAATAATATCTCATATTTTAGTCAAGAAAATATTTTAAATAAATTAGAAATACTATAATATACTTGAATGATTAAGTTTTACTTATGTGTACACACGTGCATTCTTATATGTTAAAGCTATCTCATTCTAAATGCTTCATTATAAATTCTTAAGTTAATTTATTTTTAGTTTGTCTATAATAACAAAAACTTATAATGTGTGATGTATGAAACTAGAAATTTTTATATAACATAGATTGTTTTGTGTTATATGTGCATAAATTTAAGAAAAAATAATTATATGAGATTAAAATTATACTAATAACAAGCTTTAGTGAGATTTCAAATTTTTATTATTATATAAAAAGCTCATTTAAAGCTCCATGTTTTGAATTATATATAAACTATTTTCTTAAACAAAACACGTATCTTTAAGGGTAATACATATATTATTTGTGTAAAGATACATAAAGTAGACAAACGCACACACATATGTGTGTGTGTCTGTGTGTGTATAATTTAAATGATGGATAAACTTTAATACATAGTTTAAATCATTTGTATGCGATCCTCCCTATTTAATAAAAATAAGATATTGTTATTATAAATGTTTTTTTTTCATAGTTAAAAATTCTTAATTAAAGTTTAAAGTTAAAAACTATTCAAAAAAGATGGTATATACTTCATCATTGGTATTTAAACACTTGTATATTTTAATATTTAACCTATTTTGGACTTTTAAAAAAATAATAATTTGTCATTTAACAGATGAAATTAAAAAAAAATAATTATGAATTACTTTGTATTAAGTTTTAAAAAATTATGAAATTAAATAAAAATGTTTTTGCTTACTTTGTATTTAATTTATATTTGACAATCAAATACAAAGTAAGCAAAAGCATTTTTATTTAATTTCATAATTTTTTTGTGTATTACTATTTTTTTTGGATTACATAGTTTTCTTTTGGAAGAAATTATATTTTCAAAACTAATTTCCATGTTCAAAGCAACGCTTGTCATTTTGAAATCTTAATTTTATTTTTATTTTTCATTATTTAATTTGATTTAAGTTAAAGTTTGATTGACTTAATAATTATTTATTTTTTCACCAGATTTAATGACTATTTTATAAATAGAATTTTTAGATTGAAATAAAAATATAAAATATAAAAGATATCCAATTTTCTTATAATTAATATTGTTTAACAAAGTTTAAGTTTATGATTTAATTAAAACTCGCTGGAAACTCCATTGTTTGAATTGTGTTATATAACATATTTATATGTTTATAGATATGTATAAAAAATTTATAGCTTTAAAAATATAATACATATATATGTTAATGAATTACATTTGTATTAAAAATTAGAATAGTACATGAGACAATGTTAAATATATATTTATTTAATATTCTAATTTTATAAAATTAAATAAAGTTTAAATCATTCATTTAAAGCATATCCTTGACATATATTTTAACTTCTTACTTTAAACACAAAATATTATAAGCATATTGATGATTACACCTTAAATAAAGTTTAGCATTGAAAAATAAATCCAATTAATTACTTTAAACTTTAAATATAAGATATTATTAAAATATCATATATTTTATGATAATTTTTTTAAAAAAAAATTAATTCCAAATAAGATATAAAATTCCTAGGATATTATTAAGATATTTCAGATTCTTTCATGATTTAAAAAAAATAAAATAAAAATAAAAATGTAAGACTAAACATCTTATATAATACATACTTATGATATACTATATCAAGTATTTCTAAAATCTCTAAGTTATCACTTAATGTAAAACAATATATTATTCAAATACTCACACAGAGATCTTTCTCGTGCCACACACATGGTACTTGATTTATTTATTTGTCCGAACTCTTACTGAAACTATTGTAGTGATATAAACATTAATTTGTGTAACCCAAGGATTTGATAAACCAGCGAAGATGGGCACGAAGCTGTCTAGCAGCAGGATAGCTCATATCACGTGGCACTCCAACCCTATCTCTAAGATAACCGGCAGCCTTTCCCACTTGCTCGTGAATTTCATCTTTACTTAACGGTTCCACGTTATCCAGCCCAACCATTAAAGCATAAGCAACATAACGTAGTCCATAATCAACTAAACTCCTGTAAACCTCTCCATTAACTAGTCCCCTCAATGCAAAACTAACCACTGCTTCATGGTTCTTAACTAAAGCACTTGCTGCCTCTAGTTTACTTGACTCCCCGTTACCATCGTCTCTACCCCATGCAGTTAGCTCTAGCTTTAAAGGCAAGTCCCAACCATTATCTTTTCCGTTAATCTTGGCTCTATATGCTTCACCTTCCGAAAGTGATCTGCACGGTCCTATCTGAGGCTCCAACGTGTGTGTTATTGTGAAGTCATCTGATTTCATTTGCTGATAACTCGGTAGCCTATCCATGCTGTCAAACCATGTCTGTAAATTTGGCCACCGAGATTCCCCACGTATTCCAACTCCTTGCCAGTATGGCATGCTCGCTGATATACGCTCTAAGAATGGAGCATATACAGCGTCCACACGACAGCTGCACAAGAAAATTGCTTATACACATTTGTGCGTGTGCATGCGTGTTTAGAGAAAGAGATGATTATATGAATATATATAGCGACACACACACACACACGTACATTTTTTCCGAGGAAATAAGGACCCCCAAACTGCGCCAAGGCGCTATCAACCTCGTCCATGACGCTCTCAAACTGGCCTTTACTCCCCCAAAAGCTTCTAAGCCTGCTTAACCAAGCACCAACAAGCTTTCTCTCCAGTTTAAGCAGTTTATCCACTTGATCAGCCTGAGAAGAACCTTTTGGTGGCATTAGTGGATTCTATGGGGATAATGTTGTTCCAGAGCCATCATTATGTCGAGTGATTCGGTTAAAACCTGTCCATTTAGCTCTAATGCTGGAAGTAAACCTGAGGGCCATTTTCAGGTACCAAGCCGGCTTTTCACACCATAGCACCTTGTGTTCAAGAAAATCAAGTTAGATACACGTAGCGAGAGAGAGGGAGGGGGAGACGTGTGTATGTATGTCTACACAGAGAAGATAACAGACATTACACATACACACGGAGTACATTTACCTCATATTTATCTTTTCAACACGGTAGGGAATCTTCTTTTCTTCAAGCTGTATCCATACCCTTTGGCAATAAGGGCACCATGACGAGTTATCTCTATAAAACACAACCGTGTCAACTGGTTGCTCACCGGCGAACTCCCGTTGTTTAACATCTGGTAACCTCGTCATGGTTAATAAGCTATTAGGCAACTGTCTATACATGTCCCCCAACTTGGGATCTTCTCCGTTGTTGAGCTCGTTGTAGAAGACGACGCCATCCTCCTGCTTGTATGTTTAATTATTTTTGATGTTGCAATGCCGTTCACTGTTGATACATACAGAGTTATGTACCTATGTTATCATGAAATGGAACATGTACTCGAAATTAACATTAAGACTGCACGTATAGCTCGGTATGTGTATGTGTGTGTGCCTTTGTGGCGCATGCATAACTATTGAAATTGATCTAAGGTTTGTGAATGAAATGACGAACCTGGAATACGAGAGGTGTTGATGCTGAACGCCATGTCCAAGTGATCTAATATTACATTCTGTAGAATATGCCAACCTTTACAGATCCTATGAATATGCCAGGTATCTTACCGTAATATAAAATGAATTATAATAAAAGCTTGATGCTTGAAGGAACATAAACACAACATACTAACTGTTCTTACTTAGTAATTACACCCTGCCTTCCCACAAGCAACTCGGCCCGACACCAACACGCTCAAGTAAATCTTTGATTTCTTCCGGAGGATTTAATCCCTGTCCTTGTGCTCTTTCCCAACGTTCAATCCTTGACAAGCCTAGACAAGGTCCATACTTCATGTTTAAGTCAAACTGCCGCAACACTTCCTCCTCGTCACGGTGGTCATTCCCCCCTGAACGAATCAGTCCTCATCAATGTGTATGTACGTACGTACGTCTTTTAAGACATCACACGCACAGCAATGCGCAATGTGCATATACATGTGTGGACAAGTAGCGACATTTCACATGTTTTTAGGTATATTATTGAAACTGGGTCGTTCTAATGTATTAAATGCATTTAAACTACACGCATACACACTATCTTGCGTGGTGTATGTAGATGTGGCGTAATACTCAATAAATGTGGCAAATCTGTGAAACGATTTCTTACCGGTGTCTTGTCCGGAGGAAGAAATCAAGGCAGGAGGCTGTGTAGATGCAGCGGCCTTGTGCACGGGAGCAGAGAGATCCGAAGATGATTTCTTCTTCCGGGGAGACTTGCTGATGATTCCGCTCTTCCTGTGCTTGTAGATCGCTGTCAATCGCGCCGACATTTTTCTTGTCTTCACAAGCCCTAGTGTGTGCAACACGAGCCCTAACCGTTTGAATGCTCAAAACACGTGGCACGATAACGTCCTGCCATCTGTTTGCTATATATATATGTCCCGTCTACTGGTGGCAGCACTGTAGCACCACATGACGGCTCGGACTACGTAGTGTGTCCAACCAAAGTCTCTCTCATATAAAGAGGCATGACACCTGCTCGCTTGAAAAAACATTACCCGAGTTGTCAATCTCAGTCGCAACAAGTTTCACCTTGAGACTTTCCCTAGCGCTGTTCCAGTACCTCCTGTCTTGTGGCAAGCGTACTACGTCTCTACTGTGCATTATCCCTTGATTTATCCATGTGTTCACGATGTGTGCGTCTACAGCTCTTCCTAACGGCGCTATTCCTCTCCAGTTGAAGGCTGTGGAGTGAGAAAAAAAATGAAAACAAAGCGCAATGCCTGCTCACCTTCAAGCACCTTGATTGTTACTGCAGTCGCAAGCAGGCCTAAACCTCCTTCTTCCTACAGTTTTCCCATCTCACTCTTGGTGAGCCCAGAAGAAAGGGCGAGCATACTCTTGAGTTCCTGATAGGTAATGGGTATGAGCAGATGACCTGAATGAGCCACCGTCTGCTGGTCAAAGTGGTGTTAGTCTTTGCCGGCATTTTACAAGCAGAGGGTCTTGGCAACTCGTTGCATGGCTAGAGGGCTGCAATTCGCCAATCTCTTGCTCCAATTGATCTCCAGACCTGTGGCCTTCGTGAATACCACGATTGTTGTAAGCCGTGCAGCAAACGTGAGACACTAGAATAACATGGCTACAAATTTCTCAACAACAAAATGAAGTCGATGGTTCTGTTTTAACGCAAATGCCTTGTTATACATGTGAAACATCAGTTCCCAGCAAATACCAAATCAAAAATGGATTGCACTGCAACATTTCCTTGGTCAGCATTTGTAAGCATGTGTGTGTGTGTGTGTGTGTGTTACCTTCGTCACGAGGGATGTTTGGTTGATCAGCAAGAACTGTTTGGAAGGCAGAAATATCATAAGGCTTGGTATCATAAGTCAAGCTTGAAATTATATCAGCTTTGAGTGAATATCTGCGATGAGATACTATTGAAGTATAAGACTAGCACGCACGCACGCCAAGTTTATTCAGAACTTACTCGTCTCGGTGCATGATGTATAACTGGTTAAGGCCATTCACACAGTCTTCTAAGCTTGCTCTTGATGCAACTCGCATTTGTATTTGTTGCTTTGTGGGCTTTGGCTTTTCATTCTTCACAGATTGTTCCCATCTTTGCACAGCTTCTCTAAGCTCTTGCACACCACCTCCATCTCCGAGCTTGAAATTATCAAGTCTAAACATTATAAATGTATGTTTTATGAACAACTTACAGTTTGTCACGCATGGCCATGAAGATCTTCTCAAGGCTCTCAGCTTGCTTTGCGACTAAATTGGCTTTTAATTCTTGCAGAGCGCCATAATTTTCATTCTTCAGCAGCAACTACACCACCATATATAGAACGCATATATACATCTTAGAGCTTACTGGGAGGCGCTGAATCACGGCGGCTGCATTGGAAAATAGGCGTACGATCTGGTCCTGTAAGCTATTCCACTGAGCAACACACTCTTGCGCTTTCTTGTACTTGTGCTCGTACTTGTTCAATAGCCTCTCCATCGAATTCTAGGGTTTAAGGATTTTGTTTTGCGAGATGGGGGCGGTGCCCGCTGCGGGAACCATTGTTCAGATTCCGGAGCTTCTTCAGCCTGATTCTCCATTTCGGGTTCACATGAAGTCGCTTCGTGTCACGGGAATGTAAGTGCGTGCGTGTGTGGAGTAATAGGTAATTCTGACTTGATTGATGAAGGAAGATTGGAGAGTTACGATCTGAGTTCAGGATTTGCACACATTTCTTACGACTGTGCTCAACTCCTGATTGACACCAACTTCTTGCGGGATTTACATGTCCAAGTAGGATCACTCTACCAGTTTATTGGAGAGCTCTTGGTGCACTCGACCACCAGGTATCTCTGTCTAGGCACGCACGTAGCACCATTGATGGGTGGGATGGCAGATGGTGTTGCAAGCACGAGTTGGCCGGAATGTAGATGGTTTGGATTTAAAACTCTATGACAAAGCCTTGAAGATGCGCAGGCAGTTCGAGGAGAAGCTCTTGTGAAGTATAATACACGCAGATAGACATGTTAATGATCAGGAAATGCAAATCCTGTGCTGCAGTTTGAATTACTCAGTGACAAGAGCTGATAATGAGGAAGTGAGCTAATTAGCTTGTTTAATATCTACGTCTAGAGGTCGTTTTCACACACGCCTCCAACAATGAATTGTTGGTCTAAGAAATTCGCTGCCAATCAACTGTATGATTACATCCAGCGAAGACGTGCCGTGCCATACAAGAACTCGTCCCCAAGGGCTGATTCTTTCCTGCTGTGTGGTTAGGTCTCCTGTGACAATGAAAGGCTGTCGTGTTCCCTCACTGTCTCGGAATATCCGTTAGATATATAAATAAAATATCACGTGCACACATATGTAGGTCAGTCCAGCCCAGCATCCCACTTTCCTATACATGCCCGCTTTCCCGTCCAGCTAAGTCACCACTGGCATTGTCACGCTGTCCACATAGTAAAGCACATGTTTAAGCCAGTAACAAGCTGTTTGGCCGGTTTGACGTGTCGGTGGCTGGACTTGTACCAAGGTAAAGTTAATCCCTCTTTTTATAAAGGACTCCTTTGTATGCATCCCTTTCTTCTCTCTTGCATCTTCATTCTCCCGTTGGCTGTTCACAGGAATCCGGTTTGTCTTAAAAGTCACTATAGAGCAGGACGTATGTGTATCCAAAGCTGCCGGTACAGCTTGCCTCTTCATACAAGGCAGCAATAGGAATCAAACCCTTATGGGAGAAGTGTACAGTGCATTACTGGAGCTTCCTTCAGCAGAGAGGCCCAGAGTGGTTTCGGTGCTGTCGGCTCTTCTAGAGAGGGCTGTAGCTCGTAACCAACGGCATGTCAACTGTCCGACCAAGCTCACAGTCTTCCACGGGCTCCGAGCTCCCGGCATAAGCATTGACAAGTATTTGGAGAGGATATTCAAGTATGCCAACTGTTCCCCTGCTTGCTTTGTAGTGGCCTATGCCTACATTGACCGCTTCATTCACCAGCAGCCAGATGTGCCGTTACTTCACTCAACATTCATCGACTTCTCATCACTTCTGTCATGGTTGCTGCTAAGTTCCTGGACGATGCGTAAGTACATGTTGAAACAAAGCGGTAGAGTGAATTGAGATTTTTAAGATGATGTGTGTGCAGTTACTATAACAATGCATACTATGCAAAGGTTGGGGGAGTGACGACAATGGAGATGAACAGGCTGGAGCTACAGTTCCTGTTCCGCCTCGACTTCAGGCTGCAAATGACAGTGAGTGTGTTCGAGAGCTATTGCACACACTTAGAGAGAGAAGTGGCATGCTGTGGAGGTTATCATGTCCCACAGGTCACTTCAATGCGGTGGTGCCACCAAACAGCACCCTACTAATCCCAATCAGGACAAGCAGCAGATTATATTGCCAGTCAAGTGCAGCTATGCTGGACTATAGCTGTGTCTCATCTAACCTTTAACCTTGTATAATTGGTCTTATTAACTTGACAAAAGCTACACTTGTTGTATTTATAGCTACTCTCTCATTTAAAAGAGCTACTGTGAAAGAGACCTCATGAAGCGACTGAATGAAGAGATGGTAGCCATTGCATTAGCCAGAAAATGATGGCTCTCCCGTTCCGAGCCACTGCTGCTCCCTTCTAGCAGTATACTCTGCATAGTGCTCTTGTGAATCACATAATAAAATATATTATAACTGGTACTCACGTCCACCTCATCTGCACTGGGCTTGCTAGCTTGCTCGCATATTAACAAGTAACGCCCAGGCCTTTGTTTGTCGTCCAAAAAGAGTTTCCAAAACCTGTGTATGCATAAACAAAGGAAATATATATTCTAGCGCGTGCAGAACATACCCTGGGTATCTTTTGAAAAGGGCACCCATAGGCAGCGCCTTCAGCGAGTACGCGGTTGTAAACGTGCTGCATGCAAACCGCTTCATCTTTAATATTTACATGCTTTTCACAAACCTTAAGAATCGGTTCCGGACTCTCCTGACGTTAAGCCCGATGCCAACGTCACCGCTAAACAATTGAGGGTTCCACATGATTAGAGGCTTGTGTTGCTGCGACAAGAGCAGACGCATTATACAGCATATATATATATATATATATATGTACCATATCGTCCTCGTCTACAAGGGAGTACGCAATCTTTTGAACTTCGTCCAGCATTTGGTAATCAGGAGCGATCAGCATTATTATGTCATCTTCTTCCGAGACCGGCCTTCTATCACTTAAACTGCAAGATAATCACCTAACTAAATGGAGGTATTAATTATTTACATGTTATTTCATTATGTATGCTACATATGTCGTTTTGAAAGATTACTGTTGGTACCTCCCAAACTTGATTGTTTCATCATCCCATTCGTACTTGATTGCTGCAGCGGTTCCCATATCGGCGAAAATAGCTTTTACTTGCTGCACATCAGAAAGACGCTAAGACGTAAATAGAATGCGTGATAAATACCTGATTCTGGAAACGCTTCTGCACTGACTTAACAAAGAGCCTTGAACATTCCCATCTCAGCTTCTGTGTACCATCCGTATCGAAATTCTCCAGTTCCTCCACTGAGATTTCCACCTATAGAGAAGTTTCACATCAAACAAGTACGTAACTATATATAATACCACACGCAACATATGCCCTTTCCTATATCTGTGAAATAATCTAACCGTAAACACATTTATGAAGTTCTTGTGAGCGGCGCGTTCTTCTGTGTCACATACATAAATGCACGGTATATGTGTACGAGTACTCATATTTTAGTACCTCTATAATGCATATGTGTGTGTACCACAGTGTATGTCAGACTCACAATAGCTCTTTTCCCTCCCGTAGAGAGCAACTGGGAAGTTGCCTCGGCAGATTGCTCAACAGCATCGCCCAAGTCTGCAGGAAGCACACTAAAATAAACCAAAAAGAAATTTAGCAATAATAAGTAAATCAAAATGCAAAGAACACCTGTCTCTGTTATCTTCTTTCTCCCCTTGTTCTTGAGCATCGCCTTCTCTACTGAATTCAGGCTTGACCTCAAACTTTTCAAATTTAGCATGTAATCTCCACGACCCCACCTTTACTGCACGAATTTTCCTCAACCCAACATTACCACAGATTGCAGGGCATGTTGCTCGGACCAAAAGCTGGCCAGCAGAATTACTACACGCCCCAAGGGCACAACAAGCAGCCATAGCTAGTCTACAAACCACATTCTCACGAGTAAAAGCGGGGTTTATGTTAGTTAGTAAGCGGCCACCAATTAGTGTAACAATCTAAGTAAGAAAAGAGAATAACAACATAGAAATTATATAATGAGAAGGTGCAGAGAGAACTCACAAAGCTCCCTCGCCATGAGCAGATGCCTGAAAGAAAGATAAGAATACAAGCTACCGATAAGTCAGGAAATAAGTGTGCGTGCGTGCGTGCGTGCGTGTGTGTGTGTGAGAGAGAGAGAGAAAACTCCCATATCAGAAACAAACTAGATATCACTATAAATCAGTTAAAGAAAACGTTATAACTTTTCATCAGTCAAAAAAAGGGTTACTCACAAGTACTTTATGAATGTTCATTTGTAAACGACTCCTTCCCCGTCAACAACACATCCTAATATATACAGGTTCATCTCCTTCGAGAATCCTCTGTGCACTACCAGCTTCCATCACCAAAACCATTCCTATTCCCATATTGAACGTGCGGAACATCTCTGCTTCTTCTACGTTCCCAGTCTGGTACAAAGGCTTCCAATGTCAGAACACATGTACACACGTGTATGAATCTCTCTCTCTCTCTCTCTCTCTCTCTATATATATATATATATATATATATAGAGTGCATCGCTAGAGACACATCGGTTATCGCTATGTATGACTGTCACCTCTTTTAGCCACTTGAAAACTTGTGGAATTTCCCAGGAGCCAAGCTCGATTTCCGCAGCAAGGCCTGGAGGAAACACTCTTGGAATGTTATCTGTGAATCCACCACCAGTAATATGCGCTATCCCCTTAACACCACCGGTTGCAATAATATTCAAAACCTGAATGCATAACATGTTAATATTCTTCATTTCACAAATATATACAATATATATACTTATATGTACATATGTAATCGATGCCTGCCAATAGTGGAATGTGTAATCGATGCCTGCCAATAGTTAATTATTGGGAATGTGAAAATGCCAACCTGCTTGACATAAATCTTCGTTGGAGAAAGTAGAGCCTCACCAAGTGTCAGGGAACTGTTCTCTATTCCAGGTAGCTTGTCTGATAACACAGCTCCGCTCTTGGTAAGTATCCTACACAGAAAAAAGAAAAGAATAAGAATCAATTAATTTGAATACCTTAATATTGCTAAGCAACCTGCGGACAAGAGAGAAGCCATTAGAGTGCACCCCATCGATGGAAGCCCAATAAGAACATCTCCAGCAGTTATGTTGCTTCCGTCAATGACTTCATCCTTTTTAACACTTCCCACAGCAAATCCACTCAGATCATATTCCCCTTCTTTGTAGAAATCAGGCATTTCTGCTGTCTATTAACCATCCTAAGAATAATTCAAATGCATGCACACACAGAGACACACAGACCTCTCCACCTAAAAGAACACAATCTGATTCACGACAGCCTTCAACAATCCCCTTTATCACCTGCATAATGACCAGTTTAACTGTTCTTCTAACGATTATAGCCTGAAGAGTACGACAAGCTAAGAATATTAAATCATTTACTTGTTCTGCCAAGTCAACATCCAGATGACTAGTAGCAAAGTAGTCCAGGAAGAACATCGGCTTGGCCCCGGAGGTAACAATGTCATTGACACTCATAGCAACCTGAGCATAGTATAGTGGTCAAAACAAGACACAAACTAAATCCAGACTGTTACCAGATCAATTCCAATAGTGTCATGCTTGTTCATTTCAAAAGCAAGCTTCAACTTGGTCCCTACACCATCTGTTCCCGCTACCAGATATGAATCCCCTGTATATATTATCTTACACATTAGCAAGTGGATACATGGTGAATAAGTATGAAATGTATGTACATGTCACGTAATGTAATGTGTATAAATACATGAAGAGGTCACTTACCAAATGGATATAGACCACCGAAGCCGCCAATTCCAGAAGCCATGGTAGATATTCGACGAACGAGCTCCGATCCAGCATCAATGTCGACGCCTGCATCCTTATAGCTGAGACCTGATGCTGCGGTGTTGGAATTCATCCTGGCTTTGCTGTACAGTTGTTGCGACCGGACTGTACCTTTCCACATAAACCTCGGCTTGCCGGCTGTAGCGGGAGCAGTGGCAGATGCGCAATCGGCAGCCCCAGGAGCAAGATGTGAATGAATGCTCTCCATTACGCCTAGAACCCTAAACCCTATTTAGATATATATGTAATGTGTTTGTAATTGATATATAAATATTATTCAACTCCTGTTGCCTTGGAAGATTTCCTAAAGAATCAGATAGCTACAGAGATTTGTTCAAAATCCTCTGAGGTCAAGTTTCTTGTTTCCGTTTTCTGGTAGACTCCAAAGAATAAGATTGAGCGCCTTCTACTTCAAGGACGTTTCAGTCTATTGTCACGTTTCCGCTTTGAACAAAGTGGAGCAGGAACTGAGCGATTCTCGGTGTGTAAAATTGTTTTTAATGGGGTTTTGCAGGTGATGCCCAACTTAAAAATACGGTGGTAACAGCAGCATGTGCTCTTCTTCTAGAACTATGTGGAACGGCGCTGCGGACGGATATCGTCGAGTTTCTGATGCCGAGGGTGGGAAAGAAACGTCGAAGCGTCTTGTGGAAAATGCTCTCAGACCACTATACAGGAACACCATCTGCATGTGTTCTTTAAAGTACCTGGAGAAGGCGAATATATCAAGCCAGAGAGCAGCATGCGGGTTGTGGCTTAAAAATGGCCAAGGCGATGGACAGCAGCTTCGCACCTTGCAGATGTCGATGAGTGAACACTGGAGCCTAGTGACAACATTTTGCCGTGTCCATTACCTGCCACTCAGTACATTAGACAATGACTGGGTAAATATTCTTCTGTTTGTGGATGCTTTGCTGACATTCCGGCCCGTTTGTGGCAGGTAGGCTTCCTTGCCGAGGCTCAAGCAGAAGCTTGTCCCCTAGACGTGCTGATTGCAGTGGTGATACTTCATGAAAGATCTTGTGCTTTAATTTAGCTTATTCATCGTCTGGCTTGTGCAGGCTACGGGAACAAGCAAGTGCAGAGCCACGTTTTAAATGTCTTGAACAGCTTGTCATTCACAAACCAAGCATAGGCTTGAGAAGAATACAACAAGTGAGCTCTTCGCTCTTCTGGCGGAAGCTGAACGCCATACATCTCCTGGCACAGATTTACTTGACAAGGCCAGAAGCCGTTGCTCACGGTCGTGGCTTCGTGTTTTAGTCACGTGTCCCAGTCTCCTGTCTGGCCGACTGGCTAGAGATAACAGCAGAAAGGTATGCGTCGTGACTGAGGAGGATACATCTGAGCTGAAGTAACGCATGCAGGGAGACGAGAATCAGTGATGGAGCTGGCCAGGTTGTAGCGTCTGTTGCAGCTGCAGTTGATGCTACAAATGCCTCCCATTGTGCTGCCAACAAGCTTCAGAGTCACGAAGCTTTGGCAAAAATGGTGGCAATTTTGTGCGAGCAGCAGCGCTTTATCCCCTTGCTGAGGGCGTTTGAGTTGTTTCTACCGGCTTCAGCTTTGCTGCATTTCGTCAGATTCTTAAAAGTATGTAGCTTCCAGTTTAGCTGCTTTTTACCTCACCTGTCATGCAGGCATTTTCCCAAATGCGGCTCTCTGATCTGCTCACCTGGCAGACTTCTCCTCATTGTTGAAGGAAGAAATCCACAATCGAGGAGCAAGAACAGGCACAACGTGGATTACCAAGGCTGCGGTTGCTGGGGCAGATGCAATGTTAGCTGCATGCCTTCAGCTTATGAGAAGCGTTGCATGTTGAGCTGCTTGCTGCTGCTGATTTTGGCGACGGAGGTGGTGCTGCTATGGGGTATAGGCTGGAAAATACAGCTTAAGATTCTCTCTCACTCATGCATTGCTCTAGGTACCCGGTGGTGGAAGCAAGCGATTTGGAAGACGATGCTCTTTTGACTTGAAAAGAGCGGGCAAAGTTGGGCAAGACACCTTGATCTGCACGAACAAGGAAACTCTCGTGCTGTCCATCACGTCACGGAGATGCAAGGTTCTTGTGTATGTGTATATATACACATACACTTCTTTTCTTGAATTAGGCTGAAGCAATGGTCACGGAATGGAAAGAGCTATTGTGGGATAAAGGCCAGCACTATGGCGTCATTGTCAGGCGCTGTTCAAAGCGCCGGAGCGTCCCATTCTCGGCCGATTCTCTTCGCATCTCAAGATTGGAATTGTGAGTTGATTTCTTCGTACTCATGTCCTCCGTTGAAGGTCTTGTTTTGCTTGTCTCTTGTCCGTTGATGCTGACGGCTGGCATATTGTCGAGCAACACGGTTCACCTGCGGAACTTCATGCAGTGCTTTTATTGGCTCTCCAATGGCTTAGCGGGTCTATCACTGGATCAGCACCGTAAGTACCTTCCCATGGCGTGTCCGAACAACTCTCATACTTGTGTTCCAGGGTTTATCCAATTCACTTGCTTCGGAAGCTAGAAACTATGGTATTGTTATTAGCAGTGGAATCAGAAGTTCCTTTTGAAGACGGGTGGCACCAGTTTCAGGACTGGCACTTTGAACCTGGAGGCTCCTTTCAGCATCAGTGGAAGTCCAGTCGACCGTACAGCGGCTAAGATTGCTGCTCTTAGAGTGTTCAACTCCATGCACATAGACGTTGACAATGGTAGTGCACGTAGGACCAAAACCCAAGCGGAGGCTTTTTAGGAGGGAGGAACCGAATGTGGTTGATATCTGGAACAATCTGCTACTGGTTGGGAAGACAAAGTTGGAGAGCGAGAGTGGAAAGAACAATATTATAGGAATATAGAAACATTTTCTAGAGTTCTCTCACGTTGAGATTGACGATCTGTCCATCCTCAAATTCATTCATACCATAGCAAAATCACGATTTTCATATGTATATATATTTTTGCGATGATACGAGAAAAAATGCAATAAAATATCCATTCTATTTATATTTGCTCTCCCCGTTTTAAACTCCAACATGATCGGAGCATATGCTTTGAATTTTAGGACAAGAGGATGGAATCACTTAGCCAAGATGCCAGATATAGAGCAATGACGAGACGAAAGGAAGGGATATGTGGCTGTGCAGTGTTAAGGAGCAGAGGATCCAAGGTCGCAGCATTCACAATTAGGGCATGGAGGCAGATCCACAAAAACACTTGGAACCAGGTTTTTTCTTAATCTCTTTGGTGTAAGCACCAGATCTGGCAATCGACCTTTATGGCACACAAATGGTGTGTCAAGTGTCACTTGGAGGCAGTGGCAGTACCACTTTGAAGGGTGGTGTTTAGCCCTACAGTCCTGAGGATCAACCATTAGAGTGTCTGTGGGATTAGTTAGTGCCTTAATTTCTAATTTAGGAGATCGTGACTCAGCCATCCAAAGTCTGAAGGGGTGTTAAGGATTGATGAATCTATCCATCCTCTAATCTTTCTGCTATGTCATGATTTATATCATAGGGTTATGACCTTTCATATATATATATATATATATTTTTTTTTGTGATGATATGAAAGAATAATCTAATAAAATATCCATTCTATTTCTATATTTGCTTTCGCTTTAAACTCCAACAGTCGGGAGTGTGCAAACGCTCACAGGCTCACAAGAACGATACAGAGAAGATTAGCATGGCCCCTGCACAAGGATGACACGCACAAATTGAGAAATAATCCAAATCCATTATATCCATTCCATTCGCATTTGCTTCCGCTTGCATATAACTCCAACATCATATCGGAGCATAGCGATCTCCATCCTCGCTAGCCAAGATGCCATCGATGAGAGCGGATGACGAGGATGAGGATACGTGGCCATGCAGTGCTGAGGAGCAGAGGACTCAAGAGGTCACAGATGCATGAAGCAATCCATAATTAAGGCATAGAGGCAGATCCACAAAAAACACTTGGACCAAGTTTCTTCTTGATCTCTTATAGTGCAGGCACCAGATTTGACAATCGACCTTTATGGCACAGATGGTGTGTTAAGTGCCACTTGGAGGTAGTGGCAATACCACTTTGAGGGGGTGGTGTTCAGCCCTAGTGACGGGGCTATGAGGTAGTCCAATATGTGGACTTGCTGAGGCAATCGACCATTAAAACTAATATGTGAAATTAACTAGTACCTTAATTTTTAATTTAGGAGATCATGACTCAGCCATGTCAGAGTTTGAGGAGGTGTGTTGAAGATTAATGATTTGTCCATCTTCTAATCGGTTTGCCATGTCGTTGATCCATAACATAGGGTCACTACATTTCATATATATATATATTATGTGATGATCTGAGAGAATAATTCAATAAAATATCCATTTTATTTCTATATTCGTTTCGCTTTAAACTCCAACATATTAGCACTTGTTGAAGTTGGTCAGGTCAACTCCAACAGAAGCTCTCACCGAACCGCATCCTTTGAAGTTTAATTTGGTTGAGGCTGCTCTAAGCGTTGCCAATTTGTTGTGCCCCACAGTGAAGGATTCTGTCTTAGGTGCGCCAGTCATGAAAACTCTCAGCGCCCTGAATCTGCTGGATGTATCATCTGCATCCCCTCTCCAGGTGAGTAGAACAGGCCTTCTAGCAGATTTAGCCTCATGGTGCTTGCTCTGCAGGTCATGGAAGCACTGACCATGGCTTGTCGTAAAGTTTGTGGCCGCGGCCATTGCAGAAGAATTACGGTAGCTGCTCAGGTAGCGAACTTCTTGGACCTACCGTTCTTTGAAGCTTTTCAGAAACAGCCGATCGAGCTCCTTCAACTGCTGTCTCTCAAGGGCTAGGATGCTCTCGGCCAAACTCTTGGTGTCCACGCACTTGATGAATCCAGCAAGTATTGCTCGCATCTTGGCCGAGTCATTCCTCAAGGTATCCGTTAGGTTGGTTGTCTAGCTTAACTTTTGCCCGCGGGCCTCCTTGCTGTGGTTATATGGACACCTATGCTGTGGCTTTCATACAGTGGGGACAGCTGAAAAGAACTCGGACATGCACTAATGCGATTGGTAATCGGCGAGCATGACATGCCACACGCATGCGAGGTTGAGCTGCTTATTCTTGCGCATCAATTTTACTAGTCATCCGCGTGCCTGGACGGCATGGATGTCCTAGTGGTGTTGGCAGCCACGAGAGTGGAGTCGTATGTTGTTGAGGGGATTTTCCGGCATTGGCTCGCTTGGTAACAAGGGTGAGCGAGCTGTTACATGACATACCTCGCCACATATACATTTAGGGCTTTCCGTTTGTGTCCGTTAGCACAGGTGCGCTTGGATCCTGATTGTCTCATGGTATCGGAGCTCGGATAGCGCCATGGAAGGAAAGCCATCCATCCGCGAGTTTGATGGAGAAGGATTTGAGGGATTCAAGATCCATCTTGAATCCTTTCTCTTATTTCATGGGTTGTTGGGGATTGTAGATGGAACAGAGCCGTCGCCAGCTCCAGGTTCTACTGCTGCTGAGGTACGTGACTGGAATCTCCGGGATTCCAAGGCTAGAGGAAGTATTGCAATGTGCCTGTCCTCGAATGTATTATTTGCTGCTCCATCCATTCCCAAATCCACTGCAGCAGCACTTTGGAAATGGTTGAGCGACACCTATGGCATCAAGAGTGAAATGGATGTCTTCAACATCCATTCACAGCTAGATTCCTTGAGGCTAGAGGAAAATGGTAGTATCCAGACTCACATTGCCAAGCTCCAGGGATTTTTCACACAGCTTGCGGCTGCTGGGGCGAAGCATTGTCTCACGGATGAGCAGCAGAGGCTGCGACTCTACAAGTCCTTGCCGGCTAGTTGGAAGAATGCAGTTGAGAGCTTGCTTCTCCAACCAGGGATGACTTGGGCAGATGCCGTGAGGAGTCTTCGCAATATTGAAGCCATGCGAAGTGAGAGGGCGGAAATGCCACATGCTATGTATGCTTCACAGGCTCTTGGTGATGCCAAAGTGGCAAAAACGTATGCAGCAGCAAATGCCCAGAAAGGGCAAAATTCTGGGGCAGTAGCAAATGCCCAGAAAGGGCAAAATTTCAGGGTAGCAGCAAATGCCCAGAAAGGGCAAAATTCTAGGGCATTTGGGCGTGCCAAGGCCAGACTTGCTAAGAATCAGTGTGCTCGTTGCTTGGAGATGGGCCATTGGGCTCAAGATTGCACTGCTCCAAAGCCTGTCAAACGACCAATTGCTATGACGGCGAAAGCTAATCTACTCGAGAGCAATGGGACTGCTACAACAAATGAGGTTGACGAGGAACTCTACAACGCAGAGGCAGTTGTAGCACCGAGTAGGTGGCTTCTAGACTCTGGTTGTACTAATCTTATGGGCAATAAGAAAAGTCTTTTTGAGTGTTACCAACCGAACATTGAAAAGCATGCTGTTCATTTAGGTGATAATACCACCATCCCTGTGGAAGGCATCGGGCAATTTCGGCTCTCACTTGATCATGGGCGGACCATGACATTTGATGGTGCCATGCACGTCTCCACCTTGCGACGTAATTTAATGTCCATCGCCAAGATATGCGATCAAAGTGCAGTGGTAGTCTTTGATGCAAAGGGAGTCTCCTTGGTTGACTCTAGCGACTTTCACATGCTTGGTACACAGTTGCTTCGTGGGAAACGCATTGGGGACTTGTACGAGATTACTGCTGCCGACTCAGTTCAGGCCTTTCAAACTGTGGAGGCAGATTCTCGTGCAGAGCTCTGGCACAAGAGACTCGGTCATGTGAATTACCAATCTCTTCAACGAATGAAATCACAAGGCATAGTTACTGGATTGGATTTCCGACGTATCCCATCTACGTTTTGTGAAGCTTGTGTTTTAGGCAAGCATCACCGCCGAAATTTCTCGCCGAGTAAGCATCGAGCGATTGGACTTTTGGACTTGGTCCATTCTGATCTTTGTGGTCCCATGGACGTGCCAAGCCATGATGGTGCGAAGTATTTCATCACATTCATTGATGACTATAGCCGTCGGACATGCATTCACTTCTTGATGCGCAAGAGCGATGCAGTTGTTGCGTTTCAAACATATAAGGCCTATGTTGAAAATCTCCTTGGCCGAAAGATAAAAGCTCTTCGAGTTGACGGTGGTGGTGAATACCTCAACAATGAGCTTCGGGGCATCTGTCGTGATGTAGGCATACGACTGCAAGCCACGGCTCGCTACACCCCCCAGCAAAATGGTGTTGCAGAAAGGAAGAATCGCACTCTTGTCAATGCTGCTCGTGCTTTGTTAGCTGATGGACATCTTGACAAGACGTTTTGGCAAGAGGCCATAGCCACAGCAATGCATGTCCAAAATCGCCTTGCTACGGCTGCTTTGGATGGAAAAACCCCTGAGGCATTTTGGACAGGGTCTACTCCTGATGTGTCTCACTTTCGAGTCTTCGGTTGTGCGGCATACGCACATACCCCTGATCAACTTCGGAAAAAACTGGATCCCAAAAGTAAAAAATTCATCTTCATAGGATATGCACAAGATGACACCATCGGGAGAAAAGCTTACAAGTTGTGGGATCTTGCATCTCATAAGGCTCTTGTTAGCACGGATGTCATGTTCAACGAAGATGACTTTCCCATGCGCACAGAGGCTCTTCAAGATCCTTCTTTCATTGATGAGACTCAACTTGTTCCTTTGATACCACTTATGGGAGATGGTCCACTCTTGCCTCCGCCTTTAGATCCTATTCATGAGTTACCACTAGAGATTCCACTGGGGAATCCTCCACTTCTAGACATGCCTGAACCAGTTGATGCTCAAATTGAGGATAGGCCTTCGACACCTCCACCACCTCGTCGACGTCGTGGCATGCCTGATCCGATGCCAATTCTTGATCAACCCCGGGAACGTCGACCTTCATTGAAAGTCCGAGAAAATATTGAAGTAGATGCTGCGGAGCTCGATGATTTTTGTGGTCTTGTTGATGCTGGCATCCCCATGACCTATGATGAGGCCGTCTCAGGGCCTGAGGCTCCATATTGGATGGAAGCCATTGCGGAAGAAGTTGCTTCCATTCGGGTTAACGGCACCTATGTTCAAGTGGATTCAGCACCACCGGGACGACGTGTTTTGGATCCAAAATGGATCTTTTCCAAAAAGTATGGAAAAGATGGTCAAGTGGTACGTTATAAGGCACGGTTAGTTGTTCGCGGATTTCGCCAAGTCCATGGCCTTGACTATGATGAAACATTCTCACCAGTTGTAAAAATGGCCAGCCTCCGTACCCTTTTTGCACTTGCGGCTGCTCGCAAATGGCAAGTCCACCATATGGATGTCAAGACAGCCTTCTTGAATGGGGATTTGCAAGAGGATATCTACATGCATATACCTCTTGGGTTTGAGGATGATGTTGCCTCTAGTGGCACTATATGGCAATTGCGGAAAGCTTTGTATGGCTTAAAACAAAGCTCCCGTGTTTGGTACCAAAAATTTGATGCTACCTTACGTGCTCAAGGCTTTTCTCGCTGCCATGCTGATCCCAATGTGTATGTGAAAGGCCATGCCAAGAGCATGCTCATCGTGGCCCTCTATGTTGATGATTTGCTCATCATGGGTGATGACACTGATGCCATTGCTGCTCTAAAAGTTTCTCTTAGCCAGCAATTCCAGATGAAGGACCTTGGCCAAGTTTCTTACTTTCTTGGCTTTGAGGTCACACATGATCCCAAGTCTGGTAGCTACATGCTTAGCCAACAACGTAAGGTCGAAGTCTTGCTGGATCGGTTTGGTATGCGTGATTGCCACCCTGTCAAGACCCCAATGGTTGTCGGTGCCATTGACCTCACAATTGAGCAACCCGGTGAGCCTCTACCTGCTGGGACTCCTTATCGGCATCTCATCGGTTGTCTCACATATTTGTCCCTAATGACTCGCCCCGACATCGCATATGCGACTATTGCCTTAAGTCAGTATAACACGTCACCAACCACCATGCATTGGCAAGCTGCCAAGCGTATCGTCAGATACCTTCGGGGCACTATGGATTGTGGCATTGCTTATTCGGGAGGTGATGCATCGTTGACATGCTACACAGATGCTAGCTTTGCCAACAACAAAGGTCATCGCTCAACTTCTGGCATTTGCCTTTCCTTCTCAGGAGGTGCCATTGCGTGGGCTTCTAAGCGACAATCTGTGGTGGCACTTTCTAGTGCAGAAGCTGAGTACATTGCACTCACTACTGGTAGCAGGGAAGTGGTTTGGGCTCGGGGGCTACTTGCTGAGCTGGGATGTCCACAAGCTGGCCCCACTCCTTCTTGGTGCGACAACTTGAGCAGCATTGCCATGTCCAAGAACCCCGTCCACCATGCTCGCTCGAAGCACATTGAAGTCCAATTCCACTACGTGCGTGAGCTAGTTGATGGTGGCACACTGGCCGTCCAACATCTTGGGACAAAGGACATGCCAGCTGACCTTCTCACCAAGCCATTGGGGCCACACCAGTTTCAACTCTTGCGCCACAGATTTGGGTTGGTAAGTGGCTTCGGTTTGGGGGGGAGTGTTACATGACATACCTCGCCACATATACATTTAGGGCTTTCCGTTTGTGTCCGTTAGCACGGTGCGCTTGGATCCTGATTGTCTCACGAGCAACTTCCAAGCGTTGTGCTTTGTATTGGATCTGCTGATAGAGAACGGCCAGCTGGAGCTGCTGCGTAAGAAGCGTGCTACTGTGGACCCTACAAAGGAATCTTCGGCTTCTATATGTGGCTTTCGTGTGGCGGCCCTTTCTGCCTTGAAGCATTTTAATCCTCACGACCTTGATGCGTTCGGAATGGTTGAGTAGCGTCTATGCTATCACTACAGCTACGGATGCCAGAGTGGATATGGCTCAACCTGACAGAAACAAATGCCAGGCGACCAACGCCGTTTCCAGGAAGCACTTATCGTAGCCGAGGCGTATGGGATCAACCAACCTGCAGAGTGGGTGCCTGTCTTATGGAACCAGGTGCTGTCACCTGGATGGATTGAACATTTCCTACGTGAGTTCGTGGCATCCTTCCCATCCATGCTATCAACCAGAGGTGATCATCTCGACTTCTCCAAGTGGCTCACTTCTGGCATAACCAAGTCCTTCATATGTATATTAAAGCACGTTGGAGACTTCCGCTTACGGACCCAGCTTACCACTTTGGCATCGAGATTTCCTGACGTGCTCAATGCCTGTGCTCGCATCCTGGATAAGGTACCCGATACTACTGGTCCCGGTATGCAGATTAATAATACAATGGAACAGGTTAACGAGCTTGACTAAGATTCACGAATATTCTTGAATATTTTGTTGTTCCGTATGATTTCTGTCTAGATATTCTTGAATATTCTGTACGGAAATTTTTCGTATTACACATAATTGAACTTTCCAAAATCTTCAAGAATATTTAGAATATTCTAGTGCGGCGGCCACGTACAAAATATGGTAGTATATTTCTTTTGTATTTGAAGGAAATATACGTTAAATTACTTAAAAATATGCTAAGCATAAAATTACCATCAAAATTTATATTGAAAATTAGAAGTTTGAAATAGCAAGTATAAAATCGAAGATGTTTGAAAACAAACCAAACACACTAAATAGATGGTGGAGGATGGAGGTTCCATGGTAGCATCAATAAAGAACTCAATTCACGGGGTGCAAGTGTACGACGTTGCAAATGCTTAACAACTCGAGGATCAGCTCCTAATACACGCTTGTAAACAAAATACATATGTTTGCAAGGCACTCACTAACGACCATTGCAGAACTCCGAGCATGAACAAGATGGTGTGTTGCAAATGACAACCCAAGCAAATGTATGGTCGTTGTCACATACTCTGAAGCGAATGCATGTTGGAGGATCAACCACGTCTGCAACATATGCTTCTCAACATCAGACATGCTTCAAAACTTACTTAGACATCCCTAAAGGTGTTCTTGTTGCATGACCACTTGCAGGAACAGGAAGTCCACAAAATTGTGCAGGGGGTGTTGAAAATTCAGTGACTCCAATAGGATCTGAAGGAACATGAGGTGTTGAAAAACCTGGCACTCCTACATGAGCTAAAGGAAGCCCAGCTAGCATAAAGCCTGATCTTGCCAAATCATTGATCTCCGCCACTATCAACTTCGTGCCCACTTGAACTTTCCAAACTGAGGTAAAAGCTAGTGGAGAAACAATAGTTGGTTTGGATGTTTGCTGTAGAGCATGTTTGTTGGACAAAAATACATCATTTGTGAGCGAAAGCATTCTTCACCAATTTCTTTGTCATTGTATCTGATCCTTCCAAAAAATAAGGAGCAGCCACTCGATTACCACTAGGACTGATCTTTTTGTCACAAGCACTTCACTAACCTCCTGAAGAGGGAAAGCTTGCCAGACATTTCACAGAACTTCTTTCACCGCATCTTCTAATCGCCCATTGTCCAATTGTAACATCTTGTTCTTCAACCAGAATATATTCTTCATGTTCGTCTACAATAGGAAATCCAATCGTCGCTTCCATCTACAATGTATAGAATAACCTGTTCGCTATACAAGATGTCCGGTCGATGGGATCATTTAGCCTCTGACCCCATATTTCTTTACACAGTGTGATATTCAACATTTGTGGCAGCCACAAAAGCAGTATCCTGCATGCTTGATGGAGCAACATCTTCAACTAAGACAATGATAACCTTTGCTGTAGGTGTTGTTGAGTTAGCATTTGACATTCTTCTCTCGAACCTTGCTGAGAGCTCCTCTAAAGTCGGCCCGAAACCACTATACCTTCCATCTCTAAAAGCCTTCACAAGAGCACATTGTTATACTAATTCAATCAGGTCGTGGATTGTAGCTTGTACAAATGAAATGTATTTTGAATCTCTAACCCTCCTCCATCTTCCGTGAACAGACTCTGACTGGTTTGTCATGGCACACCCCTTTGCAGCATTTTTGGCATGCTTTCAAGAACAACATTTGAAATATGATTCTTCTGTCTTTCCCACCATGAAAACCACGTTCACATAACTCTAACATCCTGCACATTTTCATTTCAAAAGTGAAAAGATTATTTTCAATTTCTTCACGATCAGTTGTTGATGTGGCTGTTGGCACGATCTAAAAGTTGAAGATGTTGTTGTTGATGTTCAAAGGGACCCATTTCCTTGTCACATGTTGTATGGCTTGTTCATAGTGAAAGATATAGCTCCGTTCACGTCCAAAAGAACACACTCCTGATTGCTTGCCAGATTGCTCCTACTTCATCGGATATAAACCCAACGAACTCACATTGTAGATTCCCTTCTCAGAACAGACATCCAACATAGCACAAAAAAACTTCTCCACAACTCCAACCGTTTGTCTCTTCATGTCATTGTAAGCAATGGTGGATAGTCGATGTACACTATAAAATAATCAAAGAGTTAAGCAAACCACAAAAAGATAAATGTGCAATGCCAGAGTGATCACTTATCAACAACACGGTGTGTGTGATCAAGTAGAACCAACTCTTCTGCAAAGGGCCAAAGAGGTTGGCACATCCTTACGTAATCGATTCAGAACTTGGCCCTGAAACTGTCATCTTAAAAACTAATGCCTGGTCGTCTGAACCACAAAAATTCATCACAGATGGATGAATGAGATAGACAACCTTCGTTTCAGCTCCAACAATCCATCAATTTTTGGCACTTCAGCAGCAGTTCTCTTTGCGGACGCTACCTATTGACGAACTCAATAATGCTCAGCACAAAGTAAAACTCTAATTGTACCTTCGATTGTTTAATAACGACTGCAAGTGATCCATGAGCTTATCCAACTTTCAAACTCAGAATTATCTAATAGGAAACCAAAGATAGCATCTTTACATGCTGCCATTTTGATGACTCTTTGGACTAGCTCTGGGAGTTTTTTCTGTTGCATTCTGGATCGCCAGATGCATTTCTTCTATGCTCGATGCAGAAACACCATCACCCACTGGATGTGAATGTTTTCTCTGGTGGATAAACAATCTAGTCTTGGTTATGTCGTTTAGGAAAATGCAGAATGCCATAGCATGACAAACTTCAAGGCACAATGGATTTTCTTTACAGAAAAAACATGTCAATCCTTTTGCCAGTTTGTCAATTGAAGGTGGGGAAATAATACATCCTTTCCATTTAGTGCAGTTCGAAATCCTGCCTTAAAGCAGGGCAGTCGGGTTGATACAGCAAAGGCTCCCAACACATCTGCTCCTGGACACCCTCGCTTGGAAATTCTAGTTGCTGGTCGTTCTTGCAATCCAGGTATGTCCATCCTTTTTCCTTTGTATTTGTACTCAGAAGGAGGGAGCTCAAAAATGACATCCCCATCATACGCAACAAGCAATTCATTTGTATGAATGATCATGGAGCCCTCGATAAGAATTCTTCCTTTTTACAGTTATTAAAGTGAAAAAGTCCTTCAACGTTGAGTATTCAAAGTCAGAAGCAACGACAAGCTTAAATAATGGTCCTCCATCCGGTAACAAAACATATCCGAATTATCTTCCCCCAGCATCTTGGTCCTCGTTTATTTTGATCTCTAGAGAGATTGCCCATGGAGAAGTTTAAAAAGGCGAACACTTTACCAATCAAAAATGCCAAAGAACTTTCTGATCTGATTAGTAAGAACAAATTCCAACACCATCTATCACAGGAACATCGTAATCCAAATTGCCGTAAATAATCCTGGCCATTGTGCAAACAGTTACCACAAACGTGACAAAAACAAAGCATTACCTAATCATCTTTTGGTAAATATCGGATATTACCGTTTTAAGAATTCACAATCATGACTCAACGTGGACGGATATTTAATTTGAGGAAACGTATAGATCTTAGATGTTAATATAGTATAGCACTTTATGTAAAGATATAGCGTCTTTTAAATAAATGTGTGTTTAATCTACATTCATCTGACATATTTATGACTTGTTTATATTCTGTTACTTTATTTACTATAATTATATAGCCATTTGAACCAGTAATGTGTACTATTGTAGACATTATAAATACATATTTTTACATGAATATTTGTTTAATTATATAATAATATATTTTTTTAGCATACAAATCTTTACTTAAATATGTGTTTGTATTTGTATCCTTTTGTATAATACGTTATTTATCATAAGTATTATTACATGGTTTGATTAAACATAGTTTTATTGTTAAGGGTTAAGGGTTAGGTTTTAGGGTAAAGGTTTAGGGCTGGCCACTCTTCCTCTCCATTCTCCATTGATGACAGGGCACTTTTGTTCTTCTTTTCGCGGTCGCTCTTGTTCTTCATTTGCGGCGACAGGAGGCTAGTGTGAGCGTCACGACGACATGGCTGCAGGTAAAATCTTATGTATGTGTGTGCAAATTCAGCAACAATTTCCGTGCATGTATGTTCGAATTCAGCAAGATTTCTCTTCAGTGATTAAATCCGTAGTCAAAAAATGCTACGGAAATGTTTAATTACTAATCTAATTACTAATTTACTAATTACTAATCTAATTTAATTACTTATATGTAGCATTTTTTTACTACGGCATATATCACTGTTTCTCTCTATTCACGAACGTACAAAACACACACAACCCTCCACCTTTCCGATGGCATGAGTTCTTGCCGATTTCGACAAGATTTTCTTGCCCAACTTTGACTCAGATTCCAATTTTGGCTCTGATTTTGACTTTGTCTCTGTCTCCAACTCCAACCATGACTCCGGCAGGATTTCCTACCGAATTCAGCAGGGAGTGTGTGTGTGTGTGTGTGTTCGCACACACACACAAACAACATTTTATACACACACACAAGCAACATTACACATACACACACAAGCAACATCATACACATACACACACAATCAACATTTTACACACACGTACCACATTGTGGTATTATATATACAACATTAGACTTGTATACATGTGTGTGTGTGTGTGTGTGTGTATCTCTCTCTCTCTCTCTCTCTCTCTCTCTCTCTATATATATATATATATATATATATATATATATATATAAATACATAGTTAAAAAGACTTGTTTATACACACACACACACATAATATTATATTATACTTACTAATATATATGTATAAGTATATGAATCTAAGACTTATATATATGAGATGACGCTTTTCCGTCTATATATACATACATGTAAAGAGATATGAATATACTGATATTTGGAATCTCTCTCTCTCACACAGACACATCACAAAACACAAACAACATTGCACACACACACACAAGCAACATTACACACATACACACACAAGTAATATTATATAGTGAGCACACACACAAACAACATTACACATGTACAAATATGTTGTGCATGCGTGCTGTCCATATACATTGATAGCATACATATACAGTAAATGTGTGTCCATAAATTAGAACAACTCACACACACACTCTTATCAGTTGTTGTAATTGCAGAATGAGGCAAAGGTACTGTGAGACAAATACAAGACTTTGAATTTAGGAACATATCGTCTAAGAAACTCTGCAGATATGGCTCCAAAACCTCGTGGTAAGAAAGAAGTCGAGGAGGTGCCAAGCAACAACTGCATGCGAAGAGATGATGCCGACGAACAATGAACATGTGGATAGTTCGCAAGTCATTGATGAATATGCTGTGGTAAGTGAATGGATGCCTAGAGATAGGGAGATCGCAAGAAGCTACAGAACATGGTAGCAGAGAAGTACGGACATTGATCTTGGCAGTAAAGCATTCAACAAGAAGAGGAAATAAAATGCTCCTGAGGATGTTGCCGAATTGTATGCAATTCCGGACGGCTGACACTTGAGGCTCCATCCAAGCTTCTTTAAGATCTTGTTATTCGGTATGATACGGATATTGACACATCACTACAAGGACGAGACCACTACGTTCCAGTTGAGCTTGGTGAGCCTCCGTGTATCCCGGTTCACAGTTGCTCCCACACCACATTTGAGGAATGTCATTGAGGACGGCATGAAAGACCTTGTTGGATGGATTAGAGCTGAAGGATTTTACTAGGAGATGTCGGTGTTCACCTTATCTTTCGGACCACAACTGAGTGCAGACGAACGCCGAAGCTGGAATGAGTCAGAAGCACAGGTCGATAAAGAGTTTGAAGCGGATTTGCATAAGCTAGCATTTTCTGTGTGGTATCAGTTTCTAGTGTGGGATGGAAATCATGTGGTTGCCTTTGAACACTCTGCTTGCTGAAGAGCCAGGTTTGAAATGGACTTTGCATGTACGTGCAACACTCATAGCATCCACAGTGCAGGAGGAGAAGAGACTAATCGCTGCTTGCAATCGGTTGAATGAGTAAGTGACTTGTTTGTTTCATTATTTAAATACTAAACAAATGTTGTTTTGTTTTGCAGAGCAACTACTCGTGCGGTTCCTACAACGATCATTCACACCTTGCAGTTCTTACGAAATTGTTATGTGAAGTCTGCAGATCTTTCTACTGATCATGTTCTTGTGGGATGCCGGAGGAAGATAGAAAAGCTGTGGAAGTGTGGAGATCGAACAGAAAAGAAGATTTGGTACAAGTATCCAAAGACGACATTGGTGAAGATTTTTTGGAAGTAATCTTTTCTTTTCTTTTGATCGTTTTTTGATTTTCAGTTTCTTTTGCAGAATCAACTGAAGCGACAAATCGCTACAAAACTTGTGAACAGGAAACCAAACCAGATAGAATCTCATATCCTCTCCAGCGTTTACAAGACATTCACAGTTCGGATGAACAAATTCCTCACCATTGCTGATCTGGCGGTCAGCAAAGATTGATTCAAGGCGATCACAGATATCATTATCAAACCATCGACGAAGCAAATAACTCTGAAGAAGCTTCAAATGCTCGCGAAGTCCCAGCTTCCTTCCAACATCAAGGTTGATATCCTTGGGAAGCTTGTGCACATTCAAGAACGTGGCGTTCTTGAGAAGCTAGTGAACATGACGGAGAAGACAAGAAGAAGAAGGTGTCATCGGCTGGCCTGACAAGGACTTCATCAAGTTTTTGCACATCTTTACTTACTGGTTCTAGGTAATTTAGTATTTATATTTTTCATTTTTACTCGTTTTATCGTGCCAGGTTGGGGAGACAGTTAAAGAGCTTCTGGTCGAGCATGCAAGCAGTTACGTTGACGAGTTTATGGCCTGGTATATGAAGATGCACAATGAAATCAAGTTGGATATGTACCAGAGCATGCTCGAGAACAAGGAGTTCGGTGCGACAATTCCACCTTCTCGACTATTTGAGCTGGAAAAGTATGCGAAAAGAATGGTATTCAAGCAAGTTTTTTTTTTGTTTCTTTATAGATTTTTATCTATTTTTGCAGGTTTTTAAAATGGAAAAACGATGCATTTCTTGAAGATTTCGAAGAGTGGATGGATGTTGCCAAGGATTCTAGCATGTGGAGCCGGTTGTTACGTGATATTAATGATTACGAAGTGGAACACTATCCTTTTGGTTGGATTTCCTTCCTGGTGACTGTCCCGAATGGGAATGGCCAGCTATAAGATACACAAGGATGATCGATGAGAGCTATTATTGAAGAACGACAGTGCTGCGAGGAAGCTCCATGTGAAGATGGATATCATGTATGCAAATCGACGAGCAAGGTTAGCAAGGGACATGCTTCTTTTCAGCCCCATCCTTCATCTCGGCTAGATTGGAAGAAGATGATATGTTGAGGATGGTGATGATGAGAAGGGAAACGGAAGCTGGGAAATCATTCATGCAATTCAAAGAATTTTGCAGTCCAATACTTCAAAGTCGGAAGGCCTTTTCCGTCGGGATTGAAGGAGCTTGAGGATTGGATTGTGAGTCACAAGTCAAGTTGGACTATTCATGTGTTTGATGCGAAGCCTCCACCGAAATGCATCCAGGGAGCTGTTGATCTCGTTGTCATTGACCCGCCTATCGGATGCATTGCTGAGGCAGGCGGGATGGTGGATCAATACATGAAGTTCTCGAATGCTTTGCTGAAGAACTTGGTGAACCTTGCTTTCAGGATACTAGACAGAGCTTGCCACATGGTGGTGTTTGTGCTACCAAATGATGTTCCAGCTTTGAAAAACACTATAGAAACTTGCAAGCTAAAGTTTCTGCATATGAGTTATGTGCACACGATAAGGTCTTGGATACCGTTTCTCTAGAAAGGTAATTCTTCTTTTTGAGAATGTCATTTTCTAATGTTTATTTTTTTAGGAAAGCATCATTCCCATGTGTATTTTTGGTTCCCCCTACTCTAAGGTTGCAAAGAACAAGGAGATCCTGGACACTCGCTACACTCTTCTTCTTGACAAGTCAGAAGATTTCCAGCTCACATAGTACAATGTTGTTTGTTATTTCTCATTTTCTAACATTGCAACTTTCAGGATTTCAATTGGCCAAAATCTCCCAAGTTATTTGCAATGCTAGTGGAGAAGCTCACAAAGCCTGGTGGAACTGTCGTGGATCTAATAGTGGGAACCAATGCTAGTATTCTTGCAACTTTTCACATAGGGAGACATGGTTATAGAATCGACATCAATAAAGATCTGGTTTTAGCAGTTAGAGATGTCTTCAGGAAGGTCATTCCAGGTGTTACAACAGCTGAAGGTGGTGGGGATGATCAAGTCATTTCCATGATTACTCCTTTTGATGAGTGGAAGAGGGCCATGGAAACATAAGCATAGAATTTGCCTTTGGCTAGCAACAACAATGGAGACCAGGATCCACCTTCTCAAAACGATGAGGATGTTGTTACAGAGAAGTCCGTGGACCACAATGACGAGTCATCAAATGAGTCAGCAGAAGAGAGATCAGATGAGTATTAGATGATGAGTGAGTTTGTTTTGTCACAGATAATGAGTGAGATTTGTTTTGTCATTTCTTTGGTTTTAAACTTTAACATGTTTTCAGTATTGTCCTGCTAGATTATGCTAATGAGATGGCAGAGAAAATGATTGAAGATTTCAAAATTTACGACATATAAATTTTGGAGAAATGTTCGCAACACTGTAACAATGCATTCATTAATGACGAGGCACTTGCTGGTGGAAATGAGTCTTCATGAAACGAGTCTTCATAATTGAATTATGTTTATATTATAATTTATATTTAGTTTGATGCGGTATTTATATAAAAATATAATTATAGTTATAAATATAAATTAAAAAAAATAAAAACATAAATATAAATATAAAAATATGTCAAATTAACCCCCAAATTTATAAAACTTGACACTGTTACCGTGCTGCCATGATTGCCCGCCGCCGCCCTAGAATATTCTTTATACGAAAACGAATATTCTATACAAAATGAAATATTCTAGTACGACGGAAATCCATACGCTCGGCAAACTGCGCTCGAAGAAATGTCAAACCCGATGGAACAAGACTCTACTGACAATAATATAAATAAGGGCCTCCCGTTAAAACTCATTCACTTTCAGTCTCTCTCTCCTACGTGGCAGAGATGACTGGGCCACCCCTCTCTACCATTTCTTTTCTTTCTAGCTGTTTCTTTTTCCCATCTTTCCAGGAGTCTTTCTTTCTCTTCTCGGGCAAGGTGCACACAATATAAGTTTTTTATAAGGTCCCTTTAGAAAGTACCAGCCGCACATGCACATATTTTCAACTGAAATTACAAGGCATTTCTAACTGAAATTACAAGGCACTTTTAACAAACAAGGCATTGTCATTATTTTGATTTGTATGAGAAAATTCAATTCTTATTAAGTGTAAGCTTCTCACTCAACGAACTTTTGTGTTTTCTCTTCTTAGGATTAGGAAAAGAAGTGACTGCTACATCCACATTGGAACTTGGAGCTTTCCTTTTTCTAGTGATTCTCTCAACCAACGGTTTGACTCTTTTTAAAGAAGAACTAAATCCATCATAACGTTGTGTAAACTCAGCTGCTGGATGAAGAATTTCCAACTGTTTCCCTTTGAATGCTTCTAGCTTTTGTCGTGTCATTCGTATATTCCCAAGAACCATGGTTATAAATGCTTCTTCATCTGGGGTACTATTTAGCAACTCCATCATCTCTTCTTGTAAGTTTGCCTTTGTAGTTTTTGGCAAAGAATAAACTTGTGTGCTAGCTCCAGGAATTTCTATGCTAGCTTTAGGTTCTACATATGACATTTTTGGTTCCTAAAAAATAATAAAATAGTCAAACATAAAGAACCTACATATAATTAGAAAATATTAAAATACCTAGTCGATTATGTCTAAATCAATTGCTTCAAAATTAATTTGAGATAAGAATGGCTTTTCCTTCTCAAACTCTAACATGTCTCTCAAAGTATAAATAGGTTCCGGTGCCATGAACGCATGTCGCTTGCTGCTGCTGCATGAATAGCACTTTTGCTTGGTGTTTACAAAAGTTACCTTTGCTTACCCATGGGCAATCACATCATGTTGAGAACTCGCAGTCACTTCCTAAATTGTAAACAAGGTAAGTGGTGGAGCTTGTTGATGACTGAATGTAGGCTTTCCTAGGATGAACTTCATCAAATCTCACAGCGTCATTTGGTATGTGTGATGCTTTTAGTGTTGCACTATCGATTAGTTTCTCAAATTCATGGTTCCGAATGAAGCCATGATCCTTGCAAAATGATGTAAACCAATATCTTGCATGCACCTTTGTGGTAAGTTGGTGAAGTGCCCAATCCATTCTGCGATTCCGTGCATATTTCTTCTCTGATGAAAGTATAGCTTTCATATTTGCATGAAATGCCTTGATTGAGCTATTTGTTTCCTTGTTTGCATGTGGGAAGTTGCGAGCTACCAAAACCCACATAACTGCAAAATAATATATATATATTATATATATATAAAAGTAAAAAGACTTAATTATTAATAAATACTTACCAAACTTATTTTTCCATTCGTCCTGGAAATATTTAATAAAAGCTTTTTCAGCCTTGAAATCCTCTTCAAATTGTGTAATCAATCGGCTGATCTCAATATGCATTTCCTTTATATCATGAAAATTGTGATGGATATTGTGGTACATGATTTCTCCTAAACGTTTCCATATTTCCATTCTAATATCCCAAGATTTGACTTTTCAAATAAGATGCTTAAGCCAATTTCTTCTTACGTGCCAAATGCACAATAAGATCTTACAATCAAATGTAGCTCTATTAAAAGAAAAAGTAAAAAATTAATAAATAAAAAAATAAAAATCAAATTTACTTACTGTATAGCATTTATCTCGGCTTCTGCATCATCAATCATGATCGCGTTTGGTTTCCAACATGGTTTCTATAAAAAAACTCTTTCTTTCAAAGCTTTCATCCATTGTTTCATATGTTCTCCTTTTTCACTAGCTGTGAAAATCCAAGCCACTGGAATGCCATTACCGTGATTATCAAATGCTAACACTGTATATAATGGAAACTATAAACTCAAAGTTATTAAACCAATTTAAATTTAAAAAATGATGTTTACCTTGTAACGATTAGTTCCAAATGTTGCATCAATACTTAGCAAAGTGTTGTGTCCAAGATCAGTCATTTTCTTTAGTTGCCAAGTTGTTTGAACACCAATAGTAAAAAGGTCTATTTGATAGAAGAAAACCTTCTCTGGATTTGTTGTTTTCCAAATTCGGACACTTTGTGCATCATTTTCATGTTGTCGATACATACAGAGCGCATACTTACGATATAGATTGTTGATGTCCTGCTTTGTCATAAAATCATCTTTCTCTGAAGTATCTCCTGCTAACTTACTCCTTTGTACCATCTCTATATGTTGATTATAAATCTGATCTGGAGTAAAGTCTTGTTGAATCATGTGGATCACCCAATGTCGAATCACAGAAGAGAGCTTTTGAGAAAAGAGTGATTTTCCTTCAGCTGTAGGATCAAACTGACCATGACAAGGAACTCCATCCTTATCAGAATGCTCTCTGTGATGGTAAGTAATCTGCACATAAGCAGGCCACTTATAAAATTGTTTAATAGAGAAATTGCAAAGGCAACCCCGCTTATTAGAAACTCTACGCGGTCTTTTTTTAAGTCCAGAGGTTGATGCAGTATGAAGTGGCTTAGAAGAGTGTCGTGAATCTTCTTTACCATATTCACACCAACAATAACCTAATATATATTAAAAAAGAATTAAAAAAACAAACCGTATCATCAATAAAAAGCTTATGGACTTTGGTCGTTTCAAAGTTCGTGGGTCATTTTTCCTATGTAGAGCTTGCCAAAATTGAACACCTTCACCTCTTAAGCTTTCACCAGCTAAAAACTTATCTAAATCTTTATAGTGAATATAAGCAATTGGTGCAACTGTTTCATTAGAAATTAACTTATTCCAGTCAATATCAATAGCTGAAAAAGAATCAGATCTTGAAAACTCTTGAACTTCATCAATCTATGGTGGCACCTACATAAGTCAAAATTAATAAAAAAACATGTTACAAACATGAAAATGTACCTCTACTGGTTCATGTGTAGGCTTGCTTTTGGCTTGCCCAGGCATTTGGGCACATGTCGCTTCCATTTTTCTGGTTGTAGGCTTCAAATAGTTCTTTTACAAAGTAAAGAAGAAGCTGGAGAAAGGAGGGGAGCCAATAGTACTGGATCAGCTGAAACATATGCGTGCATTGCAAGAGGGGGCTGGCCGCTGGAGCGCTAAACCTGTTAGCTTTAACATGTGGGGATTACCCCTAAACCTATATTGTGTGCCCTGCCGCCCAGAAGGAAAAGAGAAAGAGAGCTGGATGAAAAACAATTAGAAATAAAAGAACTGGCAGAGGGGTGCCCAGTCATCTCTGCCACGTAGGAGAGAGAGACTAAAAGTGAATGAGTTTTAACGGGAGGCTAAATAAGGCCTCTCAACCTTATTATTAAGGTTTAGGCCTTTACGAAAGCGCCATGGCCACCCACGATCGTTCCATTCCTGCTCTCGGGTTCTTTGGATGCGGTCCGAAGTCGGCGTTCGTGGATCTCCACGCGGGCCTCGACAAAGCCGTAGTAGCATATGAATCGGATGCGGCAAAAGGAATTTGCAGGGGCCCGTACAAGGTAGCTTCGGGCATATACGAATCTGTTTTCGAGGTTTGGTCTCTGGGGTTGAAAGCAGATGGACATTTGGCTGTACGGTGATCCAAGCCGACTTCATCAAGTAATTCCAGGTTATATGCACGGGGAGTTTGTAACACAGATGGTGCTCTCTGGCATTCGTAGAACTGATCAGGTGCTGCATTGGCTTGGCAGTATAAGGATACCCCTCTTTCTGGATAGTGGTGTGATTCACAAGGAACCTGATGCAGCTTGGGCTCAGCAGGTCTGGTGTTTAGCTGTACGTAACGAATCAGTTCCACGCTTGAAACAGGAAGTGAGGTGGTGGGCCAAGAGCGGTGTTGCGATATCCATGGGCATCAAAATTGATGTGAGGGGGCAGTGACTCATAAACTTTTAAATTTTTATGCACGAACTTTCAAAGGGAGATTATCAGAAGTAATTTTAACTTGTCATATTCATTTTTCATATCTGAATCTAAAAAACCAGAAAATCTGGTTTTTTAGATTCAGATGATGGATTTAAATTTCAGCCTTGTCGTGTGTACATAGAAGAATCGAATGGACTATCTTGTTAAATTTTCATTATCGAATGTTTTTGTAAGTGGTGATTTATTTGATATTGACTTAGAACTAGAAATCAATTTGTACCAAGTGCTGCAAATTGTGTTGGCTAATTCTTTAAAAGAATTCATACCCGATAAGTAATTTGTGATTATTTTGAATGCGAGAAGAATGCTTATGGAGTATGTTTTTGCCGGGCCACTAAAATTAACGAGAACACACTTCAACACGTGATTGTTTGTTCCAACCGGCTTGTGACATCGGTGTGTTCCATATGGAATGTGTATATGCAACCTATGAAGACCTGGACCCGGAGACTCACTGGTGGTGCCGGTAGCTTGCTCACCTCCATGTGAGGTGTAAATGTGCGATAGTAAACTCTTTTGACGTTTAATGTTTAATCTTTTTATATCGATGTTCCATGTTTCTTTGACGTTTAATGTTTAATTTTTATATCGATGTTCCATGTTTCTTTGTTGATATGTTTTTCTGATTCAACATGCTTATTTTTCCAGTACCATGTCTCATTATTACAGGTGAACTTGAATTTAAATTTGTTGAATTTCAAACTCTCTTTGGTTGTGTTATACTCAAAGTAAACAATTTCTATTTTATGTTTTGGATATAATTAACTAGTGTTTGGGATTCCAAACTTTCTTCCATTGTTTGATGGATCGATCGTGTTATGTTACAAGTAAATGATAAGAGAACTGTTTTTTCCTTCAACGTGTTTCGGATCTGATTATTAATATTACTCATTATGTTTCGGATTTTCATCTTTATCTAGAATATTCTTCTTTAAGAGATTTGAGATAGATTTAGAGTACTACTTACATTTATATAAGCATATCACGTGATACCATGTAAAAAGCCTAACAAACCAAGTCCTTTGCAGTACCGACCGCAAGAAGAGCGCCCAGGTTCTTGTTGTTGTGGAAGTGGACGCAGCAAATACTGAAAGCAGCTTCGTTCTCTTGCAGCTCTAAGAGGCAGGCTGTGACCGATGCCTTGGGATCCAGTACCTGCATGACACCCACCTTCTGGACTCGGTTTTAGGGACGCCGTATTGCTCGTCAGGCATTGCTTCCTCCTGCTCGTTACCTTCCTGGCTGTCCACCTGCATGTTGTCTCCGGGTCCTTGTTCTTGTTCTGCAAGTGCCGCATTCTTGCTGCTCTTCCGTAGAGAAGGCCCCCTGATCAATCTCGATGAGGACTAGGAACTTGCGCTTAGGATGCAGAGTTAACTTCCTCGGCGTATAACGTAGCGGTATAGATGTCTGGTTGAATGTCTCGCAAAGCCTCTCGATGGTGAACACTCGAAGCGCCTCTCCTGCAACAGCGACACCCTCCGCACACTGGTCCGATGAAAAGGAGGCTGCATATTCGAGAGTCTCGGAGGCAGAGCAACCCCTGACGGCCTCGGACCGACGCAGAGAAGAGTGGGGGGCCTCAGTCCCAGAAAAGTCGGACAGCTGACCTGTAACCAGTTCACCGTTCTGCAACCCGGCATTGAGGAAGACACTGACCGGGTAATCCCCGTCGTCCCCACCCATGGAAGCCTGCACCTGAAGCAAGAGCAGCGACTCGGGCGGGGAAGCTACCATCTGAAGGCTTAGGATGTGCATGCAGTCGTTGGGGTCGAGGAGAGAATCCTAATGGTGTTGTCGTAGGACCCAACCGCCAGAAAGCGCGAGCGCTGCCTTCCCTCAGGAACGGGGGCAATCGCCAAGCATGCCACATCACCAAACATCTCCATCTTCTCCCTCTCCATGAGCTGCCCAGTCACGTCCAGTTCGAAGTAGATGAGCTAGGCCTACCACAACCTGCACCCGATTGGATCCAACCTTGACGATGGTCTTCTTGCCAGGTGTCTTCCACTCGTTGATTCGCCGATCAGAGCGGATGTGGCGGATGCCATTGGGGTACACCTGCATCAGCGAGTCTTCTCCCAGCAAGGACACTGCGAGCGACGGCGTCGCGTCCAGAAATCCACTGTCATTCACTTCCTCCACTGTCTCGCCGATGGATAGCACCAGCGTGGCATTGACAAAGGAGACGACAATGTACGCATCAAACTGGTCGTTTACGCTCTTCCTCACGGTCCATACTGCACTCCGGGAAGCGGAGACGCAGCCATCTCCGACACAGCAAGGTCCGGTCTCAATATGCGCAGAGACGACTGCGGGCCCAAAGAAGATTTGCGGAGTTTCCTCCTCGAACAGATTTGCAATCTTCATCGTGATGGGCATAAGGAGTTAGTAAACAGGTTTAAAACCGTCCTCGGTCTCCTCCAGTGCAACTCCTCGCCAATTCCCTAGAACTGATAGAGTGTGCATGATTGCCAAATTCTGATGCTGCCAAGAGAAAGCCACTCTTGAGGACGCACATTGCGGAGGCAACTGGAATGGTGTCGAAGTACTTGACCTTCACCTCGCTCACCAGCATGTCATCATTGAACTTGAGTGTCACCTTAAACACGTCCCGTACTCTGTCTGTAGTAGAAAGAAGAAGACGCTCTTCATTCTGTGCGTGGCCGCAGAGACAATGAGAACACCTATGTCGTGAGGAAGGTCTGCCCACGAGTGGTTGTGGCTCTTGTAGATGACGAAATTCTCTGCACAAGAACTCCGCTTGGGCCATCGGCACCACCGGGGACAGTGACGAGCTTGTTGGCACCATTGTCTACGGGCTCACTGGTTTAAGCCCAGGTCCAGCTCGTAGAGCGCGAGGTGCTTCTGCGCCTGATGGGCGGCCTGACCGGTTGAGTCCTGATCGGCATCATAGTAGTCCAACTCAATGGCAGAGAACGTCGGGTTGTCATATCCACAGTCCACCCCAACAAGTGAGTAGACGATGGTGTGGACTTATGAGCTCGAGGGTGCGAGCGTGCAGCATTATCACGATTGAGGACGTAGTTTTTGCGCAGCTAGGGATCGACGGCCAGATACTGGCCAGATGGTTGGATTATTAAAATAAACCGAGAACCTCAGGTAAGTTAGAAATGTGAATCAGGTAATTCAGGTATCTACTGCCGAGGAAGAGGCTGCGGATAGCGATGGATGGCTGGTTCCTAGTGGATTATCCTCTCCTGAAGATAGAAGGCATCCTTCGCAGGAGACCCCAAGAGAAATGATTGCTCGCTGGGAAAAGGAGAATATGGACATCGTTGGTTGCTTTGCGGGCAGGACGTATACCTTTAGCAGTCATGCAGCTACATCCTCGCAACTCTGGAGAGGTCGAAACAGATGTATTCAAGGAAATCCAAGAATGAGCTCTTCTGTAAGGTACTTGATGTGTTTCTACTGCATTTGCTGACGTGTCTCTATTGCAGGGTAAGATGCCATTAGCACTTGCAACACTCCGCAGGCTTGGCGAGGACATACAGTCAGTATTGCATGACTTGGCGTTTGGAACGGTTCGCTACGCCTAAATGACGCGGGAGTTGCGAAGGCATGGTCATCTTGATGCAATTTGGTTACCGCCTAGTGCACGCATTGAGGTATGTGAACCGTTTTTTATATGTTTCTTTGTTTCGTGTTTTCAAGGCATTTTACCCGAGAAGCAGGTTTCGGAACAGCTATACGTCCGGCAGAGAAATGACGCTGCTGAGGACCAGCGTTTACGTGTTTGCTGTTCTACACTGTAACACTCCTAACACACGTGTATAGACACGCACACAAGATCTGCCAACTCAAAACCTCCCAACCAAAGAACACGTGTGTTCCCCCGAGCAATACGCAGACTTGCAATATCGTGTGCTTAACACACTAGTACAGTACTTTTCACTAGTACCCAGCTCGTCCTAAGGACCGTGATCACCCTAAACACTCTTGTCCCCTTTTATATCATAGGCCTATATCCTTTTATTTATGGACTCTCTATTTATGGACTGTGTACCTTTTATGGGACTTCCAGATTTATGCACACATGTCATTAGTATATCTTGAATATTCCACCTAGCAGTTATGAGTCCTTTACGTAAGTCTACTTCCTTACATTCCTCCCCCTTTTACAAAGATCTTTGTCCTCAAAGATCGAAGAACCAAATTCAGTGTGCACACATTAACTCATATTACCACGTCGACGTTTTGGAGGAGCATCATCAACTTGCTCTGGAAGTTGATCAACTGCTTGGCATCTTTAAGAATATCAATCCAATATTCACCTCGGATTAAAGCATTTTCAATTGGCTAACATGAAAAACAGGGTGTATACGCACCCCAGCAGGTAGCTGTAATTTATATGCAACATTATTGATTTTCTCAATAATCTCAAATGGACCAGCATACTTAAGAGCCAATTTATCACATTTACCTTTGCGTAGTGCTTCAATAGAAGATCTTTTATAAGTCAAAGGAAATATCACTCGAACATAGACTTTATCACCCACATGAAAGTGACGAAAAGAACGATGCTTATTAGCATACTTGGCTTAACGATCACGAGCTTTAAAAATATTACATCTACAGTCTTGAAGAATATTCTCCAAGTGTGTTGTTAACTCACAAGTCTCGTTATCAGCCATACATTCTTTCCAATCTATACCAATATCCAAAGAAGTACGAGGATGTCGTCCCAAACATTGCATAATAAGGACTCATAGAGGTAGAATCATGCTTACTATTATTATAAGCAAACTCTATTAAGGGAATATATTTATCCCATTTACCTGGGTGATTACCCACAATAGCTCGTAACATATCCTCAAGAACTTGATTAACTCTTTCAGTTTGGCCATCTGTTTGTGGATGATCACCACTACTAAGTTTAAGCTTAATTCCCAAACCTCGAAAAAAATTAAGCCAAAATCACCAGTAAACTTAGTATCTCGATCACTAACCACATCACAAGGCATACCCATGGTAGAAACACCTCTGACATATACAAACGTGCTAAGTCCACAGCTTTAGCATCTTTTTTGAGTGGTAAAAAACGAGCATACTTAGTTAAACAGTCAACTATAACCATATTTGCTCATGCTTTTGCTGTGTCTTTGGCAAATGAGTAATAAAACCATAGAGATACTTTCCCAACGTTCAATGTGGAACTTCTAACTGATGCAATAAGCCAGGCTGTGCAACTCGCTCAGCCTTAACTGACTGACACGTAGTACATGTTTTGATATAATTACTATATATTCTTCATATGTTTCCAGTAAAACTTCGTTTAACTAGATCATATGTTTTCTTTTCACCCAAGTGTCCAGCCAGCGGGCTATCATGCATCTCAAACATAATACGAGAAAGTATTTTCTCTATCCTTAGGGACATATAATCGCCCCTTATAAAATAACATGCCATTATGCACGGTATATACGGCTCTACAGGCACAGAAAGCAATTTTCTAGCTTCCTGATCCTTAGTTTGAGCAGTCAGAATGTATTTCACCAAGGGACTATGCAACTTGGATACAGTATTTAAGCATTTAACACGTGATAATGCATCTGCCACCACATTATGTTTACCTTCCTTATATATTATTTCCATATAAGGAAATTCATCCAAAAACAATTTCCATCGTGCATGGCGAGCATTTAAATCTTTATGTGTCTTACAATACTGCAGTGGTTTATGATCGGTAAACACCTTAAACGGCTGGCATTATGGAGATAATGTCTCCATAACTTTAATGCATGAACTATAGCCAATAGTTCCTGTTCATATGTGAATAACGTTTTTCCACATCACTAAGTTTTCTGCTTTCATAAGCAATTACATGCCATCTTGCATGAGTACAGCACCGAGTGCTGCCCCACAGGCATCCGCATATACCACATAAGGTTTTGCATTATCTGCTATAGCAAGCACATGTGCTTCAGTTAACAACGACTTAAGCATTTCAAAGCTATCGTTTTGACTAGCTTCCCACACAAAGGGTACATCGTGCTTAAGTAGGTTGTTAAAGGCAAAGCTACCCTTGAAAATCCAAGGACAAAACGTCTATAATAATTAGCTAAACCCATAACTACGTAGTTATTCACATCACCAGGTTTTACAACTGCCACCTTTTTAGGATCAACTTTTAATCCTTCAGAAGAAACCACATGACCTAGATATTCTACTTCGGGTTTAAAAATTCACACTTAGACATTTTCGCATATAATTTATGCTTACGTAAAACTTTAACACTTGTTTTAAATGTAACAAATGTTCGGTAGGAGTTTTACTATATATTAAAATATCGTCTAAGAACACTTGCACAAATTGGTCAATATATTGTGAAAAAATGTTATTCATTAATGTCATAAAAGTGGCAGGTGCATTAGTCAACCCAAAAAGGCATTACTAGAAATTCATAATGACCTTGTCGGGTTCGAAAAGCTGTTTCATCACATCCTGTTCTCAAACAGTTACTTGGTGATAGCCACTCCTTAGGTCTATCTTTGTAAACATGTGGCACCCGCCAACCTATCAAAAATATCATCAGCTCGTGGCATAGGATGTTTATTTTTGATAGTGGTCTTATTAAGCATACGATAATCAATACACAGTCTCATAGACCCATCTTTTTTCTTAACTAACAACAGGTGCTCCAAAGGGAGACTTACTAGGTTGTATAAACCTTAAGATAAGCTCTTGAACTTGCTTTTTAACCTCAAGTTCCTCTAGATGAGTTAATCGATAAGGACTTCGAGAGACATGCTTAGTCCCACTCTCAAGATCAATTTCATGCTCAATTTCTCGCCGTGGGGGAAGCCCCTGAGGCAATGTATCAGGAAATACATATGTATATTCCTTTAATATATATTGCAATTGAGCATTATACAAGTCCTTATTCTCACGTGTTGTAAGTTTAACACTGAACTTTGAAGTTAAGCAAGAATTATCGTATTTGACATTTTCAGCTATGGAATTCTCCTTAACTATAACTTTATGACAATTTGGCTTGCAAGTAAGTGAATTTAGGGTTCTAGGGTTAATCCTAATGTGAACAGGTTTAACACCTAAACCTCGATTAGCATTAATTACGTTTTTAAGTTTAATGGCAGAAAATAAGGTATGTCTATCTCTAATAACTATATTACCATGTTCATCTAATATTAAGGACGTACTTGAACATGATTGTTATCGATCTTTGAAGCATCCTCCATATCACACACATACACCAAATAACTTGCAGTGGAATTCCTTTGCTCGCTTCATGGAAGTTGCGAAAGTAACTTACTAGGAGAAGTATACTTCTTTCCATGCCAAACTATCTTGGAATTATTGTGCTCCATGAAAACTTCATAAGTATTCCAATCAATTACTGGTGTCATCTTTTTAAACCAAGGCATGCCAGATGATATCATATCGATTCAAGTTAGCCACAAAAAAGTCCTCCTTCACTGTAGTGCCCTCTACAGTTAATGATAGTAACTATACCATGATGCTCTTGTGGATCTATAATAGCCCCTTCAATACAATACGGATCTGTAGTTTTCACTGGTAACTTCAAATGATTAACAAAGTTCCATGAAACCCAATTATCAGAACTACCAGAGTCCAATAATACACTTGCAGAAGTACCATGTACTTGAGCCATAAGCACAATGACTGGTTCTTCTGGACCAACAGGAAGAGTTTTCCCAACAATACAGCTCACTTGTTTAGCTGTATTAGAAAGCTTTTTAGGACTACCCTTAATGGATACACTCTTCCTAAGGGGCAATCTTTAACCACATGTGTAGTGTCACCAACACTTAAAGCATCCTTTAGTGGCTTGATAAGACTTGACATGTAACATTTGAATTTTTCTGAAATTCTTCTTTTCTGTCATACGGGTTATTTCCAAAACCCCCTTTCTTATCATAAGGGTGGTGACGACGATCAAACCGTCCCTTATCACGATAAGAACGTCCATAACTTCTATATTCACGATGCTCCTTGCCTAAGGAAATATCAATATTCCTTGCTTTTTTAAACATCTCCTCAAGGTCCACATCAATAGAATCAGCAGCCTCCAACTGAGATTTCATAGTTGGACTTGCCAATCCATCCAAAAAGTAACGTCTTTTGGACTTCCATTGGTAAAACAGTCCTCGAGAAATAATCAGTCATTTCTTTGATGTAGCTATCCAAACTATTTTGCTGTGTGCACTTACGTAGTGCTAGCAGTGCGACCTTAGAATCATTGCAGGAGAGTATTCAGAAGAAAATAACTTCTTAAACTCCTCAAGTGAGTCCACCAATCGACCACTTTTTTCTCTTTCTACACTCACACGATGCCACCACTTGAGTGCATCTCCTGTCAAGGCAAAAGTCACTGCATGAAAAAGCTTCATCTAATGTAAGGCCTTGCAGTTCCACTAGCTTTTCAGCGTTAGCTAGCCAAGCAATTGCTATCACCGGCCCGCCACGGCCATCAAAATTCGGCACAAGCCTCTTTTCAAAATGTTTGGAAGAGGAACCCTTCAAACCACGAACTTCTGATAACCCTCGTAACTCATCACGGAAAAAATCAAGACCCTCATGAACATCTTTCACAAGTGTCTCCAGAGTGGATTTAATACGAGCAAATTCAGCAGTAAGAGCTTCATCAGTCCACTCATACTCTGGAACAGAGTTGTTCCCTTCTTCAAGTTCAACTTCCATATTAATTTCTTCACCTTTCCTGCCTCAATCACTCCAGGCACAACCACAGGGTTGTCGCTCATGATCGTGTGCCTCCGATACCAATTGTAACGCTCCTAACACACGTGTATAGACACGCACACAAGATCTGCCAACTCAAACCTCCCAACCAAAGAACACGTGGTGTTCTCCCCCGAGCAATACGCAGACTTGCAATATCGTGTGCTTAACACACTAGTACAGTACTTTTCGCTAGTACCCAGCTCGTCCTAAGGACCGTGATCACCCTAAACACTCTTGTCCCCTTTTATATCATAGGCCTATATCCTTTTTATTTATGGACTCTCTATTTATGGACTGTGTACCTTTTATGGGACTTCCAGATCTATGTACACATGTCATTAGTATATTCTTGAATATTCCACGTAGCAGTTATGAGTCCTTTACGTAAGTCTACTTCCTTACATACACCGAGCAAGAGATTGACGGGGTTGTACTGGGATCCTGGAGCACAGTCATCCGCAAGAGTACGGCGGAGGACGAAGTACCTAGAGAAGATTCGTCTGGAGGGTATTGGGCAGGCGCATTAGTCTGGATTCAGGTGCTACTATTGATCGGGTATGTTGTTTCAATGAACTTCTTGCTATGTTTTAGCTATCCAGATGCTTGTGGAGCCAGATTGCCTTGGCCCTGGTGCACCCCTCCTGGCCAGGTGTTTTGATTTTGATCAATGACATTCTCTCATCCGAGTTACAAGAGAGCGAGCTGCAGGTCCAGTTCTGAACGTGCCACTTAACGTTCGATTTAAGAGCTTGTACCAGCTGGCTAAGCATCTCACAAGAAGGCACATATTTTTGCGATTGCACTCCGAAACAGTCTAAATCTGCAGCGAAATAACACTGTTTGCTTCAATTTGTCATGGTTTCTGGAGATTCACCTGGATGAAAGCTTTATTGGATACGATGACCTGGCTTCAAGAGGATTTTATGCTCGTAGTAGTAAAGACAGTTTTCTTTTGTGTTGCCAGGGAGGGCTTGTTGGCTGCTGTTGTTGCGGCAGAGAGGACGTGATTCTCTTAGAGTACCGTGTGGCACAATGTGTTTTTACCAGGAAACAGAGCCAAGACCACGCTCACAAAAAGAACCTCTTTTGAACACTTATCACATCTTCCACACTCATACACAAACTCCACCCATTTCCATGTAGCCACCCTAACATAATACATGTGTCCAATTTTTCTTACACGATCTTTCTCACATACTTGCGTGCTGTCCTTCACACACACGCACATATTACATGGTTGAGTAATAACGCATGAATGTAAACTTGAGTTTAATAAAATGATATTAAAGTATTTAAAGCTACCTTAAAAGGTTTAAAATATAATTAATTGAAGTAAACTAATGACGCTTGATCCAATAGTACACACAATATTTATGAATAAGATTGTAAATAGAATTTATACATTATACTTATAACAAAACAAGTAAGGTTCACCAATAAAAATTCATATTTCATTTCCATAAATTACACAAGGCTTTGAGGTTCTTACAAGGCTTTGTATTTTTTTTTTAACTTTGAGCACTTACGGTAGCATATGTGGTAAAATGTGTTTATGTGTGGTAGAATTCAAATTCTACCGTATTTGCTTACATATTCAAATGGTAGAATGTTGCATGAAGTTTCATTTTACACATTTCATGCACTTACATTTTACCACATGTATTCACCCGTGAGTCCATGCCTATTTATTAATTGTATACCGTAAGAACTCCTAAGAGTATAGATCTAAGATATGAATTAATTGCATGGTTTGTTAGAAATTATAACAATTAGTAAATGGTATAGTTTATCGGCTATTATAATATAATTAATATCCTCTTGGCTAACTAGTGATTAAATGAATTAATCTCGATATTAACGTGAGAGGATGACAATAATATTAAAAATAGGAGATTAAGGGTCGTTTCGCACCACACTTAACTTAACTTAGCATGCATAAGTTAAGTAAAGGTTAAGGGTGCATTTGTTCGCACCAACTCTCCCTTAAAAAGAGAAGTTAAGGGTTTTGGATTGTAGTAACTCTTAACTTAAATTAAAGGATTGTGTTAAGGGCAATTGATTTGCACTCATCAACCTTTAACTTTTTTACTTAAATTAAGGGATTGTGTTAAGGGCAATGGATTCGCATAAATACTTATAATAAAAATATTAAGAACCATTGAAAGAGCAAATATATTAAATGAAAATCTGATATATTAGTTTTACAAAAAACCCTGCTTATATACAGGAGGTCTCCTGCCACGTGGCACACATTGAAAGAGCAATATATTAAATGAAAATCTGATATATTAGTTTACAAAAACCCTGCTTATATACAGGAGGTCTCCTGCCACGTGGCACACATGCGACACGTGGCGCTGACACATGGGGCCAGATCACCACCCATGTGTCACTACGCATGTGCGTATATACACATGCGTATATACGGTACGTTACTAATATACAGTATCTTACACTATCCTCCCCTCTGCGGCTGTGTAGATGGTGATGGATCTGATGGTCCTGGATCCGTGTGAGCTGGGCCATCTAAGGTATGACCAAATGTACTCAACGAGTCTCGAACGACAAACCGTTTCATTCGAACCACGTGAACTATCTCAACCTCATGAGATCCCACCAACTTACTTGATATACCTGAGGACCAACCTTTCGGAGTACTCGGTAGGGACCAAGCCACTTGTGTAATAAACCAGTTGCAAGCCCAGGTGCAGTCAGCTTGGGAAAACGTACCAGGACTAAGTCACCGTCAGCAAAATCTGGTGGAATTTGATGTCGTGCATTGTAAGAAGATTGCTGCCGCATTTGAGCTCGACCAAGATGTTCAGCAGACTCTGCACGCAGAAGAGGCAAAACAGCATCCAAATGTCGAGCCCACATCTTTGCATCCTCGGCACGTGGCAGATTCGATGATAACCCCAATTCACTAGGCAACTTAGGATCATATCCATACAATGCCTTGAATGGAGAGATACCAATCGAACTCTGAATGCCTGTTACATAAGCAAATCTCAAACATCGCAAATACCAATCCCAGTCCGTGTGATTGAAGTTCACATACTTCGAGATCATACCCTTGAAGGTCCGATTCAATCGCTCCACCAAACCATCAGTTTGTGGATGATACGGAGAGGCAAATGAATGTTTTACCCCTAACCTCTCACACAACACTCGGAATACCTCTGCAATGAAAGCGGGGCCATTGTCTGATAACATCCGCTCTGGACAAGAATGCTGCAAAACCACATTATCGAACAGAAACAAAGCTGTTGACATGGCAGTTGCATCCGGAAGAGCACCAACCTCCACCCATCGAGTTAAATAATCGATACAACAATGATGTACTGGTTACCTTGAGAAGAACGTGGAAAAGGTCCCATTAAATCCACTGCAATTAACTCAAAAGGGCGAGAGACATTGATGGATTCCAACACCCCATGGCCCGAGTCGTAGAGGAATTCCGAGTTTGACAAGTGGGACAACTTTGAATATACCTGATCACATCACCACGCATGCTGGCCAATAAAATGATCGGCGCAGCTTCTCCAACACTCGTTGGTGACCAAGATGACCTCCAACAATAGGTGAATCATGATATGCTCGAAGAAGGTGTGGAACATATGTAGAGGGTACAGCCAAACGCCATCTGTCCTCTGGATTTGTCCCAATAAAATACAATAAACCATCCTGAAGTCGAAACTGAGCATGATATTGTCGAAACCGAGGTTCGGAAGACGGATTGCAAACGCATCGCGTAATTGCCTCGTCCATGGTTCATGTTTTTGAGCATCCTGCCACTGTTCCAAGGATGGTAAGTCGGCATCGAATACCTGAGGGGCTTGTATCAAACCGAATGCTGCAGCTACTGCATGAGCAGGCAAAGTGGAATCGGAGAGGGGTGCTCGAGAAAGTGCATCCGCATCCACCATTGTTCGCCCAGGCCTGTGCACCACCTTAAAGTTATATACCTGGAGACGTAATGCCCATCTGGCTACGCGACCCACTAAATTCTTCCGTTTTAATAAGGAAGTGACAGCAGCATGATCACACTCCAAAAGTGTTTCACTCCCATGTAAGTAGGCATGAAGTCGTTCAAAACCCCAAACAGCAGCAAGGCATTCTTTTTCAGTAGTGGAATAATTCCGCTCAGCCGGCGTGAGTACTCGACTAATGTAAGCCACCGGGTGTCGAATTGAAGAATCCACAGCATCAGTTTGCATCAATACACCACCAATACCAACATCTGAGGCATCTACTCGTAAAATGAACGGACGAGTAAAATCTGGGTATTGAAGCAATGGTGGAGTTGTCAGGAACTCTTTTAACTGGTCAAATGCCTGCTGACACCTGCGAGTCCACCTGAAAGATACCTGTGGCGAACTAACTCCCGAAGAGGGGCAGTTCGATCAGTGAGATGATCGATGAATCGACCCAAGTACTGCACCGTGCCCAAGAAACGTGGACTTCCTGTACTGTACGGGGACGAGGAACTCTCGAACAGCTCGCAACTTCATTGGATCCACCTGTAAACCCTCTCGAGATATACGGTAACCCAAGTAAGTGGTGTCGGTCGAACCAAACACACACTTTTCAAGTTTCAACTTCAGGCCAACTTCTCGAAATCGATCAAGAACGCGCCGTACATCACGAATGTGATCCTCCCAAGAACCAGACCCATGAATGAGCACATCGTCGATAAAATCGGCAGTGATATCAGGCATATCGGAAAGAAGCTCATCCATCATGCGTTGAAAGGTGGCAGGAGCTGAAGTCAATCCAAAAGGCATGACCAAAAACTCGTAAAGACCAAATGGTGTCCGGAAGGCCGTTTTTGGAATATCCTCCTCAGCATAGGAACCTGCCAATATCCTGATGCCAAATCCAACTTAGTAAACCATCGACTCTGACCCAAACGATCTAATAGATCGGCAGAGTTCGGAAGTGGATAGACATCTTTGATGGTAACATCGTTAAGAGGTCGGTAATCCACACAAAATCGGAGAGATCCATCAGGCTTGGGAACCAAATGAGGTTCACATGCCCATGGACTCCGTGACGGACGACACACTCGTTTACCAATCATATCAGTAACAGCTGTTCGCATGGCTGATAACTCCTTTGGTGACCTGCGTCGAACCGGGACTTTGAAAGGCTTTGCATTGCCGGTGGGTATACAGTGTCGAGTCTTCACACGTGCACCTTGGGACAGATCAAATTTGAACAAACTTGCATACTGTTTCTTAAGTTGTTCGATGCAGTGTGCTCGACACTCAGGTGACGGATCCGGCATTTGAACCTGTTGAGATGAACACCACCCAAGACCGGAATCAAAGGAGCTGTATGCGTGATACAAACAGCAACAAACTTCTCTGGACGTAAAGGAACAGACTGCAAAGACACAGACTCCAAGCGTAATACAGGAGGAGAGAGTGAAAAATCACATGTACCTTTCGACTGCTTTAACCAATCACATCCCAGAATGATGTCAAAGACCTGGGAAGGGACAACCCTAAGAGACCCAGAGGGAAACTTACAGTTGGCACCCATAACCAGTGTAGTCGAAGTGGTGTACTGTGATACTGCACGAGACTGCCCATTACCATATAAAATGTGCAAGACCTTATCTGCTCGTCTCAAGGGTAATGAGCACCGATGCGCCAGAGAAGTAGTTATGGAAGACATGCTAGATCCTGTATCCACAAGTACTGTGACTGAAACATCATTCACTCGTGCAGAAAATGTGAAAACTGGATGATTTGGTGGAACTTGCAACCCTTGATATGCATAGCGAAAAAACATGGAGGTGGAGTTTCCATCGCACGGGATCCCTCCGTCGCCCGTACGATTACTGGTTTTCCGCAACAGATCCACCCGCAAGAGAGCTCATCATCTGGAAGCTCATCATCAGACATAATGGCCGCCACAGGTACACCATCCGGAACATATGGTCGCCAGCCTGGATGTGGTGGACGCCAATCAGGATACACATCGCATGCCCGCCAAGTATGTCCAGGTGCCCAACAGGCCCAACAATGAACTTGATTGGGTTGACCTGCATTGTTCCGATTCCTCCTGTCACGAATCCGTGGATTTTGACCACCACGGGCAGGAACTGGAGCAGGTGCAGGACGATTTCGTGGAGGTGGTCCACGGGGTGGGCCCCGAGGTCGACCACGAAAGGCTTGTCGTGCGGGCACATATGCAGCAGCATCAACCTCCATTGGATCAGCACGCTGAACAAGAGGAGCAGGTAACCCAAGGGGAACACGGCCCTCACCAGGCACCAACTCAAAACGTTGAGCTAGTGCAAAAGCTTCCTCCAATGTGGTAGGACGAAGAGCCCGAACGAATCGAACAAGTTCGGGTCGCATAGTTGGCCATAACATACCGAGCTTAATAGGCTCAGGCATGTTAGGATATGCACGCCGAACTAAATCCCCGAACCTAATACTGAACCGCATAACAGACTCACCAGGATGTTGTCGTATCGCATGCAGTTGTTGGAAAGCATCATCTGAATCCTCAACTTTGCCAAACGTACGTTTGAGGCATTCCGTTAACCGATTACTATTGGCTTGAATCTCCGCAGCCAATCCATTATACCACTTGAGCGCAGGGCCTTCCAAACATGTAGGGAATTCTCTGAGAGCACGGGCCTCATCCCAACCATGGTAACGAACAATGACTTGGAAATGATCAAACCAGTGGTATACATCATCTCCCGGATCACCACAAAAAGATCGGGGTCGAACCCTCGGATTTGTGGCCTGTGAAGAAGATGAAGGAGTACTAGAAGCAGATCCCCCGGCATGAGGCTCAGACGGGGAAGAGGAGGACGGACCCTCAACAAGCGCTCCAACAACTTAGTTTGTGCATCAATAGCAGTAGCAATAATGCTAAAAGCCGTCTCCATGTTCATTGTCATGGAAACAAGAAAAGAAAAGCGGAAGAAAGGAATACCCAACTTCTCCACCAATGAAAGAGCAGATATATTAAATGAAAATCTGATATATTAGTTTACAAAAACCCTGCTTATATACAGGAGGTCCTGCCACGTGGCACACATGCGACACGTGGCGCTGACACATGGGGCCAGATCACCACCCATGTGTCACTACGCATGTGTGTATATACACATGCGTATATACGGTACGTTACTAATATACAGTATCTTACACCATGAATTCGAATATTGTCCTTAATATAATATACTTTTATATTTACATTTAAGTTAAGATTATTAACTTAATTAATTTTTAATGAACTTAACATATCTACAATGAATATAATGAATATTTTAAATAATTTTCAATTTGTAATAAATATTTTTAATCACTTTAAAATATATTTATAATATTTATGATTTAAATAATATGTGCATCCTTAATTTTTCTTAACATTTAAAGTAATTTTACTTATTATAAAAAATAAAAAATATGGTAAGATAAAATTATATACTTATATATAATATTGTATATGGGTACATTTTATAGATAATTAAATTTTATATTTTTAGATATGTTTAAACAAATAAAAACTTCATGAAAAATATTGCTGCGGGCTTTTTGCTGCCTCATGAGCTCGGCCAGTGGCCGAGCTCAAGCCAACCCAACCAGGGGCTGTAGTTGTCGGGCTTTCGGCTGGCACATGAGCTCGGCCAATGCTGGCCGAGCTCGTGCATCCCAGCCAGGGGCGGCTGAAAGCCCGACAGCAGTTGCAGTCGGGCTTTGGGCTTCGAATGGTGAACCTAGTAGTCTCTATGGCCGCCTCCTGATGCACAAAAACTCTTCTCTCCATACTCAGAAACCTACAGAAATTAGGGCAGAAATTAGGGCAAAAGAAGAATATACTTAAAATATACTAAGAATAATGAGAAATTCATATTATTATTTATTTAATTTTAATTATTATGTTAAAATAAAAATATAAAATAAATATATATTTACATTAAAAAATACACATTACGCATTAAAATTTTATTTTTTATTTTATTTTAAAGAAGGTGGCGAAAAAGGTGGCGAGCCTCGTGGGTCGTTAAGGGTGGCTAAGGACCCGCCCCACCTCCCTTAAATTTTCTTTACAAATTTTCACTGTTCCCTTAAATTAAGTTAAGTTAAGGGAAGGTTGTGAAAGCACTGCCCTTAGTGGTCAAACCCCTAAAAAATCTTAAGTAAGTGGCTTCTTAAGTTAAGTGCAGGTGCGAATTCAATTCCCTTAGTGGTCAAATCCTTAAAAAAGTTAAGTAAGTGGTTACTCAACTTAAGGCGAGTACGAATCATTTTCCCTTACTTAAGCCCACTTAAGTTAAGTTAAGTGTGGTGCAAAACGACCCTAAATGGATATTGTTAAGCAAGATGGATGAGACAAGACGCAACCCAAAGGGAATTAGGTGTAGTGAGAAACATTGGTTAAATTTATTTTTGGACATCCCAATGTAACATTGGAAAGTATTATTATGATATATACAAATCTTCACTTGATACAAATTAAATTAAAAATAATTGTGTTATAAATGTATGGAAAGATGTGTATGATTTTAAAGAAGTAAAACGTAATTAATCTTTTGTTATATTTGAAATAAAAAGTACGAAGGACCCAATCAGAATAATAACTCATATGGGAGCAACGTTTGATTTTATATTAGTGGGGAAAGGACCTTAGCTTCCTATTCCCATGGATTTTCAACACTAAGAAAATATGAAGCTTCTCCAAGGTCCTTTAAAACAAGAGAAGAACTATGGTCAAGGGTCCTTTAAAACAAGAGAAGAACTATGGTCAAGGTCCTTTAAAACAAGAGAAGAACTATGGCCAAATAAAAATATTCTAAGGACATATTACCATTATGGAAGTTGAACATGAAATTTTCATTGTCTCGTCCAAAAGTCAAATAGTGAAGGTTATCATCACAACATTTTCATCTTCACATATACTTTTTCAAAGACAAAGAGCTAAAGCTCATATTTGCATATGTACTTCATATACAACTATGTTTGCATATGTACTTCATATACAACTATGTGCTTGGATTAAACCTATATGCATCACTCCAATGTGTGTGTTCTAAGCAATAATTACTTACTTGTTGGTTATGCAAGGAACATTGAATCTTATACAAGTTGATAAGGAAGTGCCGAGTCTTAATACCTACATTGAATTAAATATGTCTTTTAGTCGTTGTAGATGTTGGATTATGTCATAGTTTTTACTATGACTCGACCCTTTACTTTGGACGTTGACTGTTGTTACCTATTGTACTATGTTGATGAACCCTAGATGTAATAGGAAATAGGCCCGCTTAGTGCATTTGGGTATCTAGGATGGTCCGGCCGGGTGTCATTAGGTATCTGCAGGAAACTCTAAGCAAAGCTAGAACTTACCTTCTAGAAAACCCACCCCCAATTTTGACGTTCCGAATAGGCTGATTGGTCTTTGCAGATGAGTTCGGCGTGTTTAAGTAGGGTTAGGAACACCCTAGGGTTGACCTAACCCTAGCCCTAAAAACCCCACCCCCTTGGGTAGGGTTTAGGGGTAGGAGTGAGGGTGAGTTATAAGCTCATATTGCTATTTGTCTAAGGGGCTAAAATTCAGTGCCAGCCCACTAACACATATAGGAAAAGAAAGGGGGGGGCTCCGTCACATAAATAAGGTAGAATATATGTAGGAGAGCTCTTGGGTTCATGACTGAGTTCGTTGCTCTTCTGCCGGTGCAAGCTTTAGTTTGTGTCATTAAGGTACAACCTCTGTTTGTGCCGCCCTAACTTCCAGATGCCAGGGGTACGTCCCACCTTCGGGGTAGCTTTACCCTTAACGTTGGCGATCCATGCCTGGGAGGTCTTGTCGAAATGCACGTTCTAAGAGGCAGAGGTTGAGGCTTGTCTCCAGCCTCCTCCTCCATGTCAAGCTAGGTGTAGCACTCACAGCCAAGCAAGGCACATCCGTGTCCTTATCCAACTGTGGACATGGGATCTTGTTTGACAGGTCATGTTACCTGGTTCCTTGAGGGTTCGTTGAGGGATTCTAGAGTTGGCAATTTAGGAGCCACGTTTGTGGCACTTGGTGCAACTCTTGAATCTAAGGGCTATGGCATGATCGGGGAAGGCAGTGTCACATGGAGATGTGACACTGGGCTAAACGTCACATGGTACAACGCCTGAGGCACACCCTTTGGGGTTATGTCATGGGCTTGTCGCCAAAGGGGTTGGATACTTTAGCAAACAGACATGTTTGTGCTTGCACTAGGGTGCTAAGCTTTGGGCATCCGCTCAAGGGAGGTTAGGTCTCATAACTAGGTGTGCTTTGGCACACTTGGCTAGGGGAGTGTTCTCCTTAAAATTCAAGGGTTGAACAACCTAAACATGTTAGCAGGAGCCCTTTCGTGAGGCACTTGCAAGGTCATGTGCTTAGGGTTATCCCAAACCTAGCCTTAGGGAGTTTTGCTTAGCAGAACACTTGTGTCCGCCTACAGCGCACACTCGTGTCCTCACTAAGTCTAGCCCTAGGTCTAGGGTATAACTTGGCCACTCAAACCCTTAGGGGTTAGTTCGTGGTATAGGGTACCCTTGAGTCTTTATATACATGATTACGGCCACCTCATGTGATCATAACCAAGTTTGATATTTGAGCGCTCCAAACTCAATATTAAAGAGATATCATACCATACTTTGACAAGTCATTTATAACCAATCTTGAAAAGATTGTTACAAATTCTGCCAAAGTTTTAGAATATAAATATCTCAACAGATGAGGTGATAGGAAACCTCATATTATTCTCGAACTGGATATTGGACGAACCTTGAACTACATTCATCAAGAAGGGACACCATCTTCTTAAGCTAATCCCGCTACACAATATCATACTTACAGAATATTGAACCAACTCAAGGAACACCATCAAACCTTGAGATAGAACAAAAGACTAACCCAAGGATTATAATCAAACCTTGAGTCAAGAATAGTTCTAATTTTCAATATTCTAAAGAACTAAAGATACTTACTTTATAAGTTCTTTGAGTCCCCACATTTGCAACCATAATGCAAAGTCAAGAAACCGTCTTTTTGAATAATTGTATTCGACTCTAAAATAAAATTGATATTGAAAATCAATATCAACTTTCAATTCTCATTGAACACCGACTCTTTTGAGGAGGTACATGCACTTTAAACCTTCAGTGGAAATCTGACTGTTACTGGCTCATTGGTAATTCTCAACATAAGTTATCAAACTTAGCAAGTTTCCCTTACTTAGTCAATAAACAAAGTGAGAGAATCCCAAATCATATTCTTCTTAACCAAGGAATCACCCTAGTTCAAGAGCTTATCCCACATTGCAAACAACGTATTAGATTCCAAGATTAAAGAGTTAACAATGAAAATGCACAAGTGTGCGCCGAACGCCTTCATTATGCAAGTCCTTATTACTCAGTAAACTGAAAATGTAAACGTATTTTCCAACATTACTCTTTCTGATAGATCATGCCATCTATCCCAAAACTGTATCATAAGAAACCGAAATCCTCAAACTATTATCCCAAGTCTCTCTCATGATCCCATATGAGAACAACTTCATAATCAAGTTAGTCGAGCTAGCTAACTTGAATACAGAGTGCCGCTTACAACTAACTAAGGTTTCATGTTATACTTTGTTCAAATCAAGGGACTTGAATTTAGTAAACTATTTACTAATGTTACTTGCAGCTAGCGTCATCAAAATATTGCGAACATCAGACAATACTTTGACTACATTGGATCTTCAAACCCATTGCTTAACATATTTATCATATGTTAATATTTGACTTTCTTGTATTATAAGTTCATCACCATAGTCTGCTTCTGGAGTTACACTCTGGAAAACATGCACTATAATGAGAGCTTATTTTACAACTTCTGTCAGAATGTAGTGTTCACTCTTATGTTTGAATATGCCCCTTCTCCCGAAGTCAAAGACGCACTTCTGAACATAAGTCTTTCCCCATTTGAACACTATTGGAAACGATATTGAATCTTGACCTAAGCCAAAACTCAATGGACACTATATGTTTCAAATCATGTGTTATCCCAAATTCAAACACCTTAAAGAAAAAGAAAATTTTCAATAATGTGTAGAATAGGATATCACAAGGCCATCTCACAAGACTTAGTTTGTAAGCCAGAACAAACTAACATGCCTTGTCTTGTGGAAGTAAATGGTAAAGTAACCTGGACAACCATAAGGTAAAATAACCTGGCATACAACTTGGAAGCTGACTTCCAAGTGCTACCTTCTAAGTCCATAACCCACACCCACTTATGAAGTAGGTGTACTCTGAAGAGTTATAGATCTCAGGACCAACTCTCCACGCAGAATTCAGACATTAGCCAAAAGTGATAGAGTACTTCAAGAATTTAGAACTAACTAAACCTAAAATACACTACACTTTAGGTAGTCCTACTGACCGTAGAGAATAGGCTCTGATACCAATTGTCAGAGTTTTAACCCAAAGGGCCAACACGTGGCAACACGTGGCTGCCAGTGGCCATTTGGCGTCATCACCCTGTGTGAGCAACGCTAAGTTTCCCAGAACAACCCCAACGACCCCTAGGGTTAGACTCTAATGCCCAAGTGGACAGGAGACTTAGGGTTTAGCCTAAGTCTCCCTAGAATGTCTGCCCCCAGAACCCTTGAGGGATAACCCTAGTTGACTTAGGGTTTAGCCTAAGTCTCCCTAGAGTGTCTACCCCCAAAACCCTTGAGGGATAACCCTAGTTGACTTAGGGTTTAGCCTAAGTCTCCCTAGAGTGTCTACCCCCAAAACCCTTGAGGGATAACCCTAGTTGACTTAGGGTCTTGCCCTAGAAGACCTAGACAGGCTCATGCCCTAACCCCCATCAAGGAGACGTGTGTTCCACACATACCCTGGACAGAGCTAAGGCATCGTCACTTACCCCTTGAGGAATCACCCTCATCCGGGAGTACAACCCCTTTAGGGTCAAGGGGTACCCTGAACCACGACTAACCCTAAGGGTTTGAGTGGCCAAGTTATACCCTAGACCTAGGGCTAGTACTTAGTGAGGACACGAGTGTGCGCCATAGGCGAACACGAGTGTTCTGCTAAGCAAACTCCCTAAGGCTAGGTTTGGGATAACCCTAAGCACATGACCTTGCGAGTGCCTCACGAAAGGGCTCATGCTAATGTTAGGTTGTTCAACCCTGAATTCCAAGGAGAACACTCCCCTAGCCAAGTGTGCCAAAGCACACCTAGTTATGAGACCTAACCTCCCTTGAGCGGATGCCCAAGGCTTAGCACCCTAGTGCAAGCACAAGCATGTTTGCTAAAGTATCCAACCCCTTGGCGCAAGCCCATGACATAACCCCAAAGGGCGTGCCTCAGGCGTTGTACCATGTGACGTTTAGCCTAGTGTCACATCTCCATGTGACACTGCCTTCCCCGATGTGGGCTATCATGCCATAGCCCTTAGATTCAAGAGTTGCACCAAGTGCCACAAACGTGGCTCCTAAATGCCACTCTAGAACCCCTCAATGAACCCTCAGGAACCAGTAACATGAACCTGTCAAACAAGATCCCACGCTCACAGTTGGACAAGGACACGGATGTGCCTTGCTTGGCCGTGAGTGCTACACCTAGCTTGACGTGGAGGAGGAGGCTGGAGACAAGCCTCAACCTCTGCCTCTTGGAACGTGCATTCCGACAAGACCTCCCAGCATGGATTCGCCAACGTTAAGGGTAAGCTACCCGAAGGTGGGACGTACCCCTGGCATCTGGAAGTTAGGGCGGCACAACAGAGGGTTGTGCCTTGACGACACAAGCTAGAGCTTGCACCGGGAGAAGAGTAACGAGCTCAGTCATGAACCCAGGAACCCTCACTCCTATATACTACCTTATTTATGTGACAGAGCCCCCCCCCCTGTTTTCCTGTTTACATAAGTGGGCTGGCACTGAAATCTCATTCCCAGAGGGAACATACTTGGTGAGTTATCCATCGACCCCTAAACCCTAACCTGTCAAACCTGGGGTATTTCTAAGCATATCCGACATGCCGAACTCACCGGAACTAGCCATTAATCCAACCGGGACACGGAAAACCAAGGTAAGAGTTTTTAGATGGAAGTGCTAGCTTCGCCCAGAGTTTCTTGCAAATACCTAATGACACCCGGCTGGACCATCACTAGATATCCAAGTGCACTAAGCGGGCATGTTTCTTCTACACCTAGGGCTTATCAACATAGTACAGTAGGTAACAACAATCAACGTCCAAAGTAAAGGGTCGAGTCATAGTAAAAACTATGACAGTCGCCTAAAGGGTTGTACTCCCAGATGAGGGTGATTCCAAGGGGTAAGTGACGATGCCTTAGCTCTGTCTAGGGGTATGTGTGGAAACACGTCTCCTTGATGGGGCATGAGCCTGTCTAGGTCTTTTCTAGGGCAAGGCCCTAAGTCAACTAGGGTTATCCCTCAAGGGTTTTGGGGTAGACACTCTAGGGACTTAGGCTAAACCCTAAGTCAATTAGGGTTATTCCTCAAGGGTTTTGGGGGTAGACACTTAGGGAGACTTAGGCTAAACCCTAAGTCAACTAGGTTATCCCTCAAGAGTTCTGGGGGCAGACATTCTAGGGAGACTTAGACTAAACCCTAAGTCTCCTGTCCCACTTGGGCATTAGAGTCTAACCCTAGGGGTCGTTGGGGTTTTCTGGGAAACTTAGTGTTGCTCACACAGGTGATGACGCCGAATGGCCACCTGGCAGCCACGTGTTGCCACATGTTGGCCCTTTGGGTTAAACTTTGACAGATTACAAGATTCACTTTAGTTAGCATATTTTTCCTTTAATTTTGTTATAATTTTTACTCTGATATATTTTCACTTTAGATGTTAATTATTGTTACCTATCAAACTATGTTAACAAGGCCTAGGTATAAAAAAATAGTTTTGCTTAGTGCACTTAGGTATTTAGTGATGATTCGGCTGGATGTTATTAAGTATTTATAAAAAATTCTAAGCCCTAACCTCACATCCTAATTTAAGGGTTAATGAGTCATTAAGTTAAACTCACCAAGTATATTCTTATTGATAATGAAATTTTGTGTTAGCCCACTTTATAAAACAAAAAAATAAGAGAAGGGGCCTCTGTCACATATATTTAAGTAGTATATGTAGTGAGAGTTTATGGGTTCATGACTAAGGCTGGTTATTCTTTCTATCGGTGCAAGCTCTAACTTATGTTGTTAAGGCACAACACCTTTATTGTGCCATCTCAACTTCTAAATAATTGGGTACGTCCCACCTTTAGGATAGCCTATCCTTAACGTTGAACAAATTTGTGTTTAGAAAGTTTTATAGAAATGCAAGTTACAAGGGTCAAAAGTTGAGGTATGTCTTTATCCTCCTTCACATTGAGCTAAGGGTAGCCCTTACAACTAAGCAAGGCACATCTATGTCTTTGTCCAACTGTGGATGTAGGATCTTGACTAATAAATTTTCATTACCAAGTTCCTAAGGGGTTAGAGAGGGGTTTTAGAGTTTAGGGTTTCAAGTTTAAGAGCCACATTTGGTGTAACTCTTGAATATGGCAATGAATACCCACATTGTGAGAGATAATGTCACATGAAGAAGTGACATTAAATTAGATGGCACATGGTACAATGCATGTGACATGCTCTTTGGGGTTGTCTCGTGAGTTCAACACCAAGGGGTTATCATACAACGCATGTGACATGCTCTTTGGGGTTGTCTTATGAGTTCAACACTAAGGGGTTAGATTTTCTAACAAGTAAGCATGTTTGGCTCATATTAAGGTGGTAAGCCTTGGGCATCGACTCAAGGAAGGTTAGGTCTTATAACTATGTGTGTTAATGGCACACTTGGTTAGTGGGTGTTCTCCTTGGATATAAAGGTTGAACAACTTAAGCTCATTAACATGAGCCCTTCCGTGAGGCACTTGCAAGGTCGTGGATTTATGGTTGCCCAAACCTAGCGTGTCCACCTACAATGTACACTCGTGTCCTCATTAAGTACCAGCCCTAGGTTTAGGATATGATTTGGCCACTCAAACCCTTAGGGGTTAATCGTGATTCAAGGTACCCTTGATGCCCTAAAGGGGTTGTACTCCTAGATGAGGGTTAGGGCATGAGCATGAATAGGCAGGATCCTAAAGTCTACTTGGATTATCTACTAAGATTTGAGGGATATTCATTTTAGGAGACTTCAAGTAGGACGTTAAGTTTTATGTCTAATTTGGGCATCTAAGTCAGGCTTTAAGGATTGTCTTGGAAAACTTAATGTTGTTTACATAGGGTGTTGATGTTAAATAGCCATTGGCAACTATATTGTTGCCCCATGTTAGGCTTTCGTGTAAAAACTATAACAAATTTATTAAAACATGTTTTGCATTAATTTAAGCATTGTCCGACTAATATAGTTAGGTTAACAAATATGTTTTGTAAATAAATATATATAAGTTTTAAATAAAATTTTCTTGGAATATGCCTAAAATATTAGGGAATATTCTAAAATTAAATCAAATATGTTGAAGTCTCATGTACAAAGTTGTTAAAACTTGTGGATTATCGAGCATTAAGTGTGATTACTATTAAGGTCTTCTTCCGCAAGTGGATGACTTGCTTCATAAATTGATAAAGATGAAATATTTTTAAAAGATAAATTTAAAATATAAGTACCATTAAATTTAGGTAGATAAAAATGACTTAAGAAAATTATTTTTTGAACAAATTATAAGTCTTTTGGGTTTTAATTATGTCATTTGAATTGTGAATTCACCAACTTTTTGCACCATGAATGAATGATGTGTCTAATGAGTATTTGGATAGGTGTCATTCTTATTTTCACTTTAATTATTGAAGAGCATGTAAAACACTTAAAAATAATGTTTCAGGAGTTAAGGAAAAACCAATTGTATGATAAGGAGAGTGCACATTTGGTCAAATAAATATAAATTTCTTAAGATATTTAATTTTATGTAAACAAGTTATAATGGATATAAAGGTGGAAGCTATCACTAAATAGTTAACATTAAAGACATGCATGAAGTTTGGTTATTTCTTGGCTTAGCATATTATTATTAAAGGTTCATAAGGGATTGTTTAAAGACTGCAATGTCATTGATGGATCTCATAAAGAATGTTACATAACACAAGACTTGTGAGTGCCAACGAGTGTGTAAAACTTTAAAAAGTTATTTTTTTTAAGCATGTGTTACAGTTGCTAAACATCAATGAGTTATTTGAGGTGGAATGTGATGCGTAATGATAATGTATTATAACAATTAATTAAGGCATTTAATGGCTTTCTATTCAAAGAAGTTGGATGCAACTCATACTCGGTGGTTCACTCATGAAAAGAGATGTATATATGTTACTTCTTTGGAGCATTGGTGACATTATTTTCTTAGTCTATATTGTGGTATTGAAAAATATATAATATAATTCTAAGGTACTTCAAAATAGTTATTATTAAAGTGTGTTCGACAACAAAATAAGTTAACACGGTTCCAAACTAAAATTAAATAATGCTATTAGTAAATGAATTGTGGTAATATATCCTCATGATAAATTTGTTAAGAAGACCTTGGTCTTGATAAAAGGATAGTAGGAAAAAAATAGATTTATTTAGCCAAAAGGAATTGTGATAACTCAAAAAATATGGTGAAAGGTGAATGCACTATGTAAGATAGAATTCTTTTATATATAAAAAGAACTTTTATGTTCCAAAAGGATCATGGAAGTAGAACTTATTGAGGGAGCATTACAATATTCCTTTAGCAGAACACAATAAAAGACAAAAAATATAAAAAGATGGTTTTATTTGTTGGGAATGATAAATGATGTTACTGAGTATATTAATATATTCTCAACATGTTAATAAGTTAAGAGTAGCGAGATAGAATGTTATAGTGTTTATTGATTTTAGAATAATCATTTTTAAATATTACTTTAAACTTTATCATGGGTTTGCTCAATTCTTATGGTAAAATTCCATTGTGGTGATGGTTAATTAATTCTTAAAATTGAGACAATGGACACAAAGTAGTAAAATTGTTCTTTTGCAAAGTCATAAGAATGCACAATTTATCGGAAATTATGATATCAAGCCGAAATGGTTAAGTTTTAAGAAATAATTATTTAACAATATAATACAATGGTAAAGTTTAATGTAACTTATCATTCACATATGATGGTTAAACATAGAGGGTGAATTAAAAGATATATGACTATCTCAAATGGTGTTTCTTGGTGATAAATTCAACTAGGTTGAAACATTTGGATACCATAATAACTCAATGCACCAGCAATTGAGTTAAAACACTTTAATATAGTTGAGATATGTTATAATAATTCAATGCACTAGCAATTGAGTGTAATTTGACGATGGAAATAAAAACATATTCTACAAAGTATGGTGATATAAAAAACTCAATGGTCTGAGTTTATTGAATAATTACATCATGCATGCAAAGCTACTCGTCCACCGAACGGTTGCAACTTAAGAAAGGTATTATCAGTAATACAATAAGTATTATGTAGATTATTAAGTAAAAGATATGATATTACTAAATATCAAAAACCTAAAATTTCTTTGGCACTGTATAGATTCATATTCAATAACGTAAAGGAGTTGAAAATATACATATAAATTGTATCTTGTTGAGGAGTTATTGTAATTCACATCTGCCTCTTGAGTTAATTGGTGATGTGAAAAAAGTATGTCAAGTCCACATTGAACGTGAGGAATAGTAAACATCCAGAAATGGGAAATGTAAGTGTAAATATCTTATTAAATGGAAAGAGAGTCCATGATATGAATTAGCATAGGAATTGTTAGAAAATTTAATAAAACTGAATGGAGTCGATGAATGGTCTCAAATTTATAATTTGCACTTAATAATAATTGTTTATGATTTTAATGAATAAATAACTTTTATTCTTTGATTTAATTAAGGGCTGGTGATTATAAACCTTAAGGTAAAGAAATTAACCAATTTGTTGAGGTGTAAATGTGTACAGGTAACTTCACACGATGCACATGGTGTTTACTAGTTAAATCGATGACTCGATGAACAACGGTTCTACTGTACTTTGCTAATGTTTAGCAGTACTGAAGGTTATGTAAAAACTTGTTAAAGACTATGAGTGTTAATTTCCTAACATTTGTATTAGTCTTGGAGACAAAAACATTAATATTTTGGAAGTCCCATTTGAAAAGACTTTGACGCCTAGTCAAAATAGCAGACGATTTATCCGATGTCACAATAACAATTGTGATACACTCCTCAAAAGAAATGACATTTCCTCTTTGAAACATGATCTATCTTAACTTCATAATAACAGTTTTGACACTTTTTCCCTCAAAAGAATCAACATTCTCGTTCCCTCAGTCACGATTCAATCCAAATATAACTGGGTAACTTTTGGATGACGCAACATTAACAAGACTGTCAAATGTACACGCACATAAAAGATATGTTTAATTATATTATACGTTGCCCCAAAGTGTAGAAAACATATAATTCTTACTACAATGAAGTTTTTGTATAATTAAGATTTGTTAAGTAGATTTTAAATTATTTAATAATGTGCTTTGAATATGTTAATAGATTAGAATATACTAATATCTATATGTTAAATGAGCTTATTTGTGCGACCTGATAGTTAATGTTATTCATAACCACCTTGTTCGTCGTCTCTGTCCACTATTTGTAATTATATAAATGGCATGAGCATGTGATGCCGTGGAATGCATATTTAGTTGTTGGCCTTTCAACTTCTTTTAAAATATAGATAAATTTGACGATTGTATGCCACAAAAATTGTATATATCCTGGTACATTGACAAAGCTGTTAGAAGCCATGTTAGATCACTGTTCATTGGATTGGACACCAAGGCGAATAAATTCAACTGATTCAACTGTTTCCCCCAAGCATACTTTGTTGGTTTCCTCTTGGTTGGCCATGGATACTTTTTGTTAGAGCTTTTTGAACATGCAGATGCAGCAGGCACATATCACAAACTGGGGGAAAGAAGAAAAAAAGAAATTTCAAAAATAATGTACCTATAAAAATCGCTGGGTTTTAGCTGTTTCTTCTTCTGTTGAGCAAGGCAACAGCAACGCCATGGGATTCACTTCTCTTATATTTATGCTTCTGCTGCTTCTTTCCGGTGTTTGTATGGCTGACTACTACATTGATCGAGATGCTAACAGTGTGTCATCTAGCAAGCACCATAAGAAGAGTTCCACTCATCCAAGGCCAAAGACACCTCCAAATCAATCTCCGCCAGCAAGTCCGACTCCTCAGCCAAGCGAGGAGTCGTTGGCCGCGCAGTTCATGATGCCACAAAACGAGGCTCGGGCAAATGTAGGCCTTAATCCGCTTGCGTGGGATGCCACCCTGGAGGCGTTTGCACAGAACTGGGCAAATCTACGGGCACAGTTTGGAAACTGCTACCTCCAGCACTCGGAGGGCCCTTACGGGGAGAACATCTTCTGGGGAGGCGGCAAGGCATGGAGTGGTAGCGAGGCAGCCGAGGCCTGGGTGAGCGAGAAGCAATATTATGACTACAAGAGCAATTCTTGTGCTCCTGGAGAGCAATGCGGCCACTACACGCAGATTGTATGGAGGGATTCCCAGAGGATTGGTTGTGCCCGTGTAACCTGCAGCAGTGGCGATGTTTTCATGACTTGTAACTATGACCCTCCCGGTAACTACATCGGGGAGAAGCCATATTAGCTAGACTTGTTTGAATACAAAAACAATTTGTCAAGGATAATGCTTCTTCTGTCAAACATAAACCAACAAACACTTGTGCACCAGATTCTTTCAATCAAGAATATTGCGTAATATGACCCACCACACAGACAAGGCAGATCATATCTGCTACAAGGAGTGCGTGGTGTGCAAATGAGAATGAGCTTCTTAGTTTCTGTATGTCCACTAATTTAACCACTGCAGCTAAATAAAATTCTCCATGCGCGTGTTTTATGGCTTTGTACGCAATAGGACTCAACTATATAAACTTTACACAAAGGACCAAATAAACACCGTGAGAAGTTAGGCTTGTTTTCGTGCAACTGCAACTGGTAAATGTCAAGCACTGGTGTGTTTCATGTGAGCGTGTCATAGTATATGCTCGATCTTCCTAATTTGTTACAAATACCAATTGAATGGTGTGTGTAGACAGATGATGTGCTTGTATGTTAAGTATATTTAAACCAGAACAACAATGGCCGTCTTCACGTGTGTGTGTTATTAAGCAAATTAGACAACGTGTCATGCATATAATTAGTAAATAGGATTAGGGTTCCTGGCGTGGATTTAATTAGGAGCAAACAGGGAGCAGGTGTCATTGCTCCCGGCGCGACATATGGTCTCCGCTTTGTTGACCTAGGCTGCGACCGCACCGAGTCTCTCAAATCCGCTAATCCATCATGTTTCACAGTAGAAGGCATTCCTGGCCGCTCTATGATTATGTCCCCAAATCCACAGTGCAACTGGTAAGAAATCGCGCCATCTTATGAATTGCTAATGTTTTGGTTTTGGAACGATCAGCTGGATAATGATCCCGGGCAGCCTCCTCCCCATGCATGGAGGCGCAAGCTCAACTGCCATGCTAATCTCTTGACGGAGTTTTCAGTCACCTTCAGAGAAGCCATGAGAATGGTGAGCTAACACATAGTTCCATAGTGTAACTTTCTTGTTAACTGCGCCTTGGCAGCTTGGTCTTGGAGTGCGGATGTATAGATTTGTACAAGCGGAACGTTCAAAAGGAAGAGTAAGTTCATAAATATATATCATGATCTACTAATTGTATATCATTCGTGCTTTCCAGACTCCTCCAATCGATCCATTCAAGCGCGCAACTAAGCCATCGGCTTGTCATGGTGTACCACTCGGTGGAATGGGGTAACTTGAATATATACTGAAAACACAAACGCTCATATCAACGGTTCGCTTCTTTACAGAGGAGGAAGCATTGGAAGAGGTTTCCGTGGGGAATTCAGACGGTGGCAACTTCTTCCTGCCCTTACTGATGAGAACCCAGTGCTAGCAAATCAGTTTTCAGTCGGTGCTGCCTGTTTACTTCATCGAAGATTGATGTTATACTAATGTGCGTTATTGGTTGTAGGTTTTTGTTACACGGGAGAAGGAAAACGGAGAGACTAAGAAGATCTCCTGCGTTCTTTCACCTCGTCCTCTAGAGCTTGACTCCGGGTAAGTTACACTATGTGTGTACATACATACACTCCAAAGATATATATAATTCTTTCAACTGTAGAAAGAAGGGACAAAGCTCGGGAATCGGTTCATGGGATTGGAACCTGGATGGTCAAGATTCAACATATCATGGCTTGTTTCCAAGAGCGTGGACCATTTACGATGGTACCCCTGAACATTATGCTGTGTGTGTGGTGGGGTGGATTGGGTGGGACTCAAACGATCCCTTAAATAACCATTAAATCGTTAATTAGGCGAGCCAGACCCAGAATTGAAGATCTCATGTCGTCAAATATCACCGTTTATACCTCACAACTACAAAGAGAGCAGCTTCCCAGTTTGTGTGTTTTCTTACGTGGTAATTCTTTATAATATAATAACGTCAATAAACTTAAATTAGACTTATTGGCATAACATAATAACCTTTTTCCTTTTTATCTTTAGATTGTGAACACAGGAAAGGAAGCTGCAAATGTCAGTCTCTTATTCACCTGGGCAGTAAGTACATCAACTTTACTACGCATTATATGGTTGACGTTATATCTTTTCAGAATTCCATTGGAGGTGAATCTCACTTATCTGGGGGACATTTTAACAAGCCATTTTCGTAAGTATGTACTTCTTTTGGTATTAAGTATATCTTAATGACTTATTTCAGAGAAGCTGACGGAGTCGATGGCGTTATACTTCACCACAGGTAGATTATACCACACACACGTGGGGGGTTATGTGCGCGTGTTTCTTATCTTTCTTATCTGGAACTTTCAGCACTGCAAAAGGACAACCGAATGTGGAGTTTGCAATTGCAGCTCGAAAGACCCCTGAAGTGAGTGTGTCAGTTTGTCCAAGCTTCTCGCTCTCTGGAAAAGGGAGCACGTACAGTGCAAAAGATATGTGGAATGAGATGAAAGAGGTTTGCAAGTTTTGTATGTAGTAATAATAACAATTATGGTACTTTATGATGAATGGTAGTAGCTATATAACATATAATTTCACTTGTTTACAGAAGGGAGGTTTTGATACAGTCTGGGAAGCGTCTGCTCCTTCTGCATTAAACACATCACAAGGAGCTGCTGTTTCTGCCTCAGTGACTGTTCCGCCTCGTGAAAAGAGAGTGATTGATTTCGCTCTTTCGTGGGATATACCAGAAGTTAAATTTCTCAAAGGCAGATCATACCACCGGTTAACTAACAAGTATTTTTCTATATCGTTTAAGTACAAACTTATTGTCTTGCAGGCGATACACTCAGTTCTACGGTACATATGGAGATGCTGCTCCGAAGCTCGTGCATGACGCGCTTATGGGTAGGTGGTAATCATTATTGACTGTTTATAGCTCCATGTTCATGCTGGTTCCTTTTTCCTAGATTATCCCAAGTGGGAGGCGGACATTGAGAAGTGGCAGGCTCCCGTTTTGAATGACGACAAGCTTCCGGAATGGTTTGTATCTATCTTCACAAGCACATATGGTTACTCTTGCATGTGCTTGTGTTGCATACGTGTGTAGAAAAGTTTCTACTGTCTAACATTGTGAAACTAATCAGGTACAGGTACACGCTTTTCAATGAACTCTACTATTTGGTGGTTGGTGGAACGGTCTGGACAGGTAGAATGACACATACACATGCACATGCATATATTTATCTAAATCATCAAACGGCAAGAGCTTGTGTGTGTGTGTGTGTGTGTGTGTGTGTGTGTGTAGAGAGAGAGGAGAGTCATCATAATCGGTTGAGCAACCGGGTTGGTGTTTGTAGATGGTAATCCTCCGTTACAAGGAAATGGAGAGCTATCAGTACCGGACACAGCATTCATTGCGCCTTCCTTCAGGTCAAATGGGTTTGCATCTAGAACGAACAGTGAGAGTAGCATAACTGGAGCAGTTGAAGAACTCGTGGAGATGATGCCCAATCTCTATGGAATCACTGGAGATGGCAACAGCAACTCCGATGTGGCAGTCTTGTCCGAAACTGAGGAAGAAATTGCAGAAAAGCTTGTCAAAGCAATGGAGGTATTCAATTAATGTTATGCGTGCATGTGTCTGTTATGCAACATATAGAGGTATTTGAATGCTACTAGAAGTATGCAAGTATGATAGTGTATATATTGTATGAAAGGACATGTTCTATACAATCAAATGTAGTGGCAGTAGCTTTTATGCTTGCTGCTACTACCACTGCTGATTATTTGGTGCAGGCTGCTATACTGAACAAGCAAATCACACCACGTGAGTTTCCCAATGGAACCTATTTGCTCGAAGAAGAAGAAGAGAATGTAGGGCAATTTTTGTACTTGGAGAGTGTAGAATATGTGATGTGGTGTACATACGACGTGCACTTCTATGCTTCATTTGCTCTCATCAGCCTTTTTCCTAAACTGGAGCTCAGTATTCAACGTGATTTCGCAGCTGCTACCCTATCTCACACTCCTGAACTTCTTAAGTTCTTGGCGGGAGGCAAGTGGGGTATCAAGAAGGTATGTGCACGTCCCTATGTATGTAGGAGTAATATGATGGAGTTTGTGAAGGTTTTGGGTGCTGTCCCTCACGACTTGGGAATTCATGATCCTTGGGTGGAAGTTAATGCGTACAACATTCATGATACAAGCAAATGGAAAGATCTCAACTCAAAGTTTGTGCTACAGGTATTCAAGGGATGAATTAAACTAATACGCACACACACCGGTGTTACAGATCTACAGGGATGTTGTTGCAACGGAAGACTTGAACTTTGCTAGAGCTACTTGGCCAGCAGTCTACATGGCGATGGCTTACATGGACAGATTCGATCGAGATCGGGATGGGATGATTGAGAATGACGGGTTTCCTGATCAAACGTACGATACGTGGACTGTCCATGGTATAAGTGCATATTGTGGTGGATTATGGCTAGCTGCTTTGCAGGTATATATGTTTTTTAAGTTAGCCTTTAAGTCACTAAGTTCTATGTGTAGCCGTTTGATGTTCATATGTAGGTGTTTGTGTAAGAATGATACTTGTATTGTATATGATCAAGTAATGCTGCGTGTGTGTTATCCTGTATGCATTGTACTTTACTACGTTATTTACTCTTGGGTACACACACACATTGACATTTCGGTTTTAGGCAGCTGCAGCAATGGCAGAGAAAGTGAATGAGAAGAATGCAGCAGACTATTTTCTGAAGAAGTTTAGGGATGCGAGGAAGGTTTACGACAGTAAGTTGTGGAATGGTTCATATTTTAACTACGACAGTGGAACCAGCAGTAACAGTAATTCCATACAAACGGATCAAATGGCTGGACAATGGTATGCTTGGGCTTCTGGACTGCCTCCACTGTTCGATGATTACAAGGCACGTAGTGCATTACAAAAGATATTCGATTACAACGTAATGAAAGGTAACCTTTAGCATGAAATTTAGCTGTAGGTATCCTGTTTAACGTCTGGTAGTGAGAAGCCTTATCGTAATTATACGGTATACATGCATATAGTGAAGGATGCCAAACCATTATAACATCTTTAGCTGGTTTCCTTGATCAGTGAAAGGGGGCAAGCTTGGGGCTGTGAACGGGATGCATCCGAATGGGAAAGTTGACGAGACAGCAATGCAGTCGAGGGAGATATGGAGTGGAGTAACTTATGCAGCAGCCGCGGCTATGATCCATGAAGGAATGCTGGACCAGGCCTTTACTACTGCTGAAGGCATCTACAATGCTGGCTGGTCCGAGAATGGCTATGGGTCTCTCTCTCTCTCTCTCACACACACACACGCACAAAACTAATTAAGAGGATGTTCGTTAATTGTAGGTACTGGTTTCAGACGCCTGAAGCCTGGACAACGGACGGTCATTTCCGGGCGCTGACTTATATGAGGCCGCTGGCGATATGGGCAATGCATTGGGCGTTGTATCCTCCGACGTGTGTAGCAGCTGGTCCTAGGATCCCGGCCAGGGAGGAATCCTCACACCCCACCTTGTCATCGTCTTCTTACCTCTACGCTGGTTTTGCCAAAGTGTCTGAAGCTCTCAAGAACGTCCCAAAGCCGCCTATACAGAAGCTCCGGTCCTGTTTCCATGACCTCTGCTACCGCTGCTGGAAGACGTGTTGCTGCTGCCGCTAGAAAATGCATCTTGTTCGAACTTACCACACATTCTTCAATTATAACGATGTTTTAGTATGTTCATGACGCTCCAATAAATGCTTTTTTATATTGTTTTTGCATAGTTGTTTTTGTTTTCTGTAATGCTGAAATAGGGGAAGTGATGTGCTTCACATTATAATACACGAACAAAGAGTTTCACCGCAAACAGATTTATTCCAACAGACGTAAACAGGTCGTGCCAAGATACTTTTAACCATTGATTGGATCGACAAGTCCCCTCAACTCATCAAATAATCGCCTTAACCCGTTACATGACACACTCCTACTAAGTTACATATCCGGAAATGTATGAAAGATAAGAAGAGATATAAACTCCACTATGCATGATTATGTTTGCTTACAACAATATATAGAGAGATCGATCAAATTTATGTTTCAGCTTGTTTTAGATATGGTGGTTTCACGCAGCTACAATCCCATCCAACCACTCAATGATGTCCAACGTGACAGAATCTCTTTCCACCTCAAACAGCAAGTCGTGCAGCAATCCTTCGTATAGCTTAATCTTCTTCTCTTTGGCACTAGCAAGGTCATAGAGGCTCTGGGAAGCAGCCGGATCCGTAACCTTATCCTCGGTTCCATGCAACACAAAGAACGGTGTACTCACGTTGTGCAGATTCTTTTGGAGAAAAGCCGTGATCCTCAGTATCTCAGTTCCTGTTCGAATTCTTATAGGACCCGTATACACCAACGGGTCCGAGTACTTGGCAACCTGTTCGACAGGATCACTAGTCACTGGCAAACCGCGCCTATTTGCTGCTCGGAACTGGTACCTGGGAAGGAGTATAGAGAAAAGTGGACAACAACCTGCCAAATCCAAGTCACTCCACTCCACCCACAAACACAATATTATGCAGATATTTTACCGTTACAACCGGATGAGAAGCTTGAACTCGAAGAGCTGGGGACGTCAATATCATTCCTGTCACAAGTTTTTCCAACCTCCCTCGTAGGGCTGCCTGTACAACATGCTTAGCTGACACTACTTAAAAGATAGATACATTCAACTATTAACAATTAAAAAACGTACCATTCTCAAGATAACACGTAATTAGCTAAACATACAAACCTTCAAAACTATGGCACCACCGGTAGAATGACCGAAAAAAAAAATTGGTTTTCCAGGGTACTCAGCAGAAGCCTTCAATAGAAAATCTTCCTGAATCCAAGTTCAGACGCATAAGTCTGGCCTTACGGTTAAAAAAAGATACAACTTACTGCATCTGAAACGGCATGATCGAGTGATTCTACGTAGCCGTGAAGTCCATCGCTGCCTCCATGTCCTGTACTAGAAAAGCATGTGAAATATGTAAGAGCGATATGACCAAGGATGACAATGCAACCCGAGCAAGTGAAAGCATGTAGGGCATGGTTAAAACAGCTTTCTTACCAATCCAATCCATCCCAAAAACGGTGTACCCACGTCGATTGAGCTGTTTAGCGAAGCGTGCATAGCGTCCACTGCAAAAAGAGCGTGGCAATGAGAAGAATCTAGGAATGCAGAATTGAATCTCACCCAACAAAAGCCCACCAACTTGCAACCTCTCAAAGTTGGGAAGTTCCCCAACACTGAGGCAGTAGCCTAGTAGTACAAGAGAAAACAAAACTGTGCATTGCAACAAGAAATTAAACAGAAGCGCACCTGTGCTCATTCAATCCGTGTAGAATTGCTACAATGCCCCTGCACACAAAATCCGACATGAAAAGCGTCTTATTATGTGAAAGTTCAAAGCTTACTTGACATGTTCACCGTGGGCAGGAGCCCAGGACTGTGTGAAGATGGTTTGCCCTCTGGAGTTGACAAACAAATGGTCCCGCCACACAGTCCCGGATTTGTCCAAGTCCCATTGCTTGCTTTTCCTCCGAGCCAATGCCCTGCGTACTGATGCATCGTCCTCCTTGAGCCAAAATCGAGACCAAGACCATGAAGAAACCTGAAGATTACCTCCGCTGGTGCTGGCCACACATTCTGGGCAGCTGCAAAAGCCGCCCCATGAACACAACCCAATACAGAGCTCTCCGCACTGCTCTCAATGATGCGCGCCAATCGATGACCACGCCCTGCACAGGCACCGGCACACTCTGCTGCGACATCGTCTTCCTGCCCTAAATCTGGACACCGTCAACCCTAAATGCTGAACATTCCTCCAGAATATGCGTATCCATAGAATATGCGTATCCACATTTGGCGCCATGGATATTCTTCTGCGCGCACGATGTTTCTAGGGTTGTTCTTGTGGGCGAGATGGGGAGAACGCGCTACCTCGGAGTGTCGTCCAGCAGTAGCGGGAGAGCTATCGCATCTTCATGGGCAGCTGTGCCACGCGTTTCTGATGCATCTGCACACCAGTTGTTCGTGTCCAGGGTCAATGCCGATGCCTCGGGCTTGGCAATTGCAAACTACTCTGTCGATGTCGATTTTCTTCAGGGCGAGGTATGATTTCGCTCACGTTCCCCAGTCGCTCACAATTTCGTGTTATCAGGTGTCTGTACTGCGGACGGGAGACGAAGCTCCTGAGAACATTGCTGTTCATCCCTGTGGTGACATAATACTCTGTTCCTTCTCCTCTGGCTGCAGGCAAGTTCATTCAAGTTGGGAACACCATTTAATCTTAAATTATCTCTTTGTGCAGATTGGTGGAGGTCCGAGATGGCGAGCTGAATTTCTTGATACCGATCCACTAGCCTTACATTTAATTGGTGCACAGAACAAGCTCGCCTTCAGCGTGGATGTTCCAGATTTGCCTGTGGCGGTAAGGTAAGCTGAGTCGTGTGTGCGTGCGAAGTAAGAATAGTGATACCGATTGTTATCTCGTAGGACGGTCACCTGCGTGTCTTCGACTGGCCCAGCATGAACATTCTTATTGACGAGGCTAAAGCGCATAAGAGCATCAAGGACTTGGACTTCAGGTAGCAGCATATATATTGATATACATATGGCTCAGTTGGGAACTTTACAAGCAGTTTGGACGGGGCCTTGCTGGCATCAACGTCAGATGATGGTCCCTGCCGCATTTGGGAGCTTGAGAAAGCAGTTCCACTGACATCGTTGCACCGTGAGAAAGTAAGCATTCTCTGTTTTATGCATTTAATACATGTGATACACAATCTGGTATAATGAGCTTTATTTCATCCAGTCTGAAAGATTCGGACACTGTAGATTCTCACGAAACGGAACACAACCCTTTTTGTTCGTCATTGCCAACAAAGGTATATTGGAATCACCTCCTTATTGTTTTGTATTCATTCTCCGCTCCGTCCGTGTTACAGATAGAAAGGGATATATCGCAGTGTGGGAGATTGTTAACTGGCGTAGGCTAGGATCAAAAAGGTTTTTGGAGGAAGAAATCTCCGCATTTACTACTTCTTGTGATGGGAAACGGCTTGCAATGTAAGTAGTACCTTAAACACTGGATTTAGCCTAGACTAACGGCAACATATGTAGCGGTGGAGCACATGGAGATGTGGCAGTCATAGAAGTAAAGAAGATGGAGAAGCGACAGCAGGTGAAAAATGCTCATTTGTCCGCTGTCAGCTTCGTTGAGCTGTCACCAAATTCGAGGTTAGCTGAAGATTCCCTAGAACATATCTTTAGTTGTATCTTATGGAACTTTAGCTAATCTGGATGCGTGTGCATGTAGAGCCTTGTTATCGCTTTCAACGGACGGAAATGTCAGAGTAACTGCAACATATGTACCGGCACCATGGAAAGGTGATATTCGTTGTTCATGAAAAGCTGACGACGTAATCCTTATGTGCAGATTGGCAGGTTTACTTTCTTTTGATTGGGCTGATCGTCATGTCCGCCTTGCTCTTCTATGTTTTTTTCGAGTATTCGGATTCGTTTTGGAGTTTCCCACTTGGTAGAAACCAACCCGGAGGCTCACCTTTGCGAGCTATTTATGGTGATCCTGCGGGGGAGGATCCAAGTGGGGTATGGTAAACAACTGGGCGACTATACTAATCCTGAGTCTTAGTAACCACTAGCTAGATAGATAGGCTACACACAAGTGTCCTTCACGAGCGTAGTTATTTATTTGTCACGAGACGCAAAGCTGGCACACACAGACGATAGATAGATATCCAGAGGCAGCACGTGAAGCTGCAACAATATGCACTCTAGAATGGCGTTGAGGCCTCTCGAAATAAAAAGAGAAAAGCAAAAGGTTCCTTAGATCATTGATGGATTCGGGCTAAAAGCTGTTTTGCAGACACGTGCTATGCTTCTCAGCCAGGAGGCCTGGGGACGTTTCCTGTCACCAGTAACCAGGGCCTCCTACAAGGTACAATTTACTATAAATTACAGAGCTTCTTCTCTGACGTACCGCATAGAAAAACTTTGTATTGGATAGATAGAAATAGCTTTATATGATATGGCTCGGCAGCTCTCGAAGAAGTACAGGGAGGGTAGCATGATCTACAGAGTAGTTTCAGACTCTGTGATTACAGCAGCAACTGTTTCTACAGAGAAACACCGGCCGTCGATCCTGAAAAACTCTTCAACCGAGGTTGCCAAATGCGAGTGCTGTGGGCTTGGAGAGGAGTGCACGGTGGGATACGTGAAGAGGGTAAGGGAGCAGCACTGTGGACATTTTGTGTGTGGACTGTGTGCTGAAGCTGTCAAGGAGGAGCATGGGAGGCTGGCATCCCAGTGCAGGGATGACTGTGGTAGCAAGCTTGATCAAGCTATCAAAGTCCACATGAACATATGCAAGCAGTTCAACTGTGCAGTGAGGGAGCATCCGGTCGCAGCAGCAACAACTGCGATGAGGCAGCTGCTGGTGAGACGGGCAGGTGGAGGGAGTCCAAGGATTGAGAAGAAGGCAGCTCATGGATTTGGGATTTCCAGAAGCTCTTCGTGCATTCCAGCTCTTGCAGCGTCTAACGTTCAGTTTTGAAGGTGTTCCCGTTAGTATAGGACATTACCATTGTCGTATTTTATTATATGTCCATTGCCTGTTAAACAGTTTATTCATTTATATATGACTTATCTCTCAATTCTAAAATGAGAAGAAAAAGCACAATGAAGATTGCATGCACACATACACACACAAGCGCTCACTTAATAGTAAAGATTCCATTGGGCATAACTCCACAAGAGTAAACAAAGCAGAAAGAAACACTACCTACATATATATATATATATATATATATATATATACAGAGAGAGAGAGAGAATACAAAGTATCCTCGTGACATATGTGTGGTTGCTTCGCAGTTTAAATATCACCGTTACAAGCGTCTAGAGGGTCTAAGGCGACTGATGCATCCATAACTACCTGCATTGTATTAATGAAGACTTAAGAGATCACCAACAATGAGAATACAAAGAGATACCTCAAAGTCATGCTCCGCGCTCTTCAGCCTCTCTTTGCATTCCTTCAAGCCCAAATATGCCCGTTGCACCTGATTGCTAGACACTTGAATTCAACTAACGAAAGTGAGGGGACTTACCTTCCTCATGAAATCAGCACGCTGAAGAGCTGCTGCAGATAGAGTTGCCAATGAGGCTTCCAATTTCTACCAAACAATGCCGTTAGTTGTGTGTGTATTTGTGAGAGAGAGAGACACGTATTCCATACCTTCTCCTTGGTTTGAAGTTCTTCGATCATGTGACATGCTCGTTCTAGTTCGCTTTCTAACGTTGTCACCTGTAAAAACGCATTTACCTTTCAAAAAAATTAATTATATATAGCTTGCCTGATTTCTTCGCTCTCGTTGAACTTCCAGGGCCTTAATTAACTCTTCTTTCAGCTGTCGAATGCCAATGGCGACTTAATAAAAGTGGTTGTTTTGCAAAATAAAAAACCGAAACCCACCCTGGTATTGTCGGAAATAATCTCCTTTGTTGAACTTTTCTTCTTCTCATGGCTAGAAACAACAACACATATATAGAGAGAGAAGGGGAGGACGATGACTTACCGATGGTCACGTGAACCAGAAGCACTTCGAGTTCTAGAGCGGCTCCTATCTAGATCAAATTAAAAACGAACAATACTCACTTCATCTGTTGCTATCATAATTATAGATAATGCATACCACGGTCACGACGATGCACTGGAGAGCGGTCACGACCAGACCAATGATTTGAAGACCTTTTACGTCTGGGAGAGTGACGGCCTCTCCTGTAAATCTATGTCTATATGAGGAGGGTAAACGACAAGCAAACGAGAATAAACCTGCTGTCTATATCTCGCCGGTAAGGTTCACGGTAGCCAATTTTGCTAGTCACTTCATTAACCTTGATTGACCTTCCCGCCATAATCTGCCCTACCCTACACGTTGTAACAATGCTGACACTGACGAAAACGAGTGATTACCTGGCCATCCATTTCATAGATAGCATTGCTGGCTGCTTCAGGAGTAGTAAATGTCACAAATCCATAGCCGCGAGAATGACCATCCAGATCCACCACAATCTGTCCAAAACATACATAAATGACCGGTGGCGCCGCGATATAAACAACACCTTGACGGACACGACTTCGCCAAACTCCTCGAACGTACTGCGCACAAGCTCCTCACAGACATCGTATGCCAATCCTCCGACATAGACCGAATTCGGATCGGTCATGACTGCAGCAGGCCAAGAACTCCGGACAAGAACCTTAGCGGAATATGCTAGAGCATATCCCGTGCGGTTTGCGTTTAGGGTTGATGAAAGCATGCTTTTTTCATAGTTTTGCGAGTGATGGTAGAGCAGATGATGCAGTCCAGCTTGGACGTGTTTGTAGCTTCTTTCTCTTTGATTCTGGCATTTCTCCTGTTCACACTCATCGCCTGCTTATTTGGCGCTATCAATTTCGTGCATAGCCTCGTTGCATGATATGCCTAGGACCCAAGCTCAGCACGGGATTGCGGGTCTCGTCCTGCATTCTGACTCTCATGTTGACAGGCTCCCCGTTCCGACTCGAAGTCCTGATGCCCTATCGTCCTTTGATCTGGCCATCCAAATCCATCCCTTTGCGTCCCTCCGTGCCCGCGTCTTCATGCCCAAGCGAGATTTATTGTAATTCCAGGTTGCCTGTTGTCTTGTACTTTCACGGTGGGGGTTTCGTACTCTTTGGAGTTGATTCACTCTTCTACCATGATTTCTGTTCTAAGGTAGCCGATGACTTGAGGGTGATAGTGATCTCCGTGGATTACAGGCTTGCTCCTGAGGACAGACTTCCAGCAGCATATGAGGATGCTGCGCTGTCTCTCGAGTGGCTTAAGCAACAGAGGTCCTGTTCCGTTCTTGCTGAGCATGGAGATATGTCACGGTGCTTCATGATGGGAGACAGTGCAGGTGGCAACATTGTGCATAATGTGGCAGTAGCTGGCCACCCAAGCGGTGACTTTTTGCGAGGGGCTGTGCTTATCCAGCCCTTCTTCGGAGGGGAGAAGAGAACCCAGCAGGAACTGGTTATGGAGGACGATAAGTACATCTCCTTGGTGTCCAATGATACACTCTGGAAGCTGGCTCTGCCAGAGGGGGCGGACAGGGATCATGCATATTGCAACCCCGTGATAAAGCGTGTGAGGAGGATGTTGAAGCTACTGGTGGTAGTTGGGGGACGTGATCCCATGTACGAGAGGCAGCGTGAGTACGTGGAGATGGTTAAAGGTGCTGGCGGGGACGTTAAGTTAGCCGATTACGGAGAGGCCAGCCACGGCTTTCTGGTGTTCAACAAGAAGCCAGCAATGCTGGGTCGATTGCTACACGACTTAAACAACTTCTTCAATTCTGCGGGCGCATCAAAGATGTAATTTGTGATTGAGAAATAAATGTTGAGTTTAATGTCATCAGTTACAAAAGACTCTGAAGAATATCCCCCGCATTAACGCCATTATTATTATTATTATTAGCAAGAGGCACCACCGCTTACTGTAATTCGTTGATTCACCCAAGGGAAGATTTAGAGTTAGGCGGGGGTTCTCTTTACAAAAATTCAGCCTGACGTGGCTTACGATTATGATTCGCATGCTTGCACCCCCCTGAGAATGCCTCCTTTGGCTCTCCTCCTGGTCAGCTCCGAAACAGCTAGTATGGACTCGATTACTGGGGGTCTCACACACGATGAGAAATGCGTTGCTGCAAGGAAGAGCACTCGGAGGAGGTCTAAGAGCATCGGCAACATTGGTGAGCAATGCAACAATCCGCTCTTCAATAAGGACGAGCCGGTGGAAGAGGCCGAAGGCGGCGTTGATGAAGAAGTGATGGTAAAGCAGGACAAGGGAGGCTTCCATCCTCTCAGCCTCATCAGCAGCCTCATCTCGTGCTGGCACCAGCAGAAAACCAGCGCCACTGACTGCAACAACAACAAGGCTTGGGAGAAGCGACGAGCTGCAGCCCTGGTGGAACTGAACAAGCGGCAGCAGGCTGCGCTTGCAGACAAGCAAGACACCATCGACATGCTCGAGTGGCAGCTGGAGCAGCTCCAGATGATGGCTACTCGAGAACACGAGCTCCAAGGGTTGGAGAGCTCGCCAACGTCTGGTACATCCTCAGGTGGGGACCGAGCTGCCAGCAACGGTTCTTCTATTTGAGATGGCTGTGGTACGAGCCCGGTTGTCCATAAGGTACTTTTGCAATGTGTTCATAAAGCAGATGGAGGTGTCTGGTTACCCCGTGTGCCGCACGCTAGCCGACATGGAACCGACGAGTGCATTCTTGAGGAAGGAACACACGGCCTTTGTCCTGGATTCCAGGATCAACAAGGCATTCTTCCACTGCTTTGAGAATGACAGCTTTGATGACAGTGGGTTGATGAAGATACTCGATACTGCAAGGAGGTGCAGCACAAGGTTAGACGAGTACAAGCGGATGAAGCTGTTGAATGTGGCCGATGCAGTGAACAGCAGCAGCAGCGTGTTCGAGCCTGAATTCCTGCGCTTCTGCCAGACCAAGACCAAGGAAATGTGGGCCTTGTTCCAGATGAGCATGGTGTTCAAGAGCGTGGAGGAGCGCGAGGCGTTCACGGGTGCATTCCTAGACGTTGCCAAAGGCGTATGGCTGCTGCACAGGCTGGCTTTCTCCATGAATCCGCCGGTTGTCATTGTCAGGGTTGGCAAAGGGATGGAGATTAACGAGATCTATGTTGAGCCGGTGGCAGTTCCAGAGGAGCCTTGCCGGCCAGCCAAGGTGGAGTTCATGATTATGCCGGGCTTCCGGGCTCAAAACAAGGTTATCAAGTGTCAAGTCTACCCTCATATTAGATAGCTACATGATCTTTATTATCTTACAAGGAACCTCAAGGCGAAGAGGATTGTGGCAAGGGCTTCTTGAAATCAATCTTGTCTACTTTAACCTCGCCTTCAATCAGCTCGTAGACGTAAACCACCACTCTGGAGCCGTCAATGTCCATCAAGACAAAACTGGGGTTAACGTCGTATGTGATGCTGCTGTATGCTCCAGTTGCAGAGCCTGGGTTGATGATGACGCCACCCTCGTGCTTGTACGCCTTGAACTGGTGCGTGTGTCCGGTTATGAGTATGTCAACGTCCAGTTGCCTCTGCAGCATTGCCAATGAATCCAAATCTCCCCAAGGGATCACCTATACACCCGAGTTTTTTTTTACTGAAACATATAGGAGTCTTCGTTCCAATACCTACCTGGTGACCATGACAGAGCCCGATCTTAAAGCTTCCAATGGTCAGCTGCTTTGTTTCTGGATACCGACCGTCCTCGTCGAATTCGCCTCTCACAATGTGGACGTCTGGTGAGAGACTCTTCAGATATTCGTGGACTTCCTGTAAAAGAGCGGATGTAGTAAAACAGAGACTGTGTGTAGGAAAATAGAAATCAAGTGTTTTGGATCTATAATAGATCATCCTCTTACCTTGACGCAGAGGTTTCCGGGGCTAAGGATGTGCTGGATCTTACCGGGCACCAGCATGGACTTGAACTTTGCGGGCAAATCCGGCGACCTGTGCGGAATGTGGAGATCTCCGAGTGCCAACACGAGCACCATGATCCCCCGGTCAGAACCTTAAAAAGAATTGAAGTTTAGGGTTTAGAGAATAAAAATAACACATGGGGGCGGCCTGAGAAGATCGCCATGGATTATGGCACGAAGAGAGCGCACATTGTTGCCATCGATCAGGCTCCTCCTGTGCGGCCTGGCGCTGCTCGTGGTCGCCTCGCTCTCCATCCTAGTTACGCACTTCCTCGATCTGGATCGCGATCCTCGTGAATCTGTTTCCCAGGTAATTAGCGGCATCTTTTTTCTGTCAATTACATTTATAATATGTACAGGCCGAGCACCAAAGGCCTGTTACTGTGGATGATCTAATCAATGTGCCAGTAAGTTTTGTCGTTGGGTCCTTTGTCCTGTTGTTAATGTGCTTGCTTGCAGGGCAGCAGCAGTGTATCATCCGACAGCATTTGGAATTCTAAATATGCTGATCACTATTACGGTTGTAGTAGCCCAAGTAGCAACTATTCAGGTACCTTTTTTGTTTCTTCTTACCGATGACGTTTGCGTTTGCATATCAGATGTGCCATACAGTCGAAACGGCTTTTTAATGATTCAGGCCAGCGGAGGCCTCAACCAACAAAGAATCGGTGTAAGTCGTCGCTCTACTGCATTTGATTAGCTTTGCGAGGTGCGTTTGTAATTTGCAGCTACTTGCAGATAACAGATGCGGTTGTGGTGGCGAGGATACTGAATGCAACTTTGGTGGTTCCCAGTTTGGATCACACTTCATTTTGGAAAGATAACAGGTATTCTTGCTCTCTCCTTTCGCATTTGACGTGGTTCTGTTTTGATATCGCAGCAATTTCAGTGACATTTTTGATAAAGAGCATTTCATAACGACACTTGCGCGTGACGTAAGGATTGTGGAGGAATTGCCTTTCCGCTTTCGAGACTCCAAAAGCCAGATATCTCTGCGCGTTCCCCGGAAGAGCAGTCCCCACTATTACCGAAGAGCTATACTTCCTACACTTCTTAGAAGACATGTAAGTGTGCTTTGCTGGGAAACAGCTGATTCAAGTGGTTCATTTGACAAAATGCAGGTTGTGCGGCTAACCAAGTTTGACTACAGGCTCGCAAATAATCTTGACAAAGACTTGCAAAAATTGAGGTGTAGAGTCAACTACAAAGCCTTGCAATTCACGAGGCCAATTGCAGAGATGGGCCGTAAGCTGGTTCAACGGATGAAATCGATGAGCGGTGGTCGCTTTATTGCTCTACATTTGCGGTATGCCTCGTTTCTTACTAGCAAGCCTGTAGCTGAACTTTGGTACCGATGTATGTTCTCCCCTGCAGGTTTGAACCCGATATGCTAGCCTTCTCAGGCTGCTATTACGGAGGGGGTGATACAGAAATCAGGGAGCTGGGAGCCATTCGCAGGCGGTGGAAAAACTTACATGTAAGGCATGCAGCCGTACTTTGGCTGTAACTATAATGATTGTGGTACAGGTCCGAAGCCCTGAAAGGGAACGAAGGAACGGGAAATGCCCCTTGACACCTTTGGAAGTAGGCCTCATGTTACGAGCTCTGGGATTCAACAACGAAACATACCTGTACGTAGCATCGGGTGACATATATGGTGGGGAAGGGACTCTATCTCCCCTGCGGACGCTCTTTCCTTACTTCTATACCAAGGAAAGTTTGGCGAGCGCGGAAGAGCTGATGCAGTTTTCTACATATTCCTCCCGAATGGCAGCCATTGATTACATCGTCTGCAATGAGAGTGACGTGTTTGTCACTAACAACAACGGAAACATGGCACGTATTTTAGCTGGTCACAGGTAAGTTAGCCAGGCTTGACTCCTTTGGTGTCATCTAACCTGGATGGTTGGATGTAGACGCTACGCTGGTCATAAGCGAACAATTCGTCCAAACACAAAGAAACTGGGCTCTTTTTTCTTGTTGAGGAAGGATATGGCGTGGGAAGTGTTTGCTGCCAGGTTACGTAGCCTGCAAAAGGGATTCATGGGTGACCCTAATGAGAGGTCGGTAAGGCGCGATGTGTTTGAGAACCCGAGCGTTTGTATCTGCCACAAGACGCAAGAAGTGGAAGGGAGACGGGCAGCCGATGAACAGGAGAAGCTGGATGCAGGCGAGGATGAGGACGAAGAGTTCAACATCGATGAGGTGTTGCAAGAACATGAAGACGGCGAGTGGGGATAGCCAGTACATGTAGCGGTTAACGTGTAACAATTATTCTGTACAAAGTCATAACGGACAATACCCTAACAGAGATCCATTATAATAGTCTGAAGTAAGAAAACAGAAAAGAGATAGTACATGGTTTGATCGCTGTCAAGTTCACAGCCTGTTTCTAAGCTCCTTCCGGAGGATTTTGCCGGCTGGATTCTTTGGGATGGAGTCAACAAAGTACACAAAGTGTATCTTCTTGTAGAATACTACCTGCGCACTGTTAGTCACAAAACAATCCTTTGACCGGTTGATGGGATGCTTACCTGTTTGGCCACAAAGTTTTTGATCTCTTCTTCAGATATTTGCAGGCCAGCTGCCCGAACCACGAACGCGACTGGCACTTCACCGGTTAGATCGTCCTTGTTTCTGCAAGCAACAAAAGCAACCACATCTGAGATTCTCTCTTTACCATGCCATGAAGAACTTACCCAACAACAGCGGCATCCGAAATGGACGGGTTTGATATCAGGAGGGCTTCCAGTTCTGCGGGAGCCACCTGCACGTATACACTGTTATTCTAAGAATAAAACACGATCGTGACACGTGATATTACCTGGAATCCTTTGTACTTGATGATCTCCTTCACCCGGTCCACTATAAACACCTCGTCATCGTCATCGATCACGGCCACGTCACCTGTGTGCAGCCAACCATCCTTGTCTATTGTGGCCCTTGTGGACTCTGGGTCGTTCAAGTAGCCTGCATTTCATATTAGCAAAAACAAGAAAAAAAAAAAAAAGACGCCTTGTTACCTTTCATTATCTGCGGCCCCCTGATGCAGATTTCACCAGGTTGGTTCCGAGGCAGCGAAGCACCCGTTTCTGGATCCACCACCTTCACCTCTGCGTTCCTAACAACAGTTCCACAAGATCCGGGCTTGAAGCTGAACGGATACTTTGCAAATCCCAAACAGAGCGCTAGAACAGGACCAGCCTCAGTCATCCCGTATCCCTGTCCAACCACAGCCTTGGGCAATCTGGCACGGAAGGCCTCCTCAATGTCCTTGCCAAGAGGTGCAGCACCAGACTGCACCAACCGGATGGAGCTCAAATCATAGCTGGCTACTATCGGGTTCTTGGCAAGTGCAAGCACAATGGGTGGCACGATAGGAGCAATAGAGATTTTGTACTTGATGACAAGCTCCAATAGTTGGACAAGCTCAAACTTGGGCATGATAACAATGGTGGCAGCTACTCGGAGAGAACATAGTAGGATGGAGTTGAGGGAGTATATGTGGAACATGGGCAGCACACAGAGCACAGCGTCACCAGCACACATATAAAGGTTGGGATTCTCACCGTCCACCTGCTGTGAAATGCTGGAAACCAAGCTCTTGTGCGTGAGCATCACTCCTTTGGGAAGCCCCGTTGTTCCAGACGAGTATGGAGTGCAACCACATCATCAGGATCTATATCAACACTTGGACAATCTGACTCATCGGCATCCGTAAGAGCAGAAACGTGGAGAAAGTTGTCCACCTCCTTGTCAATGGTCATCACTTTGATTGCGTCCCCTTCGACAAGGAGACTCTGCAGCTTGTCAATGTAGACCGACTGTGTGACGATGAGTTTGGCTCCGGAGGCCTTGACTTGCTTGGCAATCTTGCCGGGGTGTAGAAAGGATTGGCAGTCGTTGCAATAGATCCACGTAATGCACTACCAAGAAAGACAAGCACGAATTCTAGGCTGTTCGGAAGGAGGAGCATGACGACATCGCCCTTAGCAATCCCGAGCTTACCAAGCCCAGCAGCAACCCTGCGAATGGAAAGATCCAATTGCAAGTAGCTGAGCTCCTTACCGGTGGATCCATCCACAAGCGCAGTCTTGTCACCATGCTCTTCAACAGATCGTTGCAGGCAATAGGTGGCAAGTGGAATGTGGTTGGGAATTTGGATGTCTGGTAGCTTCGACCTGAATATGTGTTCCTCCGCCTTGCTTGCTGGCTCTCTCAGCACAAATGCTGCAGGAGACTCCAGCTCTGCTACTGCTGCCATTCTCAAAAACTATACAGACAGATCGAGGCTGGGATCCGCCTACCTACCAGAGTACACCTGGATCTCAGCGAGTGGTAGGAATTGAATCGCGAGGAGGTTGGCAGGGAGAATGCCAGTGCAAACGAGGGAAGGAATGGGGCAATTAGATATAGTAGCGCACACACTTACTGGTCGCAGCCACCTACCTCCATGGACGGGATGAGACTGTCCGCTGCACACGTTTGACTCAACTCCGTCCCACGTTGCCCACGTTGGACACCCACCGTGGCCCGGTCAGCGCCACTCGTCTTCGACCTGGTATCCGTTTGACTCTACTGTGCGGTGCGTGCAACTATCACTCGAATCATAATACATAATTTCCCGCTCTTTCTTGCCCTAACCTAGGGCTTATGGATGGGGCGAGGGTCTACTTGTCGCGGAGCCTGCTCCCACCGGATCTCATCGCCACTCTTCACGACCTCCTCAAACTCAACGGAGCCGTCGTCTATTTCTGTTGCGATCCCTCTGCTCGATCTCCCCAGGATTTCCACGTCCTCTTCTCCCTTGATTCGGTACGTGCAATTATCCTTTAGTCGCATCTAAATCCTGGCACAGGACAAGTGTCGGTCTCTGCAGGAAAAGGGCTGCCAGGTTGTGGGTAAGTTTGCCTGCATTCTGCTCTAATGCCCATATTCATTCTTCCTGGGACAGGCCCACAATGCGTTTTTCAATGCGCCACACAGCGGAGGCCTCTTCCAAAACGGGGCTGCACATGTTGCCTCGCACTCGAAGGCGTCAGGGTTTATGCAGCTGGCTTAGATCCTCAGGAACAGGTACCTTATTCCATTCGATGCGACTTCAGCCAGTTCCTTGTATCTGCAGGCCAAGATTGAGCTGCTCGTGAATTCCACGTGCGGCGTTCTGGACACGAATGTTTCGTCGGCTACCAACTTCGTCATTGCCACTAGCGTCCTGTTTCCAGAGTATCAGGTTAGTCACTCTACGTTCCTCGACAAATATGCTGGCTGATATTATTTTGTAGCTAGCACGCAGGCTAGGGAAACCGATTGTTAGCTTGACCTGGCTAGAGCAGTGTTACCATGAACACCAGCTTGTGTCCCATGAACCGCACATGCTTCCTGCATTGTTCGGACTCACAATCTGTGCAACTCAGGTAGCTATTGGTAGGTATTGCTGTTGGCTACTGCGATCAGTATTCACTTGTTTTCCGTCTCCAACAGATGTGCGCACGAGAATATGGGAGGCTGCTGTAGAACATGGGGCATCTTACTCAGCAAATTTGACGGTTGACTGTACACATCTGATTGCAACTATATCCTTGTTCATGCGAAACCTCAGTGCTTTCTCTTCTCTTTCTTCTCCCTTGACTAAGAACACGCGCCTCATGGACCAAAGTACACGTTCGCAAAGAGATGGGGAAGTGTCAAGATTGTCAATCAGAACTGGCTGTGGGAGAGTATCGCCATGAAAGGTATGCACGGTTTCCATGCCATAGAACTTGACAGTGGCAGTTTGAACTGCAGTGCGCCTTGACGAGAACTTATTCCAGTTGCCAGACTCACCTGCACACAGCGGTGACACGGCAGACGTGATGGCCTCTGACATGGACGCCTCCAATGCTGTTTCTGAACGTATACCTGAAGTACAAGGACCTCTGCCCGTCGAAGCACGACAGACTGGAGATAGGCACGAGAGCAACACTGCCAATTCGGCTTCACGGAGCCATTTGTACTTGTCTAATTGCCGGTTCTACATAGTTGGATTCCAGGCGGAACAACTGAAACGGCTGGTGCAAATGGTCCACGATGGTGGAGGAACCAGGTACATGGAGCCGAATAAGACAGTTACGCATGTGGTTCTGGGAGACGTGTCTCAGAGGTAGAAGTGCTTTTGTTTTCATACTGACGTAATCGCCAGATGTGCTTTGTTCCGTCCAGTGAGTTACAGACCATTCAGCAGCTGGCAACTTGGGGTGCCATACATGTTGTTAGTTCAGTTTGGCTTGAGGAGTGTGCACAAGAGAAGCAGGAAATTAGTCTGAAGAGTGAACATGCACCGGCTCAGTGTCTGCAAGGTGGTAATCTTTGTTCTTTAAGACGGTGTCTGATCAGTTTCCAGCTTCCTTCTGCTGTAGGGAAGTTCAAATCGGATAAGTCCGTACACCGGTCGCACTCTTCAAACGTACCGGTTGATGCGAAGAAACAGCCAGGAAGTAGAGAACCCTGTCATCGTTCTTCTAGTAAAGAGCCAGCAAGTAAAGAATCCTGTCGTTTCGCTTATAGTCTGGTCATGGAGAAAAAGAAGGATCTGGAAGGTGTATTTTCCGGTGTTGCCTTCGCATTCATGGAAAACTATCCCGTTAGTCAGGTAAGCTTATACGAGTTTGCAATCTTAGTTTATGACGGTTTTACAGTGTAGAGAGGCGATGTTATTATGTGGATTAAAAGCGCAGGCGGCTCCGTAGAAGACGGTCCTGACGGTTGACTACTCGATGGCTGTCTCCAACAAGCGAGCTGTTTCCGTTCATTGGATCGTCACTGCATTGAGGTTAGAGCAACAGTGTATCTTTCTTCATGCTAATTATTAATGTGTGGCACAGGCAGGGAACTTGTTTGATATCAGCGAGCACATTTTATACCGGCCCCTTGTCGTGCCGGGTACCGCTTCCTGGATTTGAAAGGTTCAGATTCTGCATCTCTCAGTACGAAGAGAATGAGCGGATTCTGTTGTCGTCAGCTTTGCACTGCTCTTGGTGCCTCTTTCACGGAAGTCTTAAAGAAGAAGGTGACGCATCTTCTTTGCAAGGTTTCAGATGGAGACAATACCAGGCTGCGCTTCGCTGGGGCATCAAAGTTGTGACAGTCAACTGGCTTTACACTTGTGTTAAACAGGTAAATACGCATACAATTGACTAACCTTTGCTAACCAGCTTCACAGAACGCGCTGGTTTGTCTTGAAGATTACCATCCTAACCTTCAGAGCGCTCAAGGAGACCGTGATGCAAGAGGTCAGCCTGCAAGCTCTCAATGCCCAGACCGCCAGGGGACCGCTCAACCATCCGCATCGCAAAGGAACCGCCTGACTTGTGGAGGTACACGCCCTAGTGTTTCTTCTAGTCACGAGGAATTGTAAATGTCTTGGATTTGCAGTTAAGCGGAAGGTTGGTAGGAAGAGCTCGGATGCACGCAAAAAGCAAGCCATGCACGATCTTCCTGATTATGGGTATGATCCTTGGGACGAGTTAACTGCTAGCTGGCCAAGCGATGTAACGGTGAACGCTAATGGAAAGAATGGTGATTCCGACATTGAAAGCCAGACGCTGTTACTCAAGAAGGCCGAAGTCTTTACAGAGAAGCTTGACGAAAACTGTGGAAAGGATGCCCCGGAGCTAAGACCAGGTGAGGTTGGCGAGGATGTGGCAGCCGCTATTGAAAATCTGCTCGCGCAGACAAGCAAGGTACCGACACGTGCCCCTTTTCTGCTAAGTCGCTTATCAAAGCTTGTTTATCAGGCTAAAGAGGAGAGCAATGCCGGTGGTGAAGAGGAGGACGAACATGACGTATCCTTTGCTGTAGATTTGTAGTTTGATGCTTACAGAATGCAGACCTTGACAGTCAGCTAGCTGCTCTCTGAGGCCAAGGTGAGGGACGGGGAAAGCTTGCTAGGGCAGCTGTCAAATGCCAGCAGGTAAGTTTGATTCGTCGTCGTAATTAGTGGGAGTTGCTTAGTGCGTGGTTATGCAGAGCTGTGGAACAACAAGGTGAAACTCAGGGCCCTAGTAATACTGCTGTGGATGCGTATGAAGAATCTCAGCTCGATTCACAGGCAAGTTTTGATATTGTCAGGCGTCTAGAAATGCTTGCTTACATTTGGGAGCTTGCAGGTGGTTGCGTATGATGAAGACCACTCTGGAAGACAGTTAATCATGGAGAGGGTACGGGCTGGCAGCTACCAAAGGTTGCCAAAGACTGCTCTTTCGACGAGGCTTGGTCTTGGCCGTCTTTTTGAAGCTGCGGAAGCGAACAAGTAGAAACCTCAACCCCTGTCGTGTTTATTGTTTTATACAAGCAAAGCAGGCTCATTTGTCACCGTTTCCCTCGCATTTGGGCTCATGGCTCATCACGAGGACAACATCTGCAGGAGCAGGGGGTGAAAAAGGATTGATAAAGACTTGTACAAGTATTACTTACAGTCAGAGTCGCTGTTAATCCAGTACTCAGGATCGGAGGTGTCTGGAAGAGACCTCTTTTCTTCCAGAGACTCCTGAGGGGCACTGCCGTGGACAAGAGCTTGTGGTGGAGTAGCATCTGGCAAAGTGCTGCTATTGCAGTTTAGGCGGCATGCGTGCCGTACTCTTTTGTGAAACTTGATGAGGAGCTGCTTCAGAAGAATAAATATTATACTCTCCAGTGCTTTTAGTGGGGCAAGATGCTTGCTACCTTTGTGAAGCTTGCACGTTTATGTCGGTTGTGGTTGTGAGGAGAGAACCATGTTGGAGGGACAAAGAGGCACTTCACTCGCCTTACTTTGACAGAGCTGGTGCTACTGTTAGCTAGTGCTGTAGTTCCAGGAAAAACCTTACCGCTCAGGCGCCCTTTGATACCATCCGCATTCTGCTCGTTTGTGGCTGAACTGGTCTGCTTTCTTGTTCGCTCTTGCTCTTGCTCTTTCTGCGTACTGGATGATGCTGTTTCAACACAACAACACAGGGAGAAGTGAAGAAGCAGGTGGAGGGAAATATACTAGGCTGTACCTTTGTTGGGGGCTCCAAAGATATTGATCTTGTTATTCAACCACTTGAAAATCTGCAGCAACCATCAGTGGTCAGTAGCAGCAGAGGCAGGAACCGAAAAGGCTACCATGGTGCTCAAGCTCATGCATATGATGGCAAGCGGGTCAGACAGAAAATGTATAACCATGCCATGCCGGCTGGGTGTTATCGTACCCCGTGCAGCTGGTATTATTTTAACCAGCCAACTAGTCTCGGGCGGTCAAATTTAAACTAGTTAATACTTTGTGTTGCATGAACATGGGGACACCACACATGCACTTGCCAACAGCTTTCACGTGCCGTGCTTTGTTCAAGGAAGTTGACCCTCCACGTACGCCTAACTAACTGCACATTGCAACTGGCTGGCAGCACGCTGGCTTCCATGTTGCATTGCATTGCAGGATCTCCAACGGCCACGAGCGGCTGGACTTTATTTTTATTAAATCAAGTGGAGGTAATGGCTTGCGCGCTTTTGTCCCGTCCACTCGTTGCCGCCGCCCCTGCTATGTGCAAACGACGCAATGTCCGGTGTCATGCGAGGGTTCGTGTTGAAAGCTTGGTCGATGCGCGGATTGTATACTGCTGTGCTCCTGCCCAGGGCCACAACCAGGTACTCTTGTTCTTGAACAACTTAAAAAATGTTAGAGGATTCAAATTCAGGAGGGGCATCCTGAGTGCAGTGCCAGGGTGCCCGCAATTCTCGAGGAGCTTGAAAAGGCCGAGCTCACGGCAGAGGTAGTTTGCCACGCGTTGCTCCCTGTGTGTTGAGCTTTGCTTTTTTGCAGAGGCGTGGCAAAGAAATTGTCGAGATAATCAACTTCATGCCCGCTTCCAAGGAGCATGTGCAGGCAGTGCATTCAAAATCCTACATCCGGGCCCTGGAAGAGGCAAGTACCAGTCACAGCTTGGAATAATTCGAATTCGACTTGATGATGCAGGCCATGGCTAGAGCCGAGTCTCAAGGCGTCATCTTCATTGAAGGAACTGGCCCAACTTATGCCACGTCCATGGTACGTGGGCGTGGCTTATTGCAAGCATTAGCTAAGTTCTGTGCTCTTCTTGTAGACTTACAACGAGTCCATGATAGCAGCTGGCGGAAGCCTTGCCCTAGTGGATTCTGTGGTAATGTTTCGTGCGGGAGCCGGTTCTACCACGTAACTTTACTTGTCACTTGTAGGTAGCCGCATCTAGAAAGTCAAACGAGCCTCCCATTGGGTTTGCATTAGTTCGGCCGCCAGGTCACCATGCTGTTCCGACAGGGCCCATGGGATTCTGTGTCCTCGGGAATGTAGCGATTGCAGCAAGGCATGTGCAGCATGCCCACCGCTTGAAGCGAGTCTTTATCATTGATTTTGATGTTCACCACGGTAATGGTACGCAAAACGCTTTTTACGACGATCCAGACGTCTTCTTCCTTTCTACCCATCAGGTTAAGGATAAGGATAGTATGTGTTGAGCCCTGACAAAAAACAGTCGCAGGATGGTAGCTATCCCGGAACTGGGAAAATGAAACAGGTTGGCAAGGGCAGGGGCGAAGGTACCACTCTAAATCTACCTCTACCGGGAGGCTCTGGTCACCGAGCTATGTTAAATGCTTTTGAAGAGGTGATAGTTCCAACTTGCCAGAGGTTCAAGCCAGACATTATACTTGTTTCCGCTGGGTAAGGTTTGGATCCGTTTTAACAGAAGAAATGATTCATTGTGGAGTGACAGGTATGATGCTCACGTTCTTGATCCATTGGCCAGCCTACAGTTCACAACCACAACTTACTACGATCTGGCGTGTGGTATAAAGCAGCTGGCACGAGAGCTTTGTGGGGGCAGATGCATTTTCTTCCTGGAAGGAGGCTACAATTTGGAGGCTCTATCCCACAGTGTGGCAGATAGCTTTCGTGGTTTCCTCGGCGAGAATAGCTGGTGCGGAGGATCCAGCTTTCCTGTACGAAGAGCCATATGGAGCACTGAAACATGCTATTACCGAGGTTAAGGCCATTCACGGACTGTAAAATACAATACAAGAATATCGTGCTTTCCCCTTGGCTGGATTTCCCGACGGCTGTTTTAAGGCCTACAATGCACCGTTGATAACGTAGCAACCAAGGGCGAATACAGCCCCTTTTTGTATTAGTGATGCTAATTATTCAAGTATATAAGTATATGCAACACATCGCGTTTATAAGTAGGATTCTGACACATGCAAATATAACTAGGGTTCTGATACGGCATTCGAACGCATGCGTGTGTATATAAACAAGTAGGTGTTGAATGAATTAAGTATTTCACCATCAGTTGTACAGGTCGCTGTGGCAGTAGAAACGAATGTTATAAATGTTGTACTAAGTTTTGAATATCATTGATCTGCATCGATGGCGTTGTTTTTTAATAACATCTTACACAAAACAGCAACAACACATAATATATATTTGGTAAGATTAAGCATTCATTTTTTAAAATTCAACATGCTATTAGTTAAAATCAGATTCTTCTTGTGTTTCACTTTCTTTTAAAAAATAGTTATTTTGAATATTTTACTAGATAAATGTTTGACGTGCATACAACGAGACTCCTTCAATTCACATAGAGAATATTCCCTAGGATATTTTATTTAATAGAAGGATATTATATTCTATATATGTAAGAAAACATTGTTAAACTTAAAAGTGTATAACTCTTTTTACTTATTAACAAAAACATTTTCATTATGTATTTTCTTAGTCGTAATTAAACAAAGTGTTTCCATACATGTCTTACCATTTATTTTTAGGTTAACAAAATTATATATTCAACATATGAATATTCTTTTAAACATTATATCTTGTTTATTTGAAATACATTATTAACATAGATAATGTGTAACCAGAATAGTCCTCATTAATTTATTTAATTTTTCAACAAGAATAGTCTCGTAGATGATTTGTCACAAAATTTATATTAAATAACTCCTAACATAATTTTAATTTACCTTTTCCAAAAATAATGACATTTTACAGAATCAACTTTGTAAAGTTAATTCGTTATGGAAATAGTGGTAACAGATGATAACATTGTACTTTATTAAAATGCCATTTTGTACCTTTAATAGTAGATGGTAGCATTGTATCTTTAAATCCTCTGTCGAAATGTCATTTTGTACCTTTGCACACAATAAAGTTTATATAAGGTTCTATAAGTCTTTCTCATTACAAACACAATTGACTTTGATCTACACCACAAATGTCTTGTTACTTGGTCTTTATTTAGGTTAACAGTACATAAGTCTTGAAATTAAAAACAATGTGCAAGCTCATCTAGCGTAGCCTTTGGAAAAAACATAAATGACTAGCTTTGTAAAAATATATTTTGCTCCATGTGAAAAAAAATATAAATAAATTGGTCACCTGTCCCAGTAAATGCATGAAAGGACTGGCTCATAATAATTATTGTATCAAGTAAAATTGATCTTTCATAGTATAAGAAATACATTCTATAATTATTTCATAATTAATTCATTAAAACTTTATTTAGTTTAATTAATTAAAAGTTAATTAAAAAAGCATATTCGAGAATATTTCATGAAAATCCTCAATATGCATGTTAATTTTTAATTTTTAATTCATTTAAAAAACAATTTCGTTTTTGTCATTTTGTTATATTTTGCCACTTTATGAATATATTGCTTATATTCCTTAATACTCACACATATGTATACATATATACATATATAATTGTCAAGCCACGACCTAAGAGCAAGATAACAACAAGAAGTATTGACTCAAGAACAAGGCAAGAACAAGGAACAAGACAAGAATTATCGTAGAATGACTGGAGTTGATAGTAACTAATTGTACAATAATTAAGTCGGAGCTTTTACTCACAATTCCAAGCTAATCTGGTCATGAACTAAAAATAGTGACCCTTATCCTTTAGGCATATCATATAGTATATCCTATAGGCATATCCTGTAGGTATATATCCTATAGGAATATCCTGCAGGCATATCCTGTAGTATATCCTATAGGCATATCCTGTAACTCATATCCTGTATCGGTCGTGACAGCACCTCCTCCCTAAGGACGAGTTCCACGAGTCTTGGACCTGGTTTAGCAGGATAACGCCGATGGAAAGCAGCAACTTTGGAAGAAGCATGGAGTAAGTTGGATGCAGGTTCCCAAGTGCGATCGGTAGGCAAATAACCTTTCCAATCCACCAAGTATTGAAGTTGGCGGCGATGAAGACGAGAATCAAGGATGGCTGCAACTTCATACTCAGGTTCACCGTCAATGACCACAGGAGGGGGAGGAGAAGAAGCACGACCAGGAAGAGAAGAAGGATGATACGGCTCCAACAAAGAAGTGTGAAACACAGGATGAAGTTTCACCGTAGATGGTAACTCGAGTCGGAAAGCTACAGGATTGACCTCAGCCGCAATCTGTAAGGGCCCAATCGTTGAAAATCCAACTTAGAAGAAGGCCTGTTGGTGCGACGAAGAAGCCACACGAGATCACCAATCTTGTATGTAGGTGCCGGTTGACGATGAGCATCAGCATAATGCTTGTACCGTTCCTGTGCCTGCTGAAGATGAACCCGGAGATCCTCATGTACCTGAAAGATGCTGAGACGATCCTGTACTGCAGGAGCAGAAGAAGGAGAAGCAGGAGGAGCAAAGTCAAAACGTGGATGGTAGCCTGTAAGAGCAAAGAAAGGTGTCTGGCCTGTAGATGCGTGAACGGAGTTGTTGTAGGCAAACTCCGCCATTGGAAGAAGGTCCAACCAGTTGTCCTGTTGGTAACTGATGAAGCAGCAAGATATTGCTCCAAGGTCTGAATCGTGCGTTCTGACTGCCCATCAGTTTGTGGATGGTATCCTGAAGAAAGGTCCGCTTTAACCTGTAGACTCCGAGAAGTTCTCGCCAAAACTTGGACATGAATTGTGGGCCTCGATCAGAAACAATGCTCTCAGGAAGACCATGATGTCGGAATACTTCGGGATCACCAACTCAGCAGTTGTCTGGCCTGTAGCAGTCTTGTGACATGGTAGGAAATGAGCTGTTTGGTGAAACGGTCAACCACCACAAGAACTGCATCAAATCCACGAGAAGGAGGAAGATCTGTGAGGAAATCCATAGAAATGGATCTCCAAGGAGCAGAAGGAACAGGAAGAGGACGAAGAAGACCAGAGGGCGCGTGACGAGGCATCTTCGACCTATTGCAGGTGTCACAACTCCGTACAAACTTGTCCACAAAACCTCGCAACCCAGGCCACCAATAGTTGCGAGTCACCAACTCAACTGTCTTGGCCACACCAAAATGTCCTGTAGCCGGGGTATCATGACAATCCTGTACCACACGAGTCCTGCAAACACCAACAGGAACATACAGGAGACCTTCCCGATACAGGAGTCCGTCCTGTATGGTAAACAACTTGTAGTCTGTACGGGAACTGGAGGAAGAGGAACTTGCGATGTCAGGACTAATGTGTGAAAACACATTCCTTGCCAAGTCGTCTGTAGCCAACTGCAAACGGATGTCCTGTAGGAGTGTGGAATCTGCTGGAGCCTGATGAACTTGTAGTGCTGCAAGCCGAAGTCGATCAGGACCCAACAACACTTGCTTTTGACAGTCATATGCAGGATCGCCCGGGTCGGTGCAAGGTAAGAGCGCCTAGACAATGCATCCGCCTTGCCATTTCGAAAACCAGGCCTGTAGATGATGACGAAATCAAAACGTGATAGGAACTCCGCCCACCTAGCCTGTCGCCGACTGAGAACTCGAGCCGTTTGAAAATACTCCAGGTTCTTGTGATCCGTAAGAACTTGTACAGGATGCGCAGCACCTTCCAGGAAATGCCGCCACTCCTCGAACGAATCCACAATGGCCTTGAGTTCCTTGTCATGAATCTCGTAATTGATCTCCGCCGAAAGGAACTTACGAGAGTGAAAAGCTACAGGATGAAGCAACTTGTCTTCTCCAACTTGTGATAGAACAATCCTACTGCAAAATCCGAGGCATCTGCTTCAACGAAGAAGGGACGAGAAGGATCAGGATGTGCTAAAATCGGAGCTGTCGTGAAGATGTCTTGAGTGTTGTGAATGCATGTTCTGCCTTGTCGGACCAAGAGAACACTCTGTGCGCTTGGTGAGTTCCGTGAGTGGAAGTACACGCTTGGAGAAGTCCTGTATGAAACGCCTGTAGAAGTTTGCAAAGCCAAGGAAACATTGTACATCTCGTACAGACTTGGGCCTCTCCCACTCCGCATAGTCTTCACCTTGTGCATGTCCATGGAAACGCCAGCAGGAGAGACGATGTAGCCCAAGAACTCTACAGTATCCCTGTCGAAGAAACACTTCTTCCAACTTCGCATACAGGCCATGCTCGCGAAGCCTCTGTAAGACTAGTCGTACATGCTTGTCATGAGCCGCCTGTCCTTGGAGAAAATCAAAATGTCATCGAGGTAATTACCACAAACTGGTCCAAGAAGTCACGAAAGATGTCGTTCACCATGTGTTGGAACACGGCTGGGGCATTGGTAAGTCCGAAAGGCATCACCGTATACTCGAAGTGTCCATACCTTGTACGAAAGGCAGTCTTCCACTCATCGCCTGGACGAATCCGTACAAGATTGTAAGCCCCTAGTAAGTCAATCTTCGTGAAACACTTTTGCTCCTTGCAGCCGATCGAGAAGTTCCGGGATCAATGGCAACGGGTACCGGTTCCGAATGGTGACTTGATTCAAACCTCTGTAGTCCACAACCAAACGTAAACTCCCATCTTTCTTCTTGACAAAGAAGATAGGTGCTCCTGCAGGGGACTTTGAGTGACGAATGAAGCCGGATGCCAAGTTTTCCTCGATGTACTGACGAAGAACCTCCAATTCTGTAGGTGACAGTGCATAAATCGGTCCGAACGGTGGAGTCTTTCCTTCCACAAGATCGATAGGACAGTCGTAGGACCTGTGAACAGGAAGAACTGCAGCCTTGTGCTTGTCAAAAACGTTCTGAAAGGAGTGATACTTGGATGGCAGGGAAGAAGGAGAAGAAGAAGGAACAGGAGAAGGAGATTGAAAAACAGGGGAATCAGATACAGGAAAGGTAGAAGAGGACGTAGGAGTTACTTGGAAGGCAAAAAGATGAAAAGGAGCAGGATCAGTGGCAAGTTCATGCATGGTAGTGGTAAGAACTCGAAGAGGAGAAGGAGGGAGCTGTGATTGAAAAAGAGGAAGGATCTTGGGGGTGGAACAGAAGAAGAGTAATGAAAAGAGGCAGGATTGGGAGAAACATGTGTGGATGTTGACAAGTGTACAGGATTGGAAGAATCCTGTACAGAAGTCCGTGGATGCACAGGAGTGAGGAGAACTTGTGAGTGTGCTGACGAACCAATAGGAGGTGGATCCTGTCGAGGAGGAGTCTTCAACACTGATACAGGAACAGGCACGGTCAATCCTGTAGCTTGTACTGCCTCAGACACTAAGGATGTATTCTGCACACAGGAGGTTGCCGGAGAGGAAAACGTGAACGTCCTAGACCTCCAGTTGATCTGAGGATTTGCAACAACGAACCATGGCATGCCCAAAATGATGGGAGTCGACCGAGTCTTGATCAAGTTGAAGGAAATTGAACAGTTGAATGCGCCATGACTGCAAGAGAGAGGTTTGGTAGCATGGGTAACTGCGCCAGAAGCAATCAGACGACCATCGGCCACCTCTACAGGAACTGCACGCTTCAACTTCACCATCGGAATGCCATGTTGAGTTGCAAAAGTGTCATCCATGAAGCATGCATTTGCACCAGTGTCTAACAGGGCAAACTCCTTGAGCTCTCGATTATTGAGATGAATGTGTATAGGAAACTTGAGTGATGGAATGGTATGAGCAGCACCAATGGAGCCTGCACCTACGTCCAACTTCGTGGCTCCTAAACGAAGTGAACATTGAAGTTTTCCGACTGAACTTCAGCTTCAACTTCACGCGTCTTGAACTTCCTGGCTTTAATAGGACATTCCGCCGCCTTGTGTCCTGCTTCACCACAATACAAACATAGATTCTCACTGCGGCGACGTTGCTTCTCAGCAGCGGAAAGTGGGCCACGCTTGTATTTCTCAACCTCCATAGGAACTACTCCAGAAGGTGTCGCAGAAGTATGTACCACAGCTGCAGGATTGGTTTGCAGGAACTGCTGACGGGATTTTTCCTGACGACGCTCGAACAAGCGGTTGTCGCAGCGAACGGCCTGTTGCATGATCTCCGCTAATGTTTGGGCATCCGGTAACGAAAGGAGAAGGTCCTTCACATCATCCCTCAACCCAAAACGGAAGTGTTCAATCAATGCAGTCTCGTCCCATGGAATGTTCGTGCAAAGTTGCTGAAATTCGGATGCATAAACGGAAGCTGGTCGAGATCCTTGTGTGAGCTTTCGTAACTTCGTGCATGCGGAACGGTACTTATCGGGATCTCCAAAGCAAGCTTCAAAGGCAGCCACGAAACCTTCAAAGTCTTCCATCAATGGGTCGTCACGTTCCAGCAAAGGGGCAACCCAAGCCCGTGGAGATCCAACTAGTAGGGATGCCAAAAGGCCAACCTTTTGTGCATCAGTCGAGTAGCGGCGTGGTTGCATGCGGATCAAAAGCCTAATCTGATTCAGGAACCCTTGGAAATCGGCACGATTGCCATTGAACTTTTCTGGCATGCTAATCTTCGGCTCGAAGAAGTGTTCGATGTAGAGGAAATCACGGATGCTTGAGAGAGAGCCTGTGCAGCAGCCTTGGAGGATGCATCAGCAGCTGCATGCGCCGCGTTGGTGGAACCTTGCAGATCTGTGACCACTTGGCGCAAAGTGGCTAGCTCATGAAGCAATATTTGGTGCTCGCGTTGAAATTGCTCAAAATCGGCCATGATCTATGAAAAAAAAAAAAAGGAGAAAAACGAAGGAGAAGAATCAAGGAAAAAAAAAGTAGCTGAAAATCGAAAAGCTATGAAAGGAGTTACTATCAAACTGTCAAGCCACGACCTAAGAGCAAGATAACAACAAGAAGGCTTGACTCAAGAACAAGGCAAGAGCAAGGAACAAGACAAGAATGATCGTAGAATGACTGGTGTTGATAGTAACTGATTGTACAACAATTAGGTCGGAGCTTTTATACTCACAACTCCAAGCTAATCTGGTCATATGGTCATGAGCTAAAAATAGTGACCCTTATCCTTTAGGCATATCCTGTAGTATATCCTATAGGCATATCCTGTATATATCCTGAGCATATCTGTAGGTATATCCTATAGGCATATCCTGTAGGAATATCCTGCAGGCATATCCTAAGTATATCCTATAGGCATATCCTGTAACTCGTATCCTGTATCGGTCTTGACAATAATCATGTATAAGCATTTACACTCACACACACATGTGTGTGTGTGGATGTATGTATAGATATATATACATATGTTTGTGTATGCTCACACACACACACACACCACATATGTATGCTTTTAAAAATATACACATTATACATTCATACACATTATGAATTTATAGAATATTATTGTATCACTCCAAAACTAACTTGTTAATTTTGATGTCTTGAATGACCATGAATGTCGTCTACCTATGTAATAAATATATATTAAATTCATGACGATGTATTGTACAATATTGTATGGTGTAAATGTATAAATTTAACAAATGTAAATAAATATTATATTACTTTAATGCATAATTTTAATAAATATAGAAATTAAAGATAAACTATGTTAAATTAAAATGTATAAAAATATCTCTATAATAAATAAGATAATATGATAAAATTTATTGTATGTAAGTATATTTATCATCACAAAAATCTAAAATTGGATGTAGTCGTTTAGGGTTTAGGGTTTAGTCAAACTTAAACATAAACTAAAATGTACTAAACCTTATACCACTAATGGGAAGGACTATGTATGTATTTGTAGGAGTTAGTTGGTAATATTAGTTTTTATGAAAGTAATGAGAGATTACTTTTAATTTTATGTAGAAAATATGCTTGTAATAATATAATTATAATATAATAAAAAGAAGAAAAAATGAATAATGTGTAAGTTTGAGTGTGTGTATATATATATAGATAGATGTTAAACATAGACCCTAATAATAAAAGAAGTTTAAAACTCTAAACCCTATTAAATACACAATTATACATGTTAGACTATAAATAAATACATTAAATAAAAAATGGTTTCACATATAGAGTCGTGTAAAGCCTCCAGTTACTATTGTAATTACATATATACACACTAACATATTCATTAATAGTCATCTTTCTCTACCTTCACAAATGATTATATAATTTTGCTTGCAAACAAACTTTCAACCTTGGTTTATTGTGGTCGTCGGGGACTCTGTAGGCCAGATGTGGTGCTTGCTATGAAGTCTCGATGGTTGCCAAGACGCTGTGGATAACGTCCAAATCCCAGGGGTCAGAGCCAGTAAGCCGGCTATACCTTGGGAATATTGGAAGGTGCTGAATGGCCTTTACCCAGAGGCCGCAAGGGCCCATGTACAGGGTGGTGGAGATCTCCTAGAGCAAGGTTGCTTGCTTGGTAACTAAGTACATTGTTGGCCGAGGCGTGGAGAGAGGAGAGTCATCGGAGAGATGGTGAACAAAAGGAATATGTATTATGTATAAATATATTGCCTGCCTAAGCCAAGTTGCCTCAGGAAGATGGAGTAAGATACAAGACGAAAACTCGACTACAAGGACCCCAACCCACTTACCAACCTTCCTGCTTATATAGTGGGTTGGCTAGTGCTAGACCCTAGGTACAGGTGGCACTCTCTCACTGGTCTGCCGCCATGTGACAGAGTCCTGCCTATCACATTTATGCACCTCACTTATGCATGCTGTTTTCGAGTACCTTGGATAGTTGATCTGGACGATCGGATCTACACCTCCTGACAGTTGTCGCCATTAGTCCATACCTGGGATACCTTCCTTGCTTAGCACTCCATCCCGTCGCTCATTTGTGTCGGCTGGCGGTTTGACAGTGGTCAAACCACCATCAACCAGATGCCCGAACTTATTCGTTGGCACATCCTCGGGCCATTCCCTCAAACGTTCACCCCATAGTGCTTCCGATACATGGTGATTTTGCTCTCTATTGCGGCCAGCGTTGTCTTTAGAGTGGTGATGGTCGCCTCCCGTAGTGCAATAACTCTCCGTAGCCTCGTCTCAGACCCTGCATGTTGCTCCTGGATCTGCTTGAGCTGGTCTTCTAGTTCCTAAGTTTGCTCTCTCAAGCGTTGCAGCTCCTGTTCTCTTACGGCGAGGAGTTGAGCCTATATTTGAGTGTGTACCTCTAATCCCATGGTGGTCCATGGTGAGTCCTGCGAGGCCTCGACTGGTCAGCGTTCCTCGAGTGGCGGGAACGGAACTATGGCCCATTGCACTTCTAACGTGGGTTTCTCTAAGGAGGGCACATGAGTGGCTTCAAGCTGGTTGGTTGCCCAATGTAGTTCTTCTTTGGCTGCTGCCAGCTCTTGGTGGACCTTCTTGAGCTTTGCCTCACGTTACTCAAGTTCGGAGCCAAAGCTTGAAAACTCGCTGCTCCCTCTTCGCCATGGCCTGCTCATAAGCAGTCAGTTATCTGTTGGCACGCCTCCTTTGGTTGCTTCCTCCCGGCTTCTGCAATCTCCTGTAGTTGGACTCCTTGGAGAAGCTGTTCTGAATACCCCGGGCCTCCTTTTGAGCAGTCCGGTAGCTGTCCATGAGCTCAGTCACTATGGCGTCGTGCTCTATGGACACTCCAAAGAGGTCTGAGTCATTGTACATTGCTACAGCCTTCTTAATCCGATTGAAGGCCTTGGCTAGTTCAAAATATGCGCTGAAGTGGCACATCGCCCCTTGGCATTGTAATGTCGATAAGCCTCGCTCAACACGTTACCTATATCTTCCTTGCTGCCCAAGTTGGTGGCCTGTAATGGGCTGGTTGGACACTCTCCCGTGCTCCGCGGCCCTTGTGTTGGTGGTATTCCAGGGACTTTTGCTAGGGGTATTGCCGATGTGGACCCTGTGGATGGGGCCCTTCGCTCCTTTCCCCGGTCCCCTTCCCCTGGCTTGCTCCGACAGGGAGTCTTCTCTTGTCCATTTCCTAGCGTGTCCGGCTGCTTCCCTTTGTCAGTTTGGCTGGGGCTTGGCTACTCTCCTTTCCCCGACTCTCCAATGGTGTTCGAATGGAATTGCACCAATAGGGGAATCGAGGTTCGGCTAATGATCCAAGTGATCATCACGTTGAGGTGGCCGACTGTGGTGAGTCTCTATTTGGTCCCCTTTCGGATCTCGTTGATGCCTTGAGTCAGGGCTAGGATCATATAGTGCATGAGGCAATCTGCCCAGTCCACAGTGACTCCTTCTCAGGAGCTGCACAAGGCGTTTGCCAGTTGCATGGCAACGCTCCTCTCTATTCTTTCGGTGAACATGAAAGCTATGAGAGCCAGGAACTCGTCCACGTTGTCCCTTCTTGTATGGAGAGTGTAGACATTGTTATCTCGTCCTGGTTGGTGGGGAACCACTGGCCCCTTGGGCTCCTTCAACTCTTTCAGGGGTATGCCATTCTCAGGTAGACAGAACATGGCGGCCAGCTAGTTTAGATTGATGTAGAAGTACACTAAGCACCCAATCTAAATCGCAAGTCCGCTCACTTGGTTTCCCTGTCTCTAGCTGGACTGTCTAGATGAAGTGGCCAGCTCGCATGGCAAATTCAAGATTCTCCACTTCTCCCCAAGGGGCATCGAAGAGCCCGAGTAGCTGCATCTATTTTTGAACCTTCAAACTTTGGGTCGGCTGATCAATTCCTTAAACCTAGAGAACCCGGGGCCACGAGCTCCTTGATCTTATCCTGGCCCTTGTACCACACCCGAACCTGCTGAATGGGCACCAGTTTGTTCTGCATGGTCCACTCCATCATCCTGATGTTGGGGAGTAGTTAGACTTTTCTAAGGGGAAGTGAGCGTGCCCTTGTTCATCCCTGTTGTCCTTCTTAGTATGGTGCCACGTGGCGGCCTACCTCATTTGATACATGGCGCGTCTACCCATGCGCCATAACATGGCATTAATGGCACCGCCTGCCATTATTACCCTGTTTTACGTGCTCACGCATGTGATCCAGCCTCGTGGACCATGTGACCCTATGAGTGGCCACTCATGCGGGACTAGGATCCCAGCTCCCCCGTTGAGTTCCCCTTCCTTCAATTCTCAACGCCGCTACTCCGGTCGTGCCTTCACCCAAAGGTCCGTGGGGTTCACCTTCTTCACTAGGTTTTCCTGAGCGGGGGTTCTTGTTGGGTGGATGTACGGCTTGAGGTGATTGCAATTAACCTTTTGTCATAACGGTTTTGCGTTGGCTCCCAGTAGAATCGTACCATTGTTAAAGGTTTTTAGTACTTCATATGGTCCTTTCCATCCTGGCTGGAACTTGCCATTCCGGAATATTTGCGGTTTCTTGTACCACCATATCCACTGTCCTAGATTATATTCTCAGAGTTTCTTTTTCATGTCCTTTGCTCGTTTGGTTTGTTGTTGGTGGTTCTTCTCTCGTCAATTATGCCAAGAACCGTACCTCGTTTAGTTGTTTTAATTTTTTTCGTGTAATTGCTAGTTCGTTCGTGATCTTGTGGTCTAGACTCATCCATAGGCTGGGTATGGTGAACTCTCATGGCATGATGGCCTCTAGGCCATAGGCCAACTGGAAGGGTGTTGTTCCCATTGCAATTTTGAATGTTGTTCGGTACACCCATAACACCGATGGTAGCATTTCCTCCATCGCCTGGGTTTGATGTGGCAGAGCTTCCTCAAGATCTTGTTTGTAGACTCGGCCTGTCCATTCCCTACCGATAGTATGCTATTGATGTGCAATGCTTGATGACGAACGTGGTGACCAATTCCTAGATAGTCTCGTTGATGAAGTGGCTCCTCTGGTCTGATACCAGCTCCAACGGGCAATCAGATGTTTGTATAGATAAACCGTGCTGTCAGTCCTGCCGTTGCCTCCCTAAGTGCCTTTGCCTCCCTAAGTGCCTTTGCCTCTACCCACTTTATGGCATAGTCCTTTGCCATTACGATGTACCTGGAGCATGTCGTGTGGGCCCTTGGGTTGATTGGCCCCACAAAGTCCAGGCCCCACTTCTCAAATGCTGCCATTCCTATTGAGAGGTGGTACTCCATGCCTTGGCTTGCCGTGGGTTTGCCTATATGTTGATAGTCGATGTAGCTCCTTGTTCTTGGTAGCGTCCCGGAAGATCGTTGGCCATTAGAGTTCGTTTATAGGATTTCCCAGCCGTTTTGTCCCCCCAAGGTGTCCTGCTCCTGGTCCTACGTGGGTTGTGTTGACAATCTCGAGAATTTCCCATGTCAAGGGGCATCTCCGGAGTATGTCATCCCTCCCCCGCTTGTATAGTTGATTCCTAATCAATTGTCATGACCCGATACAAAATATAGAATATGCTTACAGGATACGACTTACAGAATATAAGATACAGGATACGAGATACAAGATATACTATAAAAATACCATAATATACTTAATAGGATATGCTTACAGGATATACCTACAGGATAAGGAACATTATTTCTTAGCTCATGCCTAGATTAGCTCCTGGAGTATTATTTTTAGCTATATGCCTAGATTAGCTCTTGGAGTTGTGATAAAAGATTCGACCTAATTGTTATACAATTAATTATTATCAACACCAATCATTCTACAATCATTCTTGTTCTGTTCCTTGTTCTTATATTGTTCCTTACTCTTGAGTCAAGCCTTCTTGTTCTTATCATGCTCTTGGGTCATGACTTGACAATTTGATAGTAACTACTTTCCTAGCTTTTCAATTTTCCAGTTACTTTTTTTCTTGGTTCTTCTCCCTTGTTTTCCTCCATTTTTCTTTCACAAATTATGGCAGATTTTGAGCAATTTCAATGCAAGCACCAAATGTTGCTTCATGAGCTGGCCACTTTGCACCAAGTGGTCACAGATATGCAAGGTTCCACTGGCGCAGCACATGTAGCTGCTGATGCATCCTCCAAGGTTGTTGCGCAACCTCTTTCTCAAGCATATATGGTTCCCTCTCCATTGAACTCTTCTTCAAAACCAAAGATCAGCATGCCGGAGTAGTTCGGTGGTAATCATGCCAATTTCTAAGGTTTTCTAAATCAGATCAGGCTTTTGATCCATATGCAACCACGCTGCTACTCGACTGATGCACAAAAGGTTGGCCTTTTGGCATCCTTACTAGTTGGATCCACATGGGCTTGGGTTGCCCCTTTGTTGGAGCGTGACGACCCATTGATGAAAGACTTTGAAGGATTGGTAACTGCCTTTGAAGCCTGCTTTGAAGATCCCGATAAATACGGTTCTGCATGTACAAAGTTAAGGAAGCTCGCACAAGGATCCCGACCAGTTTCTGTTTATGCATCTGAATTTCAGCAACTTTGCACAAACATTCCATGGGACGAGACTACATTGATTGAACACTTCCGTTTTGGGTTGAGAGATGACGTGAAGGACCTTCTCTTTACGTTATTGGATGCCCAAACCTTAGCGAAAATCATGCAACATGTTTGTTTGCTGCAACAACCGTTTACTCGTACGTCGTTAGGAAAATCTCGTCAGCAGTTCCTGCAAGCTAATCCTATAGTTGTAGCACATGTTCCTACAACATCTTCTTGAGTAGTTCCTATGGAGGTCGACAAATACAAGCATGGCCCACTTTCAACTACTGAAAAGCAACGTCATGTGGTGAGAACTTATGCTTGTATTATGATGAAGCAGGACACAAAGTGGCAGAATGTCCTGTTAAAGCCCAGAAGTTCAAGATGCGTAAAGTTGAAGCTGAAGTTCAGTCGAAAAACTTCAATGTCTTTCGTTTAGGAGCCACGAAGTTAGACGTAGGTGTAGGTTTCATTGATGCTGCTCACACCATTCCATCACTCAAGTTTCCTATATACATTCACTTCAATAATCGAGAGCTTAAGGAGTCTGCCCTATTAGACACTGGTGCAAATGCATGCTTCATGGATGACACTTTTGCAACTCAGCATGGTATTTCGATGGTAAAGCTAAAGCGTGCAATTCCTATAAAGGTCACAAATGGTCGTTTGATTGCTTCTGGCGCAGTTACCCATGCTACCACACCTCTCTCTTGCACCCATGAAGGACCTTCTCCTAACATTCCATGAAGATTCGATAAGTATCTTCAAGGTTATCAGTCATGCTATAAGGTGCAATAATCAATTGTTTGAACGTTGCTCAAAACAATTCCAACAATCCTTTTTGAGGTAATACACTAATGCTACAATAGTGGCTTCACCCTCGGTAGCACCAATAGTAAACCATGACCATGCTCTAGTCCCAACTCAAGAACTAATCCCCATGGAGTTCAAGATCACACAAGCTCAACACTGAAGTCCCCCTGATTGAGAAACAACGTTGTAAGGTCAACAGTTTGTGTCTTTAATGTGGTGGTCCTGATCATATGCAATTAACTACCCAAACAAGCCGAGGCACACAGTTAACCATGTTTTCCCTATGAGTCTTCAACCCATCATGATCAATTACGTTCACCATGAGAATCTCAAGTCTTGAGCCGAAGTAATAGTTTCAAAGTTCTTAACAAGTTAAATGAGGAGTTAAACGAGTAAGTCCAACCAAATAGGAGCCATTTGGTTGGACAATCCCAAACATAAAAAGTCCCTACAAATAATTGGCTTTATTTTTCATCTCGAATTGGTAAGTCTTTTGCAACACAAGATGAGGTTTGTATGGCAAGAGGTCGCAAGATTATAACATCGACTCTGTTGGACTCTGGAGCTAATGCTTATTTCATGGATCGTAACTTTCTGAGTCAACACTCATTTCCCTGAAGCAACTCCTATACATTCCTATCTCGGTTGTGGATTCCCAACATGTGGCATATGGTGTTATAGTTAAGAAGTTTGAACCCATGTAGGTAACCTTGGGAAATACTTCTTGCAAGATCTCTTTCAATATGACTAGTAGTCCTTAGTATTTTGTTATCCTTGGTACACCATGGTTTGAGATGCACAATCCGGCCATCAACTGGCACAAGCAATGTTTCAGCTACCGAAGAAGGTAGAGGTTTCCAACTCTCCAGACTCAACTTTGGAATCATTACAGTTTGTACGATCTTATTAAATGAATTCATTCAAGGACCCTAGATGTAGTGAGAAACAGCCCTCTTAGTGCACTTAGGTGTTTAGGGATAGTCCGGCTGGCTATCTTTAGACGTCGTGAGAAACTCTAAGCGAAGGTAGCACTTACCTTCTAGAAAACCCACCCCCAATTTTGACGTCTTAGTTAAGAGAGTTTGGCATGTTAAATAGGGTTAGGAAAACCCTAGGGTTGACCTAACCCTAGGATTGGTCCTAACCCACGCCCTAAAATCCCCACCCCCTTGGTTAGGGTTTAGGGGTAGGGGTTAGTGTGCAAACTCATCTCATTAACTAAGGGGTTGGCATTTAGTGCCAGCCACTTACACATATGGAAAAAAGGGGGGGGGGGCTCCGTCACATAAATAAGGTAGAGTATGTAGGAGTGAGGGTTCCTGGGTTCATGACTGAACTCGTTACTCTTCTCCCGGTGCAAGCTCTAGCTTGTGTCGTCAAGGCACAACCTTCTGTTGTGACGCCCTAACTTCCAGATGATAGGGGTATCGGGGTAGCCTAACCCTTAACATTGGCGAATCCATGTCTGGAAGATCTTGTCGGATTGCACGTTCCAAGAGGCAAAGGTAGAGGCTTGTCTCTAGCCTCCTCCTCCACGTCAAGCTAGGTGTAGCACTCACAACCAAGCAAGGCACATCTGTGTCCTTGTCCAACTATGGGCGTGGGATCTTGTTTGACAGGTTCACATTACCTAATTCCTTGAGGGTTCACTGAGGGGTTCTAGAGTTGGCATTTAGAAGCTAGGCTTAACGTCACACAGTACAACCCGAGGCATGCCTTTGGGGTTATGTTCATGGGCTTGTCCGCCAAGGGGTGGATACTCTGACAAACAGACATGCTTGTGCTCGTGCTAAGGTGCTAACTTGGCATTTGCTCAAGGGAAGTTAGGTCTCGTAACTAGGTGTGCTTAGGCACACTTGGCTAGGGGAGTGTCCTCCTTGGAATCTAGGGGTTAAACAACCTAAGCTTGTTAGCAGGAGCCTTTTGTGAAGCCTCACAAAGTCATGTACTTAAGGTTATCCAAACCTAGCCTTAGGAGTTTGCTTAGTAAAACACTCGTGTTCGCCTACAGTACACACTTGTGTCTCACTAAGTACTAGCCTTAGGTATAGGTATGACTTGGCCACCCAAACCTCTGAGGGGTTAGTCGTGGTTCAGGGTACCCCTTGTCACCCTAAAGGGTTGTACTCTCGGATGAGAGTGATTCCTCAAGGGGTAAGTGACAATGCCTTGGCTCTATCACGGGGTATGTGTGAGACACATCTCTAGGGTTCAATGAATGATCGTTCTAGGGGACTTAGGGTAAGACTCTATGTCTTCTGCCTAATTGGGCCTTTGAGTCAGACTCTTAAGGTTATTTTGAAGACTTAGCGTTGCTCACACAGGGTGATGACGCCGAATGGCCACTTGGCAGCCACGTGTTGCCACGTTTTGGCCTTTGAGTTAAAATCTGACATCGAGCTTGTTGGAGCATTTGCCAAGGCCAAGTACTTTACCAAGATTGACCTTCAAGGTGCATATAACTTAATCATGATCTACCTAGGGATGAGTGAAAGATTGCATTTTGCACACGGTGCAGACATTTTGAGTATACGGTGATGCCGTTTGGTCTCATCAATGCACTAACTATTTTTCAATACATGGCCAACAACATCTTTCACGAGTTCTTGGATGTGTTCGTGATATTGTACCTTGATGACATTCTCATATATTCTAAGACATTGGAGGAGTATGAAGAACATGTTCAACAAGTATTGTAAAAGTTGTAGGACCATGGCCTTTATATCAAACTTGAAAAGTGTAGTTTTGAATAAGACCATGTGGAATTTCTTAAATACATCATCTCGCCAAAAAAGTTTCAATGGATCTTACTAAGGTGAGAACTATGTTGGATTAGCAGGTTCCATGGTTTGTGTGGGATGTTCAATGTTTACTCAACTTTGCCACTGCAAGTTCATCAAAGACAACTCCAAAATCATTCTACCCTTCCCCAAACTCACATAGAAGAACAAGTCATTTGTGTGGACACCAGAGGCAAAGGATGTCTTCAATGGCTTAAAACAAGCTTTCATCTTCAATATTGGCTCACTCAAATCTTAACAAACCTTTTGTCATCGAGGCTAATGCATCAAATTTTGCACTTGGTAGCATCATGTCTCAAATTAATGAAGATGGTCAACTCCACTAGATAACATTTCAATCTCACAAGTTTCTTGCAAGAGAAATCAATTATGAAGTACATGATAAGGAGCTTTTGGCTATTGTGAATTCGTTTAAAGAATGGAGGCAGTTCCTAAAGGGTTCACCACACCAAGTAATGGTCTACAACAATCACAAGAATCTCATGTACTTTTCATCGATATGAATTTTGAGTCGTCATCAGTTTTGTTGAGCCCAATTTTTAACATGGTTCAACTTTATCATCACGTATCAACCATATTCACAACATGATAAAAGAGATGCTTTATCCCAGGAGTCTTATTTGGCTCTTTGCCTTGGTGACCCAACATTTGGCTAATAACAACAGGTTCTTCTGGGATCAGACCGATTAAAGTTAATGATTACTAAGGTGTTGCAAACTCCAGTGGATTTTAGCATTCTTGACATGGTTCGTGCGACATTGCCAATGGATCTAGTTCCTTAGGATGTTCTAACCATATTGCTTCTAACAGAGCCTTGAGTTCTAGTTCCCAGTATAACCTTAGTGACTATAATGGGTTGCTGCTATAAGATGGATTACTGCTTTACAACAATCTTGTTTACGTTCTAGATGGACCCTGTCATTTTCGAGTGTTATAAAATTGTCTGTTGAACATTATGGCACCCACAAGACATTCAAGTTGGTTACTTAGAATTACTGGTGGCCTCAACTTCGAAGGTATATAACAAACTTTGTTCGCACTTGTGATTTTTCTTGTTAATCCAAATTACCTCACCATCATTCATACAGGTTGCTTGAATTGTTATTAATTTCAATTGATTTTTGAAAGTCAATCTTTATGGATATCATTATTGACCTTCCTCGATTTAAAGGGTTTTGATGTGACTTTGATTACTATGGACCGATTCTCCAAAATGGCTTATTTATTTGCTTTGCACAAAGTTCATCACAAATAAGAAACTTCAAAACTAATGCTTAAGGAGATTTTTTTACTACATGGTTTACTATATGGTATCATCATTGATCATAATCTCAATTTGTTGTTAAGTTTTAAAAATAATTATTACTTTTAAATAGTGTTTTAGTAATTATTAACAAACAATTGGGTCAACTTTTGTGCATTTCAATATGAAGATACCATTCACACATTACCTTTAGTGTTTTAGTAATTATTAAAAAGTAATTGGGTCAACTTTTGCCCACTGGTTACATGCTCGTGTTGATGTTTCAACGAACTCCTTAGCAAAATACTGTCTCAACCACCTTTGAAGTTATTTATGAGAATTTGGCTCCTTTGGTTAACTTTCAGTGCTTCACAATGATCTAGCTCAAAAAGGAAGACACGTAACATAAGCAACAAACCTTAAGAGGAGGCTTACGAAATTTGACACATCCAGAGCTTAAGAGGGCGACCGGAATTGGACACATGGCTATCCTTTAAAGGACAAAACAAGCAGCCCACGTACGTGTTTATTTATTGTATGATCACTAATCACTTTTCCCTCTCGTGTAAAGAGCTTTACAAAATTGGGGTTGATTTTCTCTCAAGGGATTGTCCTGATCTGGACGGACTGCAGCATATCCGACACAGTAATCACAAGGTCTCCCGACTTCATCATACCCCGTGCCTTCAACAGTGAAAACGTGCGTAAGATGTTCACCTCCATGTCCCCGGACAAGTCCAGGCGGAAGGGAATGAGCCCCCACTGTAAGTTCAACCGCCTCCTCACTGAAGTTGTGTCCGTGAAAGCAAAGATGGGGCAATCGGGCCTACAACGGGAGAGCAGCGACGCCATGTGCCCGTCTCTGGTATACACAAATATCGCATCCACTCCCAGATTGTTAGCTGCAGTGCAAAACAGAGCTTTTGTGTATGGGACTGTAATTAATATGTCACGTACCCATATGTGCGGCAGAGTTACATATTTGCTCCGAGACTTGATCTGAAGGAGCGGTGGACAATTGAATCAAGCGCGTCAACTCGTGGCGTTTCTCGTCTCTGCACCAGCGCTCAATCCTCTGGCTTACGCTTCTCAACACGTTTAGAGCCTTAAGTGGGAATTGTCCCATTGCAGACTCCCCCGACAGCATCAATGCATCTGCACGTTGCCTCACCGCCTCAGATACATGAACCAACATCATTACAAACGTATCAAACACCTGGAACTGTTACCTCAGCCCTTGTCGGAGTTGGATATTCTATCATTGACTCTAACAATTGGGAAGCTACAATAACCGGCTTGTTCAGCTGCCGACACAAACTCACAATCTCCCTCTGCACAGATGGGACTTGCTCTAGGGGAATCTGCGCTCCAAGGTCCCCCCTAGCAACCATGGCTCCATCGGAGACACGTATGATCTCCTCGAGATTCCTTAAAGAGTCGCAGCTCTCGATCTTTGCAAACACTCCTATCGGCCTGCATCTGCACGTGTGTTATTACCTAACAAATCAAGAAAGAGTTTTGTAACTTACCCGTTAGGGGACCTGGAGGCAATGTAACTCTTCAGGTGTTTGATAACATCAGCTGACTTTACAAATGATATTGCTATGAAGTCAACACCTTCCGAAATGCCAAAATCAATGTCCAACCAGTCCTGGATAGATTGTGTGAGACTAACCAACGAACAAACAACTCAACTCGCCAACCTACCTTTGCAGATATTGTCGGAAGCATTGCATTCCTCTCACGGACAAGACGGCCTTGTCTCCAGAAGGTGAGGTTAGCTCGCGGTAACAACAACCCAGGATCAATGCAACGGCACTTAACATCAGGTCCAATCTTTTCCACAACTTCGAACCTCACCATCCCTCCATCAACCACCACCTCGTCTCCAGCCTTTACATCTGCCACTCCATACTTCACAAATGACAAAAGACATGTGGAGGATTTCTTACCTTCAGCAAATCCATCATAGTTCACCTGAAGGGTCCTCTCGGGAAGAAGAGCTCCATCAAACTTACGGACTGTAAAGAACCATTCCTCACCATCCTGTGCACAAAAGACAGAATTGGTTGGCAGCACACATAATACCATACCTCGGCTTTCTGAGAAGTGGCACCAAGATCCCCCATGTGAATCTCACTGCCTTCTGTGTCCATCATGAGTGCCACAGAGTAGCCCTTCATCTGGTTCAGCTGTCGCACGCTCTTAATCACGTTGTGGTGCCACTCTCTAGTGCCGTGACACATGTTGAGACGCGCCACGTTCATTCCGGCCATGGCCAGTGCTTCGAGCTGCTCGAAGCTGCATGATGCCGGTCCAATGGTGCAAATGAGCTTGGTCCGACGAGTGCTTCTGAACCCGTTCTCCTTGAGCTCGGCCTCACTCACGCTGTCCACCTCAATTACCGGCGATGGAGAAGTACGTGCCACAGGTGTCGTTCCATTGCCCCCATCCAATTCAACCACAGCAGCAGGATCCGCCTCGACAAGCAATCCAGTCTTCTCATCCTTTCTGTACTTCGCAACAGCAGCCCAACACAGGCTTGGATGCTGCGATGCTCTCATCCTAGTGAGTGGAGGAAATGGTGATGCCCGGAGAAGGACCATGGAAGATCTGTGCAGCGCTAGCCTCTTCTCCACAAGCCATGCATTGGTCGTTGCCGCTGCCGTCGCTACCGCCATGTCAAAGAAGCGATGAAGCGAGCCCTACCCACTTACGCTATAAAAAACAGACAGGCTTTTCAATGCAGGGCACCGGATCCACCAATGACCCGGGGTCAGTTTGTGTCCGTCCATGCATAAAGCTAGTTCCTAAAATTGTGTGTGTGTGTGTGTGTGTGGAAACGCATCTTGTTTGTATATATCATATAACTTATTTTTTTCGTCTTATTAGTCTAATTGTGCTGGAGCTTGTCAATCACAGCATCCACCACTTGTTGCGTTGTGCTCGAGCCACCCAGATCCTTGGTCCTGTACTTGCCGTCCTCGACAACACCCAGCACTGCCTGCTCCAACCGGTCCGCAAACGAAGGGAACTGCAAGTGTCGCAACATCATTGCTGACGAGAGCAGTAGCGCCGTCGGGTTCGCCGTCTTTTGTTGCACAAGCTTCTCGTTGCCAACGTTGCCAGCCGACGCACCTTGCTCGAATATCGCATGCTCCGCACCCACATTTCCTAATATATATAAGGCTATCCAAGCATTTATAAAAGCAACCAAACATTACCTCCTGGCATCACGCCCGTGCCACCAGCGATACCAGCTGCCGTGTTTGCTACCAAGTTGCCATATAAGTTGGGCGTTACCTGCTCCACTCAAGCGCGTAAATTAGCTTATTCCACCACATACATAATTAGCATACTTTACCATGACATCAAATTGTTCCGGACGAGATACCAGCTGCATGCAGCAGTTATCCACGATAATCTCGTTATATTTGATCCCCGGGTACTTCTTTGCCACTTCCCGACACGACTCCAAGAACAGCCCGTCAGCCAGCTTCATGATATTGGCCTTGTGAACCGCTGTTACCGTCTTTCTATTGTTCAGGTATGCATACTCAAAAGCATACTTGGCAATCCGCTCGGAGCAAAACTTGGTAATCACCTGAAAACAAAGAGACATTACAGCGAAACGAAAAGAGAGAAAACTACCTTCAAGCTCTCAACAACACCGGGGACAACTTCATGCTCCAGGCCGGAGTACTCACCCTCTGTGTTCTCCCTAATGACAACAATGTTGACATCATCGTGTCGTGTCTTTAAGCCAGGGAGGTTGAAGCAGTGCACAAGGGAGGCAAAGAGATCGAGCTCCTTTCGGAGCTGCACGTTGAGGGAGCTGACTCCGCCACCAACAGGAGTAGCAAGGCCGCCTTGAGGCACACCTTGTTCTTCCGGATGGAATCAATCAACTCTTGTGGAACTTTGTCCATTTTACCTGTTACCTCGTAGGCTTCGAAGTAAACGGGCGCGTGCATCGCCTTCATTACCTCCACGACAGCTCCCGTGACGAGGGGGCCAATTCCGTCTCCGGGGATCAGCGTCACTGCCCGCGGAGCACCATCTCCAGGCCTGGGCATGTACGTGATATTACGATGAGCATCTCTTAAAAACCCTAATTCATTCTCATTCTCTCTGGGGAGCAAGGCAACAGACCCATTGCAACTCGATAGCGCCTGCTGCTGTAGCCGTCGCACCAGCGACACCGCGCCTCGCCGCATCATCGATCGATCCCGCTGCCTTTTTCTGTTGACTTTGGATTGTTTAGGGTTAGGGTTTGACTAATATGGCGGGCGTTGCGCTTGAAGCATCTCCTCTCTCCTCGCAGAAAATTACACTCACGCCAGCGGTGGTTACGGTGAGAAAGAAGAAACATGCTGATGATAGCAAGAGGTTGGAGAGGTTGAGCATTGCCATTCAGGCGCACATCAAGCTGGACCCCAGGGATTCAGTATCTAAGCCCACTGCCACAAAAGCTGATAAGCCAATGCATGCCAAGGAGGACGAGAAGCAAAAAATGTGGGACTATCTCGGTGGTAATAAGTTAGGATTGCCTACGGGAAAAGACAACTTTGCATCTTGCCTGCCAGAAGAACTTGTTCCTGATCGTTTGAAACAGGCTCGACAATTCGTGTGCGGTCTGCCTACTAACTCCGGCACTAGTGTTCCAGTTACACAACCGAAAGAGGGATACTAGCAGCTCTGGTATTCCTATGCCTGCTGGTTTGGCCAGGACGCACAAGCAGCGCGAGGAAGGATCGGCATTTACTGTGGTGAATTCGAGGGCCTCGGAAATTAAAAGAAGAGGTGAGAAACAGCAGTCGAGCATCAGTTCTTCCAGCAGGTACGAGCAGGAGCAAGAATCACATTCCCAAAGCTATCACAGTCGGAGAACGGGTGCTAGTTCAGGCAAACCAGTCCCTCCTTTGTCTTCCCAGATGGAGGACGTGATGCATCACATATATGGCAGAGCAGCCTCACCGACCAGAAGAAGAGACACCAGACAATATGCTGTCTATTGCCGTATCAAGCGTGAGTCTGACTCTGAAAGGCGCAGAGGAGATGAGCTTGGACACAGTTGATCGAAATTAATGGCATGCAGCCGCCGTCACGGGATCACCTACAAGGCCTTGCTCTCTCATTACCTACCTTATTATTATTTATATTATTGCTAGTAGAGTCTTGTTCCATTGTATTATTAATCTACATAACAGGGACATAAGTTCCACCGTGGCCCCTCTTCAGGACCAACGGACCAGCGGTATCGGGTACCTTGTCCAGGATGCGAGCACAGGCATCGAGCACGTCAGGAAATCCCGATGCCAGAGTGGTAAGCTGGGTCCGCAAGCGGAAGTCTCCAACGTGCTTCAATATACATCTGAAGGACTTGGTTATCTCGGGTGGCATGCCAGACGTGAGCCACTTGGAGAAGTCGAGATGATCACCTCTGGCTGATACCTCTGAACGGTAGATTCGAGCAAGCTCCATGAGCATGGATGGGCGTAGGGGGGGGATGCCACGAACTCACGTAGGAAATGTTCAATCCATCCAGGTGACAGCACCTGGTTCCACAAGACAGGCACCCACTCTGCAGGTTGGTTGATCCCATAGGCCTCGGCTACGATTAGTGCTTCCTGGAAACGGCGTTGGTCCACAAGCAGCCGCCTGGCATTTGTTTCCGTCAGGTTGAGCCATATCCACTCTGGCATCCGCAGCTGTAGTGATAGCAAAGACGCTTGTGCACAACACCATCTCGTCTTGTTCCCACAGTCGATCCCAGCATAGACTTCTGAAGCTTCCACAAAGAACCTCATGATGTCAAGCAGTTCCTCGTTCTGGTCTGGATCGTTTCGAATAAACCAGTGGTTTAGCCCCTTGCATCCTCTCGACTCCAGGAGGTTTGCCATCTCATGAGCCATACTGAAATGGCTGTACACCTGAACAAAGCAAATGAATAAAACACATTAGCCTTAGCCTCGTACCAATCAATGGTACTCAACCATTCCAAACGCATCAAGGTCGTGAGGATTAAAATGCTTCAAGGCAGAAAGGACTGCCATACGAAAGCCGCGTACAGAAGCCGAAGATTCCTTTGTGGCGTCCACAGTAGCGCGCTTCTTAAGCAGAAGCTGCAGCTGGCCGTTCTCTATCAGCAGATCCAATACGAAGCGCAACGCTTGGAAGTTGCTCACCCCCGTTACCAAGCGAGCCAATGCCGGAAAATCTCCCTCAACAACATACGACTCCACTCTCGTGGCTGCCAACGCCACCAGGACATCCATGCCGTCCAGGCATGCGGATGACTCGTAAAATTGATGCGCAAGAATAAGCAGCTCAACCTCGCATGCGTGTGGCATGTCATGCCCGCTGATTACCAGTCGCATTAGTGCATGCCCAAGTTCTTGTTCAGATGGACACAGCTGTCCCCACTGTATGAAATCTGAAGATCGCCACAGCAGAGGTGCCGGCCCTTCCTCTCTGAGGGAGGAGGACGAGTCCATATAACCACCCCGGTGAGCAGCAAGGAGGCCCTGCGGGCAAAAGTTAGACAACCTGCTAACCAACCAACCTAAAGGATACCTTGAGGAATGACTCGGCCAAGATACGAGCAATACTTGCTGGATTCATTAAGTGCGTGGACACCAAGAGTTTGGCCTCACCGAGAGCATCCTGGCCCTTGAGAGACAGCAGCTGAAGGAGCTCGGTCGGCTGTTTCTGAAAAGCTTCAAAGAACGGTAGGTCCAAGAAGTTCGCTACCTGAGCAGCTGCCGTAATTCTTCTGCAATGGCCGCGGCCACAGCCTTCACGACAAGCCCCGGTCAGTGCTTCCATGACCTGCATTGAGCAAGCACCATGAGACTAAATCTGCTAGAAGGCCTGTTCTACTCACCTGGAGAGGGGATGCAGACGAGACATCCAGCAGATTCAGAGTGCTGAGAGTTTTCATGACAGGCGCACCTAAGACAGAGCCCCTTATGGAATCCTTCACTGTGGGGCACGACAAATTGGCAACGCTCAGAGCAGCCTCAACCAAATTAAGCTCCAAAGGTACGCGGTTCGGTGAGAGCTTCTGTTGGAGTTGTCTGGCTGCAGATACCTGACCAACTTCAACAAGTGCTAATATTGCTCTTTCCACCTCTCGCTCTCCAACTTTGTCTTCCCAGCCAGTAGCAGATTCTTCTTCTTTCCGTTCCGGAGGAGTATCCACCACATTCGGTTCCTTCCGCCTAAGAAGCCTCCGCTTGGGTTTTGGTCCTCCGTCTCTACTACGTGCACTACCACTGTCAACGTCTATGTGCATGGAGTTGAACACTCTAAGATGGCCATCCACGGCAGCAATCTTAGCCGCTGTACGGTCGACTGGACTTCCACTGATGCTGAAAGGCGCCTCCAGGTTCAAAGTGCCAGTCCTGAAACTGGCGCCACCCGTCTTCAAAAGAACTTCTGATTCCACTGCTAATAACCATACTCTAGTTTCTAGCTCCCGAAGCAAGTGAATTGGATAAACCCTGGAACACAAGTATGAGAGTTGTTCGGACACGCCATGGGAAGGTACTTACGGTGCTGATCCAGTGATAGACCCGCTAAGCCATTGGAGAGCCAATAAAAGCACTGCATGAAGTTCCGCAGGTGAACCGTGTTGCTCGACATCCTCAGCATGCTTCAGAAAGAATATGCCAGCCTGCAAACTGGCCGTCAGCATCAACGGACAAGAGACAAGCAAAACAACACCTTCAACGGAGGATATGAGTGCTTCGTGAACAGCGCCTGACAATGACGCCATAGTGCTGCCCTTTGTTCCTGGACATCCCACAATAGCTCTTTCCATTCCGTGACCATTGCTTCAGCCTATTCAAGAAAAGAAGAGTGTGTATATATACATACACACACAAGAACCTTACTACCTGCTTACCTGCATCTCAGTGACGTGATGGACAGCATGAGAGTTTCCTTGTTCGTTCAGATCAAGGTGTCTTGCCCAACTACGGGCATCCTCCCATTGCCCGCTCCTTTCAAGCTCCTTCAAAAGAGCATCATCTTCCAAATCGCTTGCTTCCACCACCGGATACCTCCCCTTTCGGAGCATTGGTTCTGCAAGCTGTATTTTCCAGTAAAACCGCCTATACCCCATAGCAGCACCACCTCCATCGCCAAAATCAGCAGCAGCAAGCAGCTGCAACATGCAACGCTTCTCATAAGCTGAAGGGCATGCAGCTAACATTGCATCTGCCCCAGCAACCGCAGCCTTGGTAATCCACGTTGTGCCTGTTCTTGCTCCTCGATTGTGGATTTCTTCCTTCAACAATGAGGAGAAGTCTGCCAGGTGAGCAGATGCCTCAGAGAGCCGCATTTGGGAAAATGCCTGCATGACAGGTCAGATAAAAAGCAGCTAAACTGGAAGCTACATACCCTTAAGAATCTGACGAAATGCAGCAAAGCTGAAGCCGGTAGAAACAACTCAAACGCCCTGAGCAAGGGGATAAAGCGCTGCTGCTCGCACAAAATTGCCACCATTTTTGCCAAAGCTTCGTGACTGCCATCTGAAGCTTGTGGTTTATCAAGCGGGTGGGAAGTTCCTAAGGACGAACTGCTTGAAAACTTGAACTCGTTCCCGTTCTCTGCGGACATGAGGCGCCTTCGCTTCTTATTGCTGATGCGGACATATACTGGAAGTTTGTTGGCAGCACAATGAGAGGCATTTGTAGCATCAACTGCAGCTGCAATAGACGCTACAACCTGGCCGGCTCCATCACTGATTCTCGTCTCCCTGCATGCGTTACTTCAGCTCAGATGTATCATCCTCAGTCACGACGCATACCTTTCTGCTGTTATCTCTAGCCAGGCGGCCAGACAAGAGATTGGGGACACGTCACTAAAACACGAAGCCACAACCGTGAGCAACGGCCACCGCAGGCTTCTGGCCTTGTCAAGTAAATCTGTGCCAGGAGATGTATGGTGTTCAGCTTCCGCCAGAAGAGCGAAGAGCTCACTTGTTGTATTCTTCTCAAAAGTCGATGCTTGGTCTGTGAATGACAAGCTGTTCAAGACATTTAAGACGTGGCTCTGCACTTGCTTGTTCGTGAAACATTCCGTAGCCTGCCACAAGCCAGATGATGAATAAGGTAAATTAAAGCACAAGATCTTTCATGAAGTTTTACCACTGCAATCAGCACGTCTAGGGGACAAGCTTCTGCTTGAGCCTCGGCAAGGAAGCCTACCTGCCACAAACGGCCGGAATGTCAACAAAGTATCCACGAACACAAGAATATTTACCCAGTCATTGTCGCTAGCTAAGTAAGAAAGGTATAATGTACTGAGTGGCAGGTGATGGACACGGCAAAATGTTGTCACTAGGCTCCAGTGTTCACTCATCGACATCTGCAAGGTGCGGAGCTGCTGTCCATCGCCTTGGCCATTTTTAAGCCACAACCCGCATGCTGCTCTCCGGCTTGATATATTCTCAAGCGTGGCCTTCTCCAGGTACTTTAAAAGAACACATGCAGATGGTGTTCCTGTATACTGGTCTGCGAGCATTTCCACAAGACGCTTCGAGGTTTCTTTCCCACCCTCGGCATTAGAAACTCGACGCAGAGCAGAGATATCCGTCCGCAGCGCCGTTGCGCAGACACCACATAGTTCTAGAAGAAGAGCACATGCTGCTGTTACCACCGTACTTTTGAAGTTGCGGACTGCAAGAGGCATCACCTGCAAAACCCCATTAAAAACAATTTACACACCGAGAATCGCTTACCACACCAAGCAGTTCCTGCTCCACTTTGTTCAAAGCGGAAAAGTCTCCAGCCTTCCCAGAATCCGCTCGTGACGTGACAATAGACTGAAACGCAGCTACTGCACGTCCTTGAAGTAGAAGGCGCTCAATCTTATTCTTTGGAGTCTGCCAGCAGAAAACGGAAACAGCAGAAACTCAATTTTCCAAGAAACTTGCATGCATGAAATAAAGCCCACCTCAGAGGATTTTGAACGAATCTCTGTAGCTATCTGCTTCTTTAGGAAATCTTCCAAGGCAACAGGATTGACAAAATCGGTGTCGTTGGCTTCCTGGTAAAAACACATTGTGACACACGGTACTCTAAGAGCTATACCAACCTGGATAGACAACTGCAGCACTCTACGTATGACTTTCGGAAGCCACTTGGGTAGTATTAGTAGAAGAGAAGTTTCACCGTGTGCTGGTGAAAACAGTCGTCGACGCCACTGCAAATAGTAGGCAAAGCTGATTCCACATATATAGAGAATCAGCAGAAACGATTAAGGTAGGAACTACAAGTCAAGCTTACCATAGTCAACTATAGGCTCCAACACGAGAGAGTTCCAGAGTGTGGAGAAGCCTATTGAACCTCTCTTTAGGAGTTCTAAGGCACATTGCCAGCTTCTGCTGCAGCGTTTCACGACTCCTGAGTAAATGCACTTTTGGGGCAGGACAGGAGCATGAACAAGAATTGCGAGAGTCATAACTGCACTTCCAAGTTCTGCGATATCATCCAGTGTTGATAGTGCTTCTGAAGACAAAACTGTCTGAGCATTCGCAAAGGCAGCATCATAATCACGTCCTCTCTGCCGCAACAACAGCAGCCAACAAGCCCATGGAGACTCTCTCTGGCAACACAAAAGAACTGTCTTTACTACTACGAGCATAAAATCCTCTTACCAGTAGACTTGAAGCCACGTCATCGTATCCAATAAAGCTTTCATCCAGGTAAAGCTCCAGAAACCATGACAAATTGAAGCAAACACAGTGTTGCACTACAAGCTGTTGAATCATCTGACTGAGACCCATTTCGAGCCTGTTCCCTGCAGATTTAGACTGTTTCGGCTCTTCAGGTGTAAAAAAGATGAGATGCCCCTGGCCTAAACGGCACAACAGCTCGGCAGTATCACCCCAGTGCAATCGCAAAAACATGTGCCTTCTTGTGAGATCCTGCTCTATGGAGTGCCATAGCCAGCTGGTACAAGCTCTTAAATCGGACGTTAGATGGCTGACGTTCGGCACCTTCACCACAAACGTTGAGAACTGGACCTGCAGCTCGCTCTCTTGTAACTCGGGTGAGAGAATGTCATTGATCAAAATCAAAACACCTGGCCAGGAGTGGTGGACCAGGGCAAACTTAAGGCGAGAGCCCCAAGGCACATCTGAGGCTTGGGACTGCTCCACAAGCATCTGGATAGCTAAAACATAGCAAGAAGTTCATTGAAACAAACAAATCACATACCCGATCAATAGTTTGTGTATCCAGCACCTGAATCCAGACTAATGCGCCTGCCCAGTACCCTCCAGACGAATCTTCTCTAGGTGCTTCGTCCTCCACTATACTCTTGCGTATGACTGTGCTCCAGGATCCTAGTACAACCCCGTCAACCTCACCACAATCGACCACAAAACCCTTGCTCGGTGTAGAACAGCAAACACGTAAACGCTGGTCCTCAGCAGCGTCATTTCTCTGCCGGACGTTATAGCTGTTCCAAAACCTGCTTCTCGGGTAAAATGCCTTCAAAACACGAGTCAAAATACAAAGAAACATAGAAAAACGGTTCATATACCTCAATGCGTGCCATTGTTTGTACTAGGCGGTAACCCATTGCATCAAGATGGCCATGCCTTCGCAACTCCTGCGTCATGTAGGCCCTTAGCGAGCGACGAACCGTTCCAAATGCCAAGTCATGCAATACTGACTGTATGTCCTCGCCAAGCCTGCGGAGTGCTGCGAGTGCTAATGGCATCTTACCCTGCAATAGAGACACGTCAGCAAATGCAGTAGAAACACATAATGGAACAAAGACGAGTACCTTACAGAAGAGCATATACAATTGATCTCCCGACGTCTTGGATTTCCTTGAATACATCTGTTTCGACCTCTCCAGAGTTGCGATGATGTAGCTGCATGACTGCTAAAGGTATCCGTCCTGCCCGCAAAGCATCCTTGACAATACCAACGATGTCCATATTCTCCTTCTCCCAGCGAGCAATCATTTCTCTTGGGGTCTCCTGCGAAGGATGCCTTCTATCTTCAGGAGGGGATAATCCACTAGGAACCAACCATCCATCGGTATCCGCAGCCTCGGCAGTAGATACCTGAATTACCTGATTCTTCATTTCTAGCTTACCTGATCCCAGGTCTCCCTGCTACATAACAACCACGGTAACAAGATGATTTTATTTATAATAATCCAATGTTCACCTTTTCAGCTTTCGGCCTTTTCCTGCGTGCATGTAAACGTTCCTCCAAGGTCCTGATTGTCTCCAACAACTGCGCCAGCTCGCTCATGGGCCTTTCACCCACCGCTTTTCTGTTTCCGTAGCACTTAATCATGTCCCTTGTGAAATGGGCAGCCAGAGCGAGAAACCTGCAACAACAAAAGCTTGTTCACTATGTGGGTTGGTAAGATATTTCCGCTCACCGAGCAGCTTGAGCAAGCTCGTTATCACTACCAAACTTATTCAGCATTAGCTCAACAGAGGTAAAAATAACACGTAGCACACCCACTTCCGCTGCTCCTACAGGTACCAGCTTATTTAACAGGCTTAAAAAAGGAAGGAAGAAAAGAAAGAAAGAAAGAAAAAAGCAGAGAAGATTAGTCCTCTATTTCGATTCAAACAACATAGAACACTCAACTTACAGGCCGACCTCCTCTGTCCGTTGGTAATCTAGTGCCAACTGCAGCTTTCGCAGCCATGTCAGCTTTAAGTCCCAACCTGCAATCTCCAAATTAATCTGTTTTCTAATAAGTTCAAAAAACTCACCGTTTTCGGCAGACAAATGTTCTGCCTCCTTAAGTCCATCATATATTAGGCATCTGTCCAGCACTGCCATTTTCCACTGCTCTAGCTGCTGTTCAGGATAATCAAATAGGGAGAAGCTTAAAATATTCCTTGCCAATGCTGAACCCGTGGACCACCATGGCTCTGGCTCAGATTTCTTTTCCTCTACGAGTGGAGGTAGAACAACTGCAAGATAACCAGAGGCTACTAAGTAAACGGAGCCTTGGAAGGAGAAACCAAACATTTCATTGATATCACAACTTGCATTTGCATCCTCTTCAACATTGCCCAAGCTGTAAAGTGAGTTCTGTGACAAGGAAGTCTGGCCATCTGTGACAACGAGCCTGGTCACTGTACAGGAATTAATTGCTGCAGCAACAACAGCCCCAGGAGTCACTGGTGGTAACACAACAGTCCGCAGCCTCTTCGTTTCAACGGCTGCTGCTGGCAACATCTTCGAAGTGAATGCACTAGGACCCCGATCGCAGTTTTCATGCTGGTGAGAAAACCATATATCAGAATCAGCCCGAGTTGATGAAGTGAGTGAAACCGGGAAGACCTGCCCGAGCTTGTCGATTACACCAACAAGCGAAATGCCTTGAGCCGAAAGAATGCGTGAGCAATTGCCGCAAGGGACACTGAGCACGGATAGGTTCTCTCCCGAGACAGCATCCCACAGAAAGACTTCACCATCTTTAGTTAGACCTAAGAGCCTGTCCAGAACCAGAGCAAAATCTATCCACTTCTTCTCCCTGTGGAGGAGGACACGAGCTGACCACCGTACCTCCCACTCAGATATTGAGGCAATGAGGATAGTCTGTTCAGACACACCAGAAACCTGTGAGAGAAGCATAGCCACACGGTTACAGGACCCCGAGATTAGCTTGGTGATAGACCGCTGCTCACTCCTTCCTGCAAACTCGACCAACCTAGAAAATGAAAGCGAATCGTATGGAATCGCAAAACAAACCACTTCTGGCCATACGTCAGCTTCTGGGAACGTTAGCTTCAGATCATGCCCTAAATTGGCAGACAACTCAATTCTAGAAATGCTGGTATCAGCCTCTCTGTTGGCAGCAAACCCGTAGATTACAAGACCCCTGTTACCGCATGTGAAGAGCAGCTCCTCAAACGGGCCGTGGGCCGAATAACAGTCAGAACGGCATCCCCAACAGGAGGAAACCACAGTGCTTTCTAAAACACTTACTTGAGATTCTGATTGCTTGCAGAGCTTGACGATCTTTGCTGCGCCACACTGGGACAGTAAAAACAACCTTCGGAAAGAAGGAGACAGAGATGCATCCGCCAGCACGAAATCTCCTCCCTGCTGTCGCTCCCAGCTGTGGAGCCGGAGCACTTTACCCGTCATTGATCGCTATGAACAAACCCTAAAACCCTACTCATAGGGCTCGTGCCATGGAAGATCTGTGGAAGCCATTAAGCCAACTCCAGGCATTCGGGATCAGCCAGGTATGGTTTTTGTCCTTCTGTTAGAACAATTTTTATGAGCTGGGCTTTGCAAGCAGGTGCAGTTGACTGCTGCTCCTCATCAACACCACTCGCAGCCCTATCCCCGTCCGCCGATAACTCAAGAAGTGTGCGCAATCCGGCAGGAGATGATGTCAAATGTCATTAGCTTCGCCGGACTGGAAGGAGGCCTGAAAAAAGCAACCGAAGGCAGCAGCAACCAGTTGATATCTCTGATACAACAGCAGCAATCCTGCTCAGCAAACTCACAGCCTTCTTGGTCCTTCCCTGCTAGCAGCACTCATTCTCTTATTGTCGACCTTTCCTCTTCCACAGCTGCTAGCAAAGCCCACATCCCCGAGACCGCTATTCTTAAGAGAACCAATGTCGACTTCAAGAGACCAGGTGCTTATGAATGCTCTTCCATCCATCAACAACAAGGCCAAACAATTCCAGTAAATGCGGCAACAGCAAACAAGCCCTTGCAGACATTAACTTCGACGTGCACCTTCAGGTTGCGGGTTTCCACGCTAGGAAGTCAAGGATTTCCCATAAGTATGTGACACTTTCAAATTACTTACCATGCTCATGAGCCGTTGCAAACAGGTGGTGAGCTGTTTTTCACTGACAAGGGTCGTCTGGAGGTTGTATGCTCTTGCCATGGCTGGCCTATGCCAGTTGCCAAATTCGTCCAGGTGCGCACGCATGCACACATGCACACAAACACATGCACACAAACGCACGCACGCACAGGCGCGTAAGTGTATATTTCTGTATAGCAGCATGCTGGATCTCATGTTGTCAACCCTGGAAATGTTGTCTATTTGGAAAATGGCGAAACTTTACTGCAGTGGCGGAAGAGTCTGTTTTCGCGACTTGGGGTATGTTGCTCAAACTGATCAAATGCAGTATTGTCGACTTTATCATCTTCAGGTCAAAGTGGACGATGAAGTCGGATGGGACTGGCACGATTCAGCATGTGAAGCAGATAGAAACCGGTACAGGGTCGAGGACGTGCTTAAAGTTAATGATACTTATATCAGCTGTCAACCTACTCTTCCCGAAAGTTTCAACTACGGGAACTATCAAGACTCGGTTCTTCAGACTCTTAGCCGACATGCCAACGTAGCTGCGGATTACATTCCTCGAGCCCAACGTCTTCAGGAGAATTTACTGAACTTCCAAAAGGTTGCCAATGCTAGAACCAAGCCGACCGAGTTTGGTGAGTGCTTTGATTTTATCAATCGTGCTGCTGGAGTATACCCTTCTCAAGCTGGTATACGGGCAACGGCTGTGAATAATGATGGTGCCAGGAACCGCTGGGAAAGTGTAAGAAGTGACAACCTCGCATCGAGCTTTGAGTTGAGGCTTGGGCAACCGTCTCAGCAAGCCCATAAAGTTGGGACAGCCTTTCGGGCTCGGTTGAGGCCTCGGAGATGGATCGACCAGTGCACCATGAAGCTTATAAGAAAGGTATACTTTGGCTCAAATTTTTGCAATTGCCAGTGACATACATATTCTTCTCCTGTCCAGTGCCTGCTGCAAGACTTGATCACGAGCATGGTGTATTGACAGGGCACTCAGATACTCAGTCTAGTCAGCAGCGGAGCATTAATGTGCTCAACATCAATCACAGTGGACTAGAAAGAAGTGCAGTTGGCGAGAGGACAAAGCCGTGGTGGCCAGAGACTCATAATGCAGAAACAAGCATGAATGCGAATGACGGTGACAATGGTCGTCGTGAACTGGTGATTAAGCAGAAGTTTAGAAGCAATCTGGATGATGTTATGGCTTGGGCCACGGCTTCTCAGCAGCTCGGATTTACTCGGAAGCGACATGGACGCAGAAAACTACGGAAGCGGGAAAGGTGGTTCATTGCGACGGGTCCCGCATTTATCCCCGCAGTGCAAAACGAGCACTGGACCAGATGAGCACTATGTGTTACAGGACCAAACGACTTCGGTCGATGGTCGACAACGATGTCTGCCTGTCGCAGAGCCCGAGCAGAACCCAGCTGAGAAAGAGATGTTGGCCATTTCAACCACGTGTAGTATAGGTGCAACCCAGTTTCCTGTGATGCAAGTGGAAAAGCCTGGGAAAGAAATGAACTAAGAAGGTCAGCTGGCTGGGAATGCATCAATGAGTTCTAACGGCTGTGTTTGTTGCTGCAGAGTTGACAAAGAGCCGTCGAAAAAGAAGACTTTTGATACAAATGACAGTTTGCTCGATGGACGACTCGGCCAAAGTACTTCAATTTTAGCAAATTCTGGACTAGTTGTCGAGAATGACTCATGTGAGACCGAGACCGGGAAGAAACTATCAGCACCAGCTTGTCTAGTATCGCAGCCTTTTGAGTGGAGAGCATGTGGCAATACTCCAGCAGGGGCCAGGGAATATGATATTTTGTCTGAGAAGAGCACCTCAGTCGAAACTGAGTCGAAGGAAGAGTTACCCTGACATTTCAAGTAAAATCGGACAATGTACTGAGTGCCTCCACTGATGCAAGGGAAAATGATGAAACGTCAACTGTGGAATCGGATGAAGGTTGGGGCTGCAGTCCAGCCGAACCAAGAAAAACGTTGGAGTCAACGGGTTCGGCGGAAGAGACTCCCTGCACATCCAGTCAAGCCACGTTGAAAGAAGAAGACGGAACCGGAAAAGAGAAGAAAGCTAAGAAATGGAGGTGCCTGAGTGATGGAAACCTGTTTGAGATTATTGCTGGGGAAAAAGCAAAAGAGAGCTGCAAGAAGTCGGTCGGATCTCACCAAGGGAAAGAAGAAGAAACAGCAGGCACCATTAAGAATTCGGCTTCGCAATCGTGATAAGGAGTTGGACGCCGATGAATTGAAGCCCGTTATTGTAAGGCGTCTACCACGGGAAACGGCAAAATGATGTCCCTCAAGTCCATCATGGAAGTTTCAGCAGAACAGAGTTACAAGGACGCTTCAGCAGAACAGAGTTGCAACGAGGAAGACCGCAAGCGTAAGTTGTCGGAACTTGCAGGAATAAGCTTTCGGCCTTTCAGAGTGGGCCCGAGTCTAGTTCCTCGTGGGAGAGATCTCCTAGAGGAGCTCGGCCCAGGAATACACATGTCGTTGAAGAGCGGAACGCTACGCTGGTTCTGAAGAGGAGGCGGGAAGATAAGAACACGGCATGTGAAGTCTCAAAGCGAATTAAGAGCTCTGCGGATCCACAATCAACCATGACTTTTGGGTACCCAATCTTTAGTCGCACATCTAGCCTTTAGACTCATCTACTTTGCCTTTTGAATGCAGTTCCCATAAAGTCAAATATGAGGGATCATACAAGCAAGACTCGTGCTTTGTCTGCAATGGCTCGAAGTCCGGAGCACATAACCAGCTTATTCGTTGCAGTTCTTGTGTAGTGAAGGTATAGGATTGATTTGGTTTCCTCGCTCTAAGTCGTGTATGTGCGGCAGGTCCATCAGGCTTGCTATGGAGTGCCAAAAGTCCCCAGGCCTCATGGACGTGCCGTCCGTGCAAATCAGACTCAAAGAATATTGTAAGTTGCTCCACTAGCCGGTAAGTTCAGTGCTGACTCTCGCGTACTCGTGCAGGTGTGCGTTCTTTGTGGATACGGGTCTGGGGCGATGACCAGAGCTCAGAACACTGAGGCGTGGTTAAGGGCCTATTGAGAGAGTGGAATGTGACAGGGTCTAAACTCGAGGAGCAGCCAAGGCGATCATTGAGAAGCTCCTACAAGCAAACTGGTCATCAAGTTAGCAACACCATTACTGCTTGGTTAGCGGACCCAAGCGCGACACAGTGGGTCCATATGGTGTGTGCCCTTTGGATGCCTGGAACAAGGTGCCTCAATTTGGGAACCATGGGGATGTTCGACGTATCTGGTGTCTCGGCTGCAAGGAGACGATTGGTACGCTTCTGCCAACTCTTCCTTCTGTTCTGTGCGTCACGTGGCCTTGTTTTGTAGACGTGCTCCATTTGCAAGCGACAGGGCGGTTCCTGCATTCAGTGTCATGAGCCAAAGTGCGCTGTTCCTTTCCACGCATGGTGTGCACATGCAAAAGTAAGAGCTTGTTTTTCTATTCTTATGGCGCTTCATGATGCTTGTTATTCTTGTGTGTAAGGACCTACTTCAAATTGAAGCCGTGAATGATACGAGTGGGCATGTTCGCTTTCAGGGCAGATGTCCAACTCATGTCTCCGGCAAGTGTGCAAGGACTGAGGCAAGTAAGAATGTGAGCAAAGCAGCTTCTGTAAGCTGACGAGTTTGTGTCCGCTAAGGATGGCCCACAGCAGAGAGAGAAGATAAGTGCCCGCGCGCTATATAGAAAGGAAGCTGTTGAGAGTGGTGCAAATTCACAGAGTGACTCATCCAGCACTTAAAACTTTATTCAGAAATATAACCGAGGAAACAATCAGAAATCGAAATTCCAAGTCTTTTCCATGATGAGTCGCACATTCTTAGGATCGTGAATGGGTATGTTCGCGGAAATCCTGCAAGCTCCACCACCCTCAGGATCCTTGCTCCATGCCAACCCACTGTTTTCACCAGGTGGTCATACGTAGCCTTGACGATCTGGTTGCCACCAAATTTGTGGCCCAGCCCACGTTCCAGGCTTTACTCGGCAGCTCCAGCGCTGGCTCAATGCTGGTCCCCGTTGTGCACATACGAAACCTTCACCTGCCCCTTGTTCGTGGGGAAAACCATTCTGCCATGGATCCTGCTCTGCGCATTAGTAACCAGCACTCCGTCCACAACCAGCGCATCCCTCGTCTTGGGCAAGTGCGTGTAAGACACGTTCATGCCCTTGCCCAACAGAGTTCCTGCACCCGTGAATTGGAAGCGCGGAACCGACTCGTGCACGTCATACTCGAGAACAAAGGAGCCCGGCTTCTCAACCCCGACGGTGAGGCCCTTGAGATTTGTGCCGCTCACAAACGTACGATCCGAACAGGAAGCCCGTATTTGCAGATCGTCCATGCCAAGTCGCATTGACGTTGACAGCAACTGCCCTCCCGCGGAATCATACTTGGTCACCAGTGTGGCCCTCTTCTTGGACATGACGCCCCTCCCACATCAGTTAGGGTTGATGAGAACCCGCCCAAATTTGAAATTTGCTGTTTAATCTTATTTTTCAATCTAGGTTTGATAAGCGGATTCGAACCTTGACCGAAGAACGAGGATTTTGTGAGCAGAACAAGGATGAGTGTTATCGACATTCTCACGCGTGTGGATGCGCTGTGCCAAAAGTACGAGAAGTATGATCTGGATAGGCAGCGGGATTTGCAGATCTCTTCTAACGATGCCTTTCTCAAGCTCTACACCGTCGTCAACGCCGATGCGGAGGCCACGCTCCAGGTAGGTTAATTAATGGCTCTCTTCCATCGCTCACTTGATCCACCGTAGAAAGCGAACGAGGCAGCCACCGAGAAGAATCGAGCTGCAGTAGCTGCACTGAACGCGGAAGTCCGACGATCCAAAGCTGCCCTAAGGAACGAGATCCCCAAGCTCGAAAGGCTTGCACCCAGGAAGGTACATTAATCACGGCTCAACCGGAACTTGTTACGCTATCACTGTTGTGCAGGTCAAAGGATTGTCTAAACAAGAATTGGAAGCACGCCCAGACCTCGTTCTGGCGCTTGCTGAGAAAATAGAGGCAATTCCAGAGGGTACTAACTTGGGAAACAAGCGCACGGGTTGGGGCAGCAACAAGAGCGCCTCCAACAACAAATTGGAGATAAAGATCGACTCCGTCAGCCCTGGCAAGTCTTGCTTTACAAGTTTTTCTCAGTGACTTTCTCAATGGCTCTCTGTTTGTTTTGCTTGCAGAGGATATCATGCGTCCCGAGCAGTATGAGCACTCAGAGGAGTCGAAAGGATTTCGTCAAGAATTTGAGACCCGGAAAGCTAGGCAGGTAAAGGAACGAATTCGCATCATCTTTTCATGTACTTTAATGAGCTTGCAGGATCAAGGACTGGACGTGATTGCCGAAGGCCTGACTACTCTGAGGAACATGGCCCAAGACATTAACGAGGTACAAGCCTCTTGTGTCAGCTGTGGTCTATTCTAACCTTGCTCTTTGCTCCTCAGGAAATGGACAGGCAAGTTCCGCTCATGGACGAGATAGACTCTAAGGTATAGCTTCTTTCTTAGTTTCTTCTTGGATCTCAGGGCTGTTTCTCTCTTAATAGGTAGACCATGCTGCATCCGAACTCAAAACAACAAATGTTAGGTTGAAGGAGACGGTGACTAAGGTGCATTTCTCTCGGCCCTTGACTAAGTTTGGTTTGATTGATTGGTTGATTGTGTTCGTGCAGATGCGATCTAGCAGGAACTTCTGCATTGATATCATTCTTTTATGCATCATCCTGGGGATCGCAGGGTACTTGTACAAGTAAGGAAATGAGTTCGGTTTGATTCCACTGAGTTTCTGACTGGGTTTCTGTTGCAGCGTTTTGAAGAAGTGACGACACATGTGATTTAGGTTTTTTGCTGCGTGTGTAATGATAAAGATTTCTACTTGAAAGGATGTGTATTCAACCATAAGGATCTTTGGCTTAATTCTAATGTCTTACTCAACATAAGTTAACATTCATATATGGTTATAATATATATTTTAGAATATATTTTGTAGAATTTTTATATTACTTTTTGGACTCAAATGTCAATTATATAGAGAGATCCACTCAATAAATTGAATTGTAAACTTGTATACTTAAAAGGGGACATAATCTTTGCACAGCGGAATATGAATTAAGCTGCTTAAAAATTAATTTTAAAGTACAAATCTTTAAGATGCATTTTTTACACTCACAGAGTAATTAGTAATTAGGAATATATGAATGTGGACTTAAACAATATGTACTTAAAGATACGGTTGTTGCTCTATTAAACCATTAATTTCTGAATAATAAAGTGTTGTGAAAGATTATTTAATCCCTAATTTAATAATTAACAAACTCAAAACTTTAGTTGCCCTTGATAGGAAAGAATATGCTTCAAACCTTCATGTCTCATTATCACTTGATGAACCAAGAAATCTATTACATTAATTGCCTTGGCCTTCAGAAGATCATACACTTCCATGTATCATGTCAAGCAGTATGATAAAACAATAACATATGTATTCCATATTATTGTTTGCCAGAAACGAACTAATGAGATTGTATATAACCTGCTAATCAACTTGAATATACTGGAAATGACTACTAGGAAAAGTGGGTCGAGGATTCCAAACTTGATAAATGTATGCATGTTGTAACTAAAATGGGCATGTTTATAGTTTTTTTTTAATCATTAACAATTTTAGTTATGTAATTAGTATTTTTTAATATTAAAAATAATTCTTTAGAATAATATATGTTTAAAGATAAAATATTCTTTAAAATGTATATTTAAAGATAAAATATTCTTTAAAACATTTTATTTTTGTAATTGACCCTTTAATAAAAAATTAGTAATATTATAAAGTATAATGTATTAAGTTATATATATTATATTTAAAATTGTATGGACCTAATATAAAAGTTATTAAAGAGCATAAGATTAATATATAAATATAACATTAATTAAATTTTTTAATAGTAATATATATATACAAAATCCTATATAGTCAATCTTCCAATTTATATAGTTAAGAAACAATTTGTACTGTTATTAAAGAGTTGATTGTAATTATAAATATTAAATATACTATATTTTGTAATTGTTTTAAACTTTTAAAGGCATGAATTCTCTTACAATTGTAACTTTATTAATGCTTCTTAATATTCATTCATATTGAATGGATTTAACATTTATAAAAAATATGTTTGGTCTTTTTAATTGAGAGACCATGTTTTCTCTAAGTATCCATTATACTTTCGCTTTCCTTCTCATGCCACCTTTTTGCGGTTTGAACTATACAACCTTTACCATATTATTTTTTGTGATGACTTTAGGTATGTCAATAATTTAACCTATATAAATAAGCTGGTTATATGACACATCTAAAGTAATAAAGAAGATCATCAATTTTTAAAATCCTTGCAGTAATCAAGTTCTTTTGTTCAACAAATGTAGAGTTTGCACTTCCACATCACTACTGGCTTCTATGTTGTTTGCACTCATTGATGTGGTTTCAATCTCCTTCTGCCACATTGTTTTAAATCAAAAAGGGTATTGTAATTTTGTACTTATGACAACATGCCTTTATAACTCTCGAACAACGATCTCTTAATAATTATTAGAATTCTTTGACATTGATTTTTAAATCCATCACATACTTTTTGATGTCATTAATAATAAGCTCTTGTTTCTTGAGTTGGGTTCAATAGAATAGGGTCTAGTTGTCCTTTTGGGAAAAGTGGCTTTCCATCTTTTCCACTTTTAAAGAGCATTAAGCCTTCTTTAGGTAATTACTCATGTTCTGATAACCGTAACTTGTACTGCATAATAGGTATACCATCTTTTGTAGAAAAAAAGAATTGTAGCGGCACAAGGCGACCAATTAAAGAATCACTTCCCTTTTTATATACACTTTAAGAAACTTTTTAAACTCTAGCACCTCAATTACAAACAAAAGCACAAATTTTTTTTGAAATGCAATTTTCAAAAAGATTCATCATATAGTAAGATAAGTGCACTTGTTCATTTTATAGAGTTGGAGACCTTACTGAAGAATGCATCAATATCTTCATGAGTGTGACCAATCATAAAGAAACTAAGCATGATTGTCTCAAACACACCTTTGGCAACAAGCATTGACAAGTATGCTGGTAAGTATGAACTTGAGAAACCTTTCACTAAAATGATTTACCTATTTTGTTCTTGCCTATAGAATTGTCCATGTAAAAGCAAATGACGAAGAAGTTTATTTGATGTTGATGACACTTATACCCTAGATGAGTTAAATCCCTTCACTTAACTCGAACTCTCAACAAGGCCATCTTGCAAGCTGTTAACATGCCTCTCATATTCCCAAGTAACCTCAAGTGCAAATGTATTCATGAGAGCATTATATAAAGGTTAAGGTGTTATTTCTTCACTTTGAGATCACTCATTAAACTTGTTTGTGAGTGGGCTTTAAGGTTTCTAAAACACATAACCAACGACCCAATAGTGAAATTGGAGTTACTATACTAGTAAAGTGAAAAGTGTCCATATGATTCACAACCATGTTAATGTGTTAACACACATGTCAATGAAATCGGAAGTTTCATGACATTTTCAAGGCACTTTGATGTTGTAACTAGCTTTAAAATGTTAGTCTTTGAATGATTCATTTTATCATGAATCAAGCACATGTATTCTAATGAGCATGACATAGAAAGCATGCGGTGTGGATAATACTGAGACTGACAAGTTTGTTGTGCAATCACGTGGGCCTCCATCTTCTTTTGAATGGTAGTGATCTCCACCAAGGTTTATGCACAAGCCTCTATAGCCTTCAGAGATGTACAAGTGTCACACTTGAAAAAGCTAGAGTGTTTTGCAATTTTCACATCCTTAAACTGAGTATTCTATATGTTGTTGAAGGTAGTGATGCATATTGTTTGAAGTCCCATCAAACTGAGGCACTTGTTCACACAGCTTCAATTAAGTGTAAATTGAAGGCAAAACCTTGAGATTTTCCCTGACCCCTACATTTGTGGCACAACATTTATGAGTCATCCTATTTGCATTTGCCTCCATAAAATCCTTTAGTATCTCTATGGTTGCCATAATGTAAGAGCAAGTTTTGACCATGCAAGTGTTCTCATGCACTGAGGTGCGCACTTCCTCCAAACCACTCATCCCTCCTGTAGTAGAATGTAGTCTTCAGGATCTCGTATATGGTGTACCAAGCTTTGAAGCAAATGGCCACCTTATTAAATATCATGAATGTATTTGATAACCTGTGTCCAATGCCATTCCATCAATACACCCAGTTAATGCAACATATACAAACTCATGCCTTTGCTTTTAAGTGAGCTTATGAAAGACATGTTTATATTGAGTAATTTCATTCTAGTTTGCCATATGACATCACTTTTTCTTATAATAGTCAATTGTGAAAATGCTAACAATGCTTGCCAAAGATGTAGGATCATCTTAATCCTCTTGCCGGAACTTGTTGGGGTTGATTTACAACCCTTTTCTTTACTATAAGACTAATGTAAGGAACCTCTTCAAACATAGGTTTCCCTTTCAAATTGTTACTATTGTAATCCAACCCTGAATATGTTGAACCATTTGGCCATTTTAATTTAGATGTTTGCCACCTCACAAGGGATCTTGGTGAAACCTCTGTCACGCATACACACCTACAAAGTAGGCCCTTACTTTTTCTTCTAATACAGCTTCCATTGAATTGACAGCTAAGATGATGCTCTTAAAGAAAAAGAATCACCTCATCCCTCACAACAAGCAAGCCATCATTTTATGAACTCATACTAATATTTGTTTGTGTCTCTACATTCTTTGTGTTAGCCTTGGCTTCATCAACATTCCACAATGAAAAACCCTCTTCAAATTCCATTCCAGGAACCTCAATGTGTTTGTAAATGATATTTATCCAAATGTACACACAAGACCCTTGGGCAATATTATGACATAACACATTGTCATTTTAAACTTCTACGATTTCAGTGCCAACTATCTTGTTGTTCTAAAAGAAAAATATACTTTATCTCTAGTATTAAACATATTGACCTACACATAAATATTTTGTGTGAAAACCTCGAGACAGAACATAGTAAATATACGAAAAGATAGAAAACTTAGATATCCTTTGTATTCAAGGTCAGGCTTTATAATACAAAGGAAAAGGTATATTCTAGCTATATTTGGACTATCCTATCAAGGATTTAGCCACACCATAAATATCTCTAGTAACTTCTAGAATATACCATGTTAACCTTCGTAATTACCTTACATTATCCCCCTCTCGTAAAAAAAAACTTTTTCAATCGTAAAACATGAGCAACCAAAGGTGCTTTTCGAGATTCAGCATCTTGTACATGGTAAACTTGAGGACCAACTTGACAAAGAATCTTATAAGGACCGAGCCATTTTCGCAATGAAACCTAAAGTGAGCCATTTTTTATGAAGTTCTAGAAAATGCACAAGAACCAAGTCACCAATAGCAAACAAGGAGGTGGTCGATGACGAGAATTATAATCTTGTTGTTGTTGAACTTGTGTCCGACCCAAATGTTCTACTGAAGTAGCATACAATAAAGGAAGAGCTCGATTTAAGTAAGTCGCCCAATATCAAGCTTCAGCATACTTAGGTTTGTGAGAAGCCAAATCAACTTCTGAAGGCATTCGAGGGTCTTGCCCATACAATGCTTTGAATGGGAGACATACCAATGGAATTTTGAATGCCAGTGTTATATGCAAATTTTAAGTATCGCAAATACTAATCCCAATCATTTTGAGTAGGATTTACATACTTGAAATCATACCTTTAAAAGTCTGATTTAAATGCTCGACTAACCCATCTATTTATGGATAAAAGAGGGATGTGAAAGATTGTTGAATTCTTATTTGTGAAGTAAGAACCTTCAAAACTTTAGCAATAAAGGCGGGTCCATTATCTGATAAAATCCGTTCTTAACATGAATGGCGCAAAATTACCCAAGTGAATAAAAATCAGCAACACTATGGGCCATGGCATCTGATAAAGCTTCAACCTCCACCCAATGTGTTAAATAATCTGTTAAAACCATAACATATTGGTTGTTAACAACCAAATGTGGAAAAAGATCAATTAAATCCTATGCTACAAGTTTGAATGGCCGTTCTACCTGTATAGATTCTAAAGCACCAGTTGATCGTGAGGACTTCCGAGTCTGACATAATAAACAATTTTGTACGTACTGGATCACATCTCATCGCATATTTGGCCAATAAAAAGAATGTTGTAAGTTGTTCAAAGTTCTTTGATAACCAAAATGTCCACCAAAAAGTGGTGAATCATAATATGCTGCAAAATATTTAGGAACAGAAGTGGTTGGAATTGCCAAGTGTGGTGAAGTTGTCACATCTGTGCTAATAAAATAAACCACATTGTCATATATGCGAAATTGTGCCACAAATGAAGAGAAATAAGAGTTGGACAGTTGAGAAGGATTGGTTAGTGACAAACGAATAGGTTGAATTCAAGCATCTGTTTGTAATATAAAAGGACAAGAAAATCTGAATAATGAAGCACTAGAGGGGACGTCAAATACTTCCGTAGCTTATAAAAAGAATCTTTACAATCGTTAGTTCACATAAAAGAAACATCCTCATGTAACAAGGCTCGTAAAGGAGCATTGACATCAACCAAACGAGGTATAAAATGTCCTAAATATGTGACCTTACCAAGAAACTATCGTAAAGACCGTACATCCGTTGGACAAGGAAATTTCACCACAGCCTCCACCTTGGACGGATCCACACATAACCCCTCACAAGAAACCATGTACCCCAAATACATAGTTTCAATTGTGCCAAAAACACATTTGGGCTTCTTCAACTTAAGCCCATACTCCCGTAAACGATCAAACACACGAGCTACTTCCTTGAGATGATCTTCCCAAGATCCATGAGTATGAACCAGAATGTCATCCAAGTACTTTACAACTGTCTCCAAAACTCATCATCAAAAATTTCATCCATCATGCGCTGAAATGTGGCAGGAGCAAACACTAAACTAGAAGGCATAACAAGGAACTCATATAAACCAAAAGGAGTTCAAAATGCTGTTTTGGGAACATCTTCGAGAGCTATAAAAATTTGCCAATAACCTAAAGCAAGATCCAATTTAGTAAACCAATGACTCTTACCTAATTGATCTAATAAATCCTATGTGTTCGGCAAGGGATAGCTATCTGGTTCTGTAACATCATTTACAGGATAGTAATTCACCATGAACCGCTTAGATCCATTAGGTTTATTCACCAAATGAGGTTCTGATGCCCATGGACTGAAAGAGTGGCGAGCCAACTTTTCCTCCAACAACTTTGACACACATTTTTGTATAATGGCCAATTCTTTTGGAGGTCATCTTCAAACAGCAGCTTTAGAAGGTAAAGCATTCCCTATTCGAATGTGGTGTTATGTGTGGACCTTAGCAGTAGGGGTGATATCTATAGAGAAAATATATGAATATTTCTTCAATAATTGTTGTACCTGAAACTCTCGCGGAGAAGAAGTTGGTTTGGTTGCCACTTGTGCATATCCAGAGTTCCTTGACACCGAGGACACCACTATTGAAACATTTGGCTCATGCATGATGGCACTTAATAAAATTGCTCCACACCGCTTGAGAGGGAGTTTTCCAAAGGAAAAGGTGAATGACCTAAAAGTATCAACCGCCGAGGCCCAAATTGGCAATTTGCCTTACATGCATCCAACCAAGTATACCCAAGGATAATGTCAAAAATTTGGTGTTAGAATACATGGAGTTGCAACTCATTTGCATAAGTCCCAAACTACAAAGGTACTTGAGCAAGTGTAGACAAAGCAGCTCGAGTACATCCATCGCTATATAAAACATGTAAAGCTTCCTTGCTTGGCACCATTGTCAAAGCACAACGCGTAACCACATTAGCAAAAATCGAAGAAATACTAGAACCTGTATCAATAAAAACAGTTACAGGGGTACTATGTATGAAACCTTAGAGTGTAAATGGAGATAACCCTTTTTGAAGAGTTCGTGAAGCTTGAGGTGAAAAATAAAGAAAAGATGGAGGACTAGGAGATGAAGGAAAGGTGTTAGGTGCCTCTGTACCCAACACACCTACTCGTTTCCCGCCTTCACAAGAGCAACATCCACAACAACAACCAGTTGATTCTGACCTGGACGCCAACCTGGATATGGTGGTTGTCAATTGGGAAACTGTCGACAATGTTGATAAGTGTGACCAAGTACACCACAAGCCCAACAAGACAATCGTCGTCGTCCTTGTCTTGACCACGACCAACACCATTAATGCGAGCAGCTTCCACTCCATAGGCATAGGACCAACAGGAAGATTGAAAGTTGGAGGAGTGATGGCCTCTGGAATGGGTAATTGTACTCTTGGAGCCTCTTCAAAATGTTGTGCACGAGTGAAAGTCTCTTCCAAAGTGGCAGGACTTAGTGCTCGAACATAACCAACAAAATCCAGTTGAAGAGTAGGCCATAACATCCCCTAATTTGCTATGCTCAGACATGGTGGGATCAGTCTGCATCAAGAGATCATAAAATTTAATAACAAACTGCATGACAGATTCATTTGGTGCTTGCTTCAAACTATGGAGCTGTTAAAACGCATCATCCGAATCTTCTACTTTCCCAAAAGTTAATTTAAACTTCGCTTGAAGGGTGAACAACATTGCTCATTCGTGAGTAAACATGTTGGTGGTGAACGACTATTATACCACTAGAGAGCAATATTTAAAAGACATGTTGGAAACTCGCGAAGGCAATGTGTAGTTGTCCACCCATGATATGTGGCAATATTGATGAAATGAGCCAACTAATGGTGAACATTTGCACCTGGAGCACCACAAAAAGGTTGAGGCCGCACATGTGGGTTTGTGAGGAGGAGCTAGAACTAGAACTTGCAAATGTTGAAGGAGCTGTTCATGTTGGTGTGTGATGCGAATTAGTTGTTTCAAAAGTTGTTGGTCCATAAGAATCGTATGAAAGAAAAAAAAAAAGAAAAGATTGAAAAAAAATAAAAGAAAAGAAGATTAAAAGAAACTTCTCTCATAAATTGCCCGACTTCTCGAGTGTGAGAACTCCGAGACACAACACAGTAAATATACGAAAAGACAGAAAACTCAGATATCCTTTATATTCAAGGTCAGTGTTATATATACAAAGGAAAAGGTATATTTTAACTATATTTAGACTATCCTATCAAGGATTTAGCCACACCATGGTTAACCTTCATAATTACCTTACATATGTCATTTATGATATCTGTTTATGCAATATGCAATAAAATTTGAATTGAGGGTGTTTAATTTATATGCGTGTGCAATGGTATATAATTATGTATAGGGATATGTTCTCATACTTGATTAAGAAAAATGGTGATGGGATTAATCCTGCCATCCCTTCCCTGCTTTATAGAATGATGAACGGGATTAATCATGCCCACAACTCTTTAAAATTAATCATGTCACCACTCACCGGAAAATGTAAAATAAACAAAGCAAAAAAACTATGCCTAATTTTATAAATACTAAGGTAAAAATTTTTTACTAACATACCAGGAAAGTACTAAGGGTCCAAGAACAAGGGTTGGTTTTTGGGTTTGTAACATGTATAAAATTATGTTATAATTCGTTAAAATATAGTGAAAAAACATTTTATTTATTTTCTCATTTAGATTATGTTTTTATTTCACTATGGCATATGTAGTTTTATAGTAAGTTAAATTAGAGATAATTTTCTACTTTGTAAATAAGGATAGAAAGAAAAAAATTATTTAATTTAATATATCATAATAAAATATATTTTAGTTTTGAATTATATTAGAAATGCACACCTGTATATTATATTATACACACACACGTACATCCTTTATGTAAACTCAACAATTATGGCTTAACAAAAGATATTTCATTTTTAATTATATAATGTTTAACTTATTTGGTATGTGTGTGTGAGAGAGAAAAGAGGAGAGATGCATTATAAATTCCACGATCGATTGAAATGGTGTGCCTATGAATGTTTTAATTCCATATATGTGCGTGTGTGTGCTCATGGATGTGTATATGAGGTGCCCATGTTGATTTTTTGTCTCTGAGTTTTATAATGTGGTTTAATGATTTAAATTTTAATTAAAAATTTGTGACTATGTGCATGGACATAAGCATGTGTTGAATGTAAACACGTGTGTGTATATATATATATAAGCATGTGTGCATGCATAAATTCATCTCTCTTTGTCCCTCTCTACACATATATATAAATAACGTCTGTAAGATGTATAGACTCACATATTTAAATTATAATAGATATTATGAAACTCTTAATATATACATACATTATACTTATATAAAATATTACATGTAATACACGTAAGCTAACCTAAACAGGGGATCCTAGAATATGCTTTAGGGTTCTTCTGTGAAACGGCGACGCTCCGTTGCTGCAGATTCATGGTCCGTGCGCAGCGAATACGGCAGCGTCTCGGATGCGGATGAACTCGTTCGCCAGGCCGAGGCCATGATTGAGACCGCCTCTGTCCAGGATTTCAGGTATCTGGCTGTGTCAATCTGAGAGAGAGAGAAGGGAGGGAGAGAGAGAGAGAGAAGAGGGGAGAGAGAGAGAGAGAAGGGAGGGAGAGAGAGAACACCATCCCCGGCCGTACCATTGGTATCTTCTTGGTTTATGCCAGAATCTTTCTCGTCCAGATCCTGCAAGGCAGGGTTTGCTAATGCTCCTCTCTCTTGCCATCTCTTGTGCCATTTCTACTGTCACCCGAGTGCTTCCCCATATATGTCAGCTACAACAAAGTAACATTTAATTAATACTACACAATAGAAGCATACAAAATGCGTTTACACACACACACACACACACACACACACACACACACACACATATATATATATATATATATATAGAGAGAGAGAGAGAGAGAGAGTCAATCGTACATCATTGATATACCAATATACATCTACATCTGTCTTTATAAATATATGCACATCCACACATATGTATGTATTTCTATGTAATTCAAAGTAGGACACATGTATGTGTGAATCTGTGCGTTAATTTTACATAAAAATGGTGAAAATGATTTAAATCAATGCGATAGTAATCTAATTTTGCATATAATTTCACATACCTTTATCGAAAATCCGGGAGGGAGAGAGAGAGAGGAGAGAGAGAGAGAGAGAAGAGAGAGAAGGGAGGAGAGAGAGAGACAAGGGAGGGAGAGTGAATACTACATAAAGTGAAATATTATATATTGACACAATCTTCTGAAACGTAAATTGATAAACAATTAACTCTTATCTAATGCTACCAATAAATGTTAAAAATATTTCTAGAAAGTTTATAAAAATTAAATAGTAGTTTATTACTCATTTGAATATTATACATCTCTAGTTATATCTGTTTATTACATATTATCAACTGTTAATTACAAAGTTGGTTTTTACTTAACTTAAGAACTGTGTTATATACCAGCAATCTCCGTGCCAATCGCAGCCAACACACCTGCAAATTCATCGACTTATGTAAACGTTTACTCCACACACACACCACATTATATACTTAATGATTAGTCGTGTACAGGATAATTGTTGTATACTATAGTTGTATACCCACTTAAATCGTTAAGCATGTGTATGTTGTCTTTCGTCAGAGGCATTTAATATATATGCATACATATAGAATACATGTCAACATATATACATGAACTTACACAGTATGGGTGCATATTAGAAAATGTGTGTGTGTGGGTGCTTGCGTGCTATGACCATTTAACTATGCATATGTTACATGTCATCTACTGTATAAAAAATCTAAGCTTATTTAATAGCATATATGTCTTTTTGTTCTTATTTCATGTTCTGTGTCTTCACAGATAATACAAAACTTGTTTATATTCTGTTGTGTGAGATACATTGTTGCTCGCACGTTTTGCTGTCCATGGATACACCTTGAGAGCACGATGGTTGTCATATGCAAGATGTGTGCAACTAATGCTGAAGACAAAAACCAGGTTTATTCATGTTTTTATGTGTACTCTTAGTCTCCTTAGTTAGTAATAGAATACATTCTCATATAGTTATTGTAGGGATTATTATTCCTTGTTATATATATTATATGTAATATTATATAAAATCATATAATATATACATACTCATATAGTTATTGCAAGGATTAGAAAGATAAGTGAAAAAGCTTAGAAGAAAGAGACAAGTGAAAAATAAAGAGATTTAATGTTTATTGTTTTTAATTTAATTAATGAAATTTAAAGAGTTTTTATTAAGTACAATTAAAATCAATAAACAAATTTAAATTTAAATAAAATAAATTATATAGAAAACAAATAGAAATTATTACTGTATAAATAAGGGTAAAACAAAACAATATTATAAGGTATATTAACTATAATAATTATAATATTAAAAAACAAACTAACAAAAACAAAGGCTTATTTTTTAGAGATGTTTTTTACCTTAAAAATGACAAAAATTAGGGGTTTATATTTTCTGGTGACTTCTTCGTCTCGTAAAGTTGAAATTAATCCCACCCACCATTCTAGAAGGCAGGTAAGAGATGGTGAGATTAATTCTACCAAACCATTAAAATCTTGTCTAATTGAGAATTCAAAGTTAAAAAGATGTGTGAATGGAATAAATCCCCAACGAATTATAATGCAATCCTAATGGATTCCTAAATCCTAGAAGTAGTATACATTTAGAGAGAGAATATAAATTTATTTATGTAAACCCTAAATTTTGAATTTAAGAAAGAGTGTATGAGAGTGAGTCTTTACAAGTATTTATAAATTTTATTTATAATACTTATTTGTAAATGACACAGAAGGCATTGTGTTTTTCTATAAATTATAGGACCCAATTTAGTGTCACTCATGATGCAAATACTATCCAAGAAACAGAAGATCAAAAGTAAAATGATACAAATGAGAAACCCTTGTAAGAAATACAAATTTTGTTTTGAATGGGAAATTGAAAATATTTTTAAATTTACATGTTCGATTGATAATACTTATGTCAGAATTTCAAATTTTTAACATTTTAATATGATAAAGAAATTTAGGATGAGTTGACACAAGTGACTGACTTTATAACAATATTGAACACAATTTTAATGTAAATTCCAATAATTATTCTACATTTATTCATAAATGAATTTTCTTAATTATTTTCTTATTATTCTAAGAATATTCCAATATTAAAAGTTTAATATCAATATTAAATTAGCATATATTATTATGAATGTATATATATATAATAGATTATAATAATATTATTATGTATCATTTAAAAATGTTCATAATATGATATTAATATTACTTTCACTTTATTTCAATGTTTCTTTTACAAACATATATAGACACAATAAAAACTTTACATATACATACACACAAAAGCATTTACACATAACACACACAAAAATTTATACATGCATTTGCACATACATAATACAATAGACTGTCACAAACAAACATCCATAGACAGATAATATGCACACACATACATGCACATCACAAACACATATTAGACACTAAAAATAACCATAAATAAACTCACACACACACAATATAATACTAGACTTCTACATGCACACAACACACGCATTAAAAGCATCCATAAAGACACATATTCATACACATATACATGTTGATGAGTGGATCACAATATTGTTTAGGGTTTAGGGTCTAGCATTTAGCTTTGTGTTTAGGCCAAACCAAGCCTTTACACACACACTCTATGGGCTGGCTTACATATACACAAATGAAACATTTATAAACTTTCACATGCACATAACACACGTGTTAAAAACATCCAATTGTGGGGCTTATTGTTTAGGGTTTACCTTAAACCAAGTTGAGTATGTTTAGATATGTATATTAATATTTATACAAATATGCACGTTGTAACTAAAATGGGCATGATACATGAAAATGAGAATATAAAATAAATTGCTAATTAATACTTAAGTTTTAATTATTAATTAATTATTTAATTAATATATAATTAAGCCTTGAATATTAATTAATTAACAAATTAATCCTTCAATAACCTTAATAAGGAATATTCCTAAAATATCTTAAAATATTCATATTATTCTTCATTGTAAAAATAATTTACAATAATTAAAAAATACTATCAAACATAATTCCAAATAAAATCATTTCCTTATCAACATGTTAATTTATTTATAAATACTTTCTCCTTAACCATGCAAATAAATCTCCTCATTTATTTAAATCATCATTCTCCGGATTAATTGAATCATTTTGGTCAATATCAGCTTATGTATTAACAAGAATGGCCACTCCTAACTGCATTCGTGAGAGTATTAGGTGGTGGCAACAACATAAAGATATGAACAAGTTTCTTATTTAAAAAATGACGTTCCTTAAGAATAATATTGTAAAGTACCCAGTTGCTCTCCTTCATTTATAAAATTTAAATTCACGAGAAAGAAAAGCGTTAGAAAATGTTTGATATGGTGGATATTGATCACAAAAATTTTCAAGATTCTTCTTTCTAAGGCACGTATCCAAGTAGTTCACTAGCTCATCCATGGTATTGGTATTAGAATATCGGTCGAAAGTGATTAGATGTATACAAGCAATGTTTTGGTTGAGTATAGCCTTCTGAGGAGAGCCGTTTACCACTAGATATGTCTGTTCTTCATTATCCTTAACTAATTGATCTCCCCATAAAGCCCAATAAATCTTTCATTCTTAAAAGTATGGCTTACTTTCCTTTCTTATATTGTAAAATTCGAGAAGTTTATAACATATTCGCTGGTCAAAAATCCAATCTTTACGAATCACCTCTTCTGCAACACTACAATGTTTCTTAAGCAAATTCAACAACGATGTCAAGTTGTGAATCTGTATGCATGACCAAATCCCACAAGTGCGCCCATCTCCTTAAGCTTTTGAAAGAGACGGTCCAACCTCGGACAAAAAATGATATCATATCGAAATTTACCATGATAAGGAATGAATTCTCCTTGTTTAATTTCTTTTTTTCTATCCTCAGGCCTTTATTGATGAAGCAGAACATCATTGACATCCAACAACACAATATGACCATGGGTAACAAGGGGTAGCGTTGCCTCTTGAATGCTTTACAACTCACTTGTTTGGTCCCTTTCACATTTATCTGTTGACACTATATTGTTGCCTATCCCTTTACCATTTACTTGTACATCATCCTTACAAGATTCAGATATTGCAGGCACTGAAGAAAGTGATTTAGGAATTGAAGGTAATAGAAATGGTAATGAAAAAACTGAAGTGGTCCCCATGGTAAGGATGTTTTAAGCTGCATTATTATTCATTTCCTGCATGAACTCTATCATTCTCACATGTGACACAAATTTTTTTTTGCAAACCCCTCTCTTACCTCATGACAATGCTGAAAATCCATGTTCTCAAATGTTTCATTACATCTGCAAAATGATAGTTAGTTGGCCTTATAATTATCAAGGTATATTATTTACCTTGTTAATGTGTGACCCATGTTTGAACTAAAAGCTTCTTTAATCCTTGAGAATTTATTTTTTATACAAATAAATGAAATATACAAAAATGCCTTATGTTACACTCAATTACAACTATTCATCACTCTAAGAATTCATTAACAATTCTTCTTCGCTGTTACCTTGTGAGTGAGGCGAAGAAGGTTTTAGCCACTTGGAAGATCGTTCATGATCTTCCATATCTTCTGTTGATGTTTCCATGGTCAATGGAGTATGTGAATGTTCTGTACTCCCCGAGATAACTTCCGATCTAATATCTGATTGAAGATCGTCCTCAAACTCCGACATTGAACCAGATTACTCTTCAGAGCTATCGCACTTCTCAGGAGGTCCTCAACCATGGTCTTATTCTTTTCAATGGCAAACACACATGTATCCCGAATGTAACACTCCTTCAAGATGGATCCCCTAGTGCAGTAGTCAAAAACCCATGCATCACTGTGAGGATCTTTGATCAAGTTGACGATGCTTTGTGCAGCCTGACTTGTAATGTTTGGATAATGTACATTGCCAAATACGTCCCTCTAAGATATCGGTGTATCAGATGGAGATTCAGGCCCTTGGAGTGCAAACAGATGCATGGCTAGTCATTTGGAAGTTTGAAATTGTTTGGCACATTCCTAACAACCAAGTGAACAACCGTATCAATGCACTTGGGATCATCATCGTTCATATAAAATCCTCCAACGATGTCTATTCTTCTTGGTGAAAACAAAGGCAAAAGTATCAGTGACATGAGCAAAATCAAGAAATAAATACTTGAAAACGTAGGTATCAGTCAAGAGTGCAAGCATGAATTCAATAATAAATACCTTCTTTGTACATGCTTGCACAGGCTAAGTTTCTCACCAAATCCTCTAGTGCCCTATCTGTCAAGGATTTTTTGACACCCGCCGATCCATCACGAACAATTGAAACGGTTTCCTACAAGCAGTGATGTTACCCCATAAAGTCTCCAATCCGACAACAAACATCTGTAGGGCTTGTCGTGATTCGTAGCATCCTCCTTTATAAGGTTCAACTCGGTTCTCTGTTGCTGAAGGACTGCCATAAGAGAAGGTCATCAATGTTCTCCTTTTTGGCGTTGGCGTGCAATAGATTCTTGCCCAGATCTTCCATTATTCACCCATTGACAAGCATATCATCGTTGTCACATGCAAATATTTTCTACCTCTTCGTATGTTGAAGCCGTCCAACCCAGTTTGTGGCAGTGTATTCCCAACCACTCCTTGAAGTGCCTGACCGTCTTCAACTCCATTGCCTTGACATGAAAAGGAGAGGTGGGGTGTTGTTGTTAATATGTAGTTTGCCATCAATCACCAAATCAGCCAAGACTTCCATCTCCTCCATCGTTGTTCCATTTAAAGGCTTCAACCATGTGAGCTTGAAAATCGTTGTCTACATCCTTTGTAGATTGAACAGACTTAGCCTTTGGCGTCTTACTGGGTTTCTTTGCAGACTTCTCTGAGGGCTCCCTTCACTTGTCTGCTTTTTTGTTCCTTTCAAATTCCATAATCCCCAACCATTTGGCAAAGATCTTATCCGGGGCAAGAAATCAACATCATCAAAAAGGATGTTTCCTTCCCGCCCACCTGGGCAAAATCAACTGCTGCAATTTCTTCAACTCTCTAGAAAAAAAGAGACAATTAATATACTGGCAAGATAAATCCCGCCAAGACAATTTACTTACCCGGTAGTCTGCACATTGTTCTTTCCCTGCAGAGCTCTTTGTGGTTGCCAAGAGTTCCCACGATCGCGTGTGTTTGAACTTCTCCCATATTTTGCTGTTGTAGTGGTTGGTGTCGCAGCGTCCCATTCCGCCATAAACTTATGGTACTGCTCGATTGTGAGATTCGCTTAGCTAAAAACGCCGATCTTTTTGTCAGCTTCTCACGGGTATGCTCGAAAGTTTTGTTGCCATCGTTCCTTTGTTTGTTCATCGAGAAGTCGTTGGGCTGCCGTTATTGTGTGCTGGCCATAATGATGTAGTACTTATTGATTTTTATTCTTCATGAATCTTCGTGATTTGTTTGGTGTTGTCACCACACTTTATTAGCGCCTTTCTTTCTTATAGTATGGGCACAAAACAATTATGTGGAACGTGTAAGAATTGTCGTCCTTCATCTTCTCCATGAGCTCAGCTACACGTTCCTGGTTGAGTGGCATGTAATTGAAGTTTGGGTTGACGCTGCAATACTTAACCCTACACTCATAAATCCTATCATCCAACATCATTTCCTTGTGGCTTATTGCAGCATGGGATGCCACAGGTGCAGCTGACAAAACGATAAACTGATTTTCTTCTGCGATCCAATCAACATGTGTGATCCCCGACTGCAGCTGTTCTAATGTTCTCGGCACACTCTTCCAGCTTCCAAATTCCTAAGCAAATTGAACGTGATTGTAAAGAACCTGGACTGAACCACCCTCTCAATCTCTTAATGATGTCGCTGTGTTCTTCTTCAATAAGAAGAGGGACGATTGCTCCACTTGTGGATGTTCTGTATTGTGAAGCAATATCTGCTGAGAATACACCTACTCGATGAGTATGAAGATCTTTGAAGTAGACATTAATTGGATCCCCTCCATAGATGGGCTTTCGTTGAGTTGAAGAAGAACTCCACGGTCAACATCATTAGTGAACATGAACGTCATTATCCACAAGTCGACAAAACCACCAAGATTAATGTTGTAACTGCGACCTCTGGATTCGAGAACGTGACATTGGATGGAACAAGGCATATATGTCGAGCATCGTCCAATCTGGGTTTGCAACCTGCTTTTGGATGCTTGACTAGCAAATCTACTTTCCATTGTTTTACTTGTCCATGCGATGTGACAGAGGTTAGTTTGACAGCAACCATGGTTGTTCCAATGCGCTTCCCATTTATTTTAAATATGGCCAAGTTGATTCCAGAATCCCCCTGCCCATCTCTCTTCTTTGTCTTCAATGTCACCTCAATTCCACATCTAATACAAAAATGATTAGTTTTCAAGCACATATCCGAGTATAACAGATTTTATTTTAATTCTTACCCAGAATTTGACGACGACTCCATACTAATGACTGAATCTCCTTGTTTGATCAAATCGTCCTTTGCACAATAATACACTATGAATACAAATCATATAAAAACGCACACACACTTGTATAAACCCGAATATACAAAATTAATACACTAATAAATTCACATACACCCTTCTTTGTCTCAAGAGAAGTGGATGGGATTAACTGTCCAAAGCTCACATTTGTGCTAGTGCAAAAGACTGATAACATTTGGTTTTAAAACACCACAAATGTGAGCTTTGAACAGTTTCACATGTTTACTGGCTTTTACTCAAAATATTATGATAATATGATAAAATAAATAAAATAAAATATGCAACTTATATATACTAATACACATATATATTCACATGAAAGGTGTGGCGGGATTAATCTCACCACCCCTTTATGCCTCTTAAAAGGGTGGGCGGGATTAATCTCGCCACCCTTCTCGATCCCTGATGGGTGTGCAGGATTGATCCTGCCACCTTCTTGTTCTTAAAGAACTGGGCGGGATTTATTTGGCACACCCCTTCAGGTGATCAAGAAGGGTGGCGGAATTAATCTCACCCATCATGGAAGGGATGATGAAATTAATCTCGCACCCTTCTTAATCCCTTGAATTGATGTGCAGTAACCCTTATCCATCTCAAACAGAAATGGTCAGGATTAATTTGGCTCACCAATGCAGGAGACAGAGAAAGGTGGCGGGATTAATCCTTCCACCTCTTCCATGCCTGGTGAGTGGGATTAATCCTGCTCACAACACTCTCATATGGATAATGGTGGTTGGCAAGATTAATCCCGTCCCACACTCATTGACACATAAAGGGTGGCGGGATTAATCCCACCACCCCTTCCATGCCCGGTGAAGGGAATTAATCTTCCCACCATTTTCACGCCTCCTCGGAGGGAAGGCGGGATTAATCCTGCCACCAGGCATGGAAGGGTTGGTGGGATTAATCCCGCCACCCATGGCCTGCACGAAGGGCGACGAGATTAATCTGTCACCTCTCGTAAATCCTGCACACACACACACATATATATATGGGCAACGGAATTAATCCATCACTTTGGTTAGCCTCATTTTCAGCGGGATTAATCATGTCAATCATGACCTGTGGGAAGGGCCTGCGTATTAACAGGAGGCTAACTAAAGAGCAACAGGATTAATCCCGCCACCTTTGGTTAATCCCGCGCACACACAAATATTTAGATGCATATGTATATATAGGAATGTGCAAGAGATGAACAAACACATATATATGTATATGTATATATAGGAATGTGCAAGAGATGAACAAACACATATATATGTATATGTATATACAGGAATGTGCAAGAGATGAACAAACACATATATATGTATATGTATATACAGGAATGTGCAAGAGTGAACAACACATATATATGTATATGTATATACAAGAGTGTGCGTGTGTGCCAGAGATAGAAAAATCAATAAGATTATACAAATACAAACACAGATATATATATTTATATATGTACATAAATATATATATATATGTGTGTGTGTGTATGTATAGGAGTGTGCATGTGTGTGCTAGAGATAGATAAATAAATAAAATTATCAGATCACACACATAATATATTATGTTATTAGGTATATATATAAATGTGTATATGTATATCGTGTGTATGTTGTGTTATATGTGTGTGTGTGTGTGTGTTTATCTGTATAATTTATTTATGTATCTCTTGCACACACACGCATATATATGTGTAAATACAGATATATGTATATGTGTATGTATATACAAGAGTGTGCGTGTGTGTGCGAGAGATAGATAAATAAATTTATTATTAAGATACACACGTATAAATGTATATGTAAATACAGATAAATAAATATACATAGGAGTGTGTGTGAGAGAGATATTTCACCTGTGTGAATGCGCTTCAAACCCTACTACACCATCGAGCCATTTTGTACCGCCACGCCTTCTGAGAGAGAGATCTATTCATCTATGGCACAACCGCCTCTATTCCACCGCCGCCGCCTCCGCTGCCTCTTTTCTTGAAACACTAAAAATATACCTAAACCTAAAGGAATAAAATATAAGAATATACCTAAATCCTATATTGACCCTAAACAAATATTCTTTCATTATATTATTATAATTTTAAATTTGTGTGCGTGTGTGGATGTGTAGGTGTATCACATACACCCCAAAAATATAAATCATGTAGGGGTTTAACATATGTGTGTCTATGAGAGTGTTAAATTTTCATGTGTAGTAATACATATATACACACATATAATATTACACACATAAACATACATACATAGTACATAATATTGTCACGTCAGTACATATTATGGATCATGCATGGTGTGTATGTATGAGAGAAGAGAGACAGTACATATTATGGATCATGCATAGTGTGTATGTTTGAGAAAAGAGAGACAGTACATATTATGGATCATGCAGTGTGTATGTTTGAGAAAAGAAAGACAGTACATATTATGGATCATGCATAGTGTGTATGTATGAGAGAAGAGAGAGAGTGTTAACAAATTAATTTCGTACACATTGCATATATTAGTACACATATATACATACACACATGTATACACACAGACATACATACATATTACATGTGTAAATTTAATGTGTTACATACATATAGACTGAGTACATATGGATCATACATGCATTGAACATGATTTTTCAATAAAGAAGCAACATATCTCTCCAGTTTGGTTTCGGGTTTAAACCCAATGCAAGTATTTCATTATTAAATTTATACGGTACATGATATATATATTTATCGTAAATACAAAGCTAGATGCTTTATTATATCGTGATCCATTTATCGGCTTGTGCATGTGTGTGCATATGTATCTCTGTAAGTGCTTCTAATGCGTGTGCACGTGTATATATAAATTTTTGATTGTGTTTATATATGTGTGCAAAACAAACATCGAATAATTAAGAAAATAATATTAATAAACACACTATCAACATATTTTAAATTATACATAATAATATATCATTTTATTTAATATATAGTCATATATAGTTTTAATAATATATATTAATTTAATATTGATAATAAGGTTTAACATTAGAATATTCTTGAAATAATAAGAAAATTATGTGAGAAAATCCCATTAATATATACAAATGTAGAATAAGTATTGAAATAATTAACTAAATTAATTATGATAATCATGTTTAATATTAGAATATTCTTGGAATAATAAGAAATAATAAAGAATATCCCATTAATATAAAGAAATGTAGATTAATTACTCGAGTAATTAAGAAATGATATTAATATACACACTATGAACATATTTTAAATTTAACATAATAATATATCATTTATCATTTTATCTAATATATAGTCATATATAGTTTTCATAATATATATTAATTTAATATTGATAATAAGGTTTAACATAGGAATATTCTTGAAATAATAAAATTAATTGAGAAAATCCCATTAATAAGAATAATTACTGAAATAATTAAGAATAAAGACTAATTTAATTATGATAATCAGGTTTAATATTAAAATATACTTGGAATATTAAGAAAAATAAAGAATATCCCATTAATATAAGGAAATGTAAATTAATTACTAGAGTAATTAAGAAAATAATATTAATAAACAGACTATAAATATATTTAAATGATACATAATAATATATCAATTATTTATTGTATAAGTATATATATTTATAATATATTTTAATAGAATATACTAGAATATTAAGAATGTAGAATAATTACTAAAATTTTGTAATATTAAACAGCTTGAATCACTTGAATCACATTAAATGCAATTTTATAAAACTCATTGGAATTGGAGAGTATATATGTCAGAGTGTCGGTTGTGTCAACTTATCTTAAATTTTATTATATTATATTTTTAAAATTTTTGAATTTCTGACATAAGTATTTTGGTCAGACATGTAAATTTGAAAATGCATTTAATTTCCCACTCAAATTCAGATCTGGTTCTTTCTCGGGCAAGGGTTTCTTTATTTTTGTAATTTTCACTCTTCAGATCTTCTTTTTTCTTAATAGTGATCAGCTTAGGAGCGACATTAAATTGGGTGCTATTGTTTATAGGAAAGCACGGCGCTTTCAGTGTTGTTTACAAATAAGTATATAAACAAATTTAGAAATACTTATAAAGATTCACTCTCTTACATTCTCTCTTAAAATTAGAATTTAGGGGTTTAGGAATGCATTAGGATTACGTTATATTCTGTTAGGGATTTATCCTGTTTAAACATCCTTTATACTTAATATTCTCGATTAGCTGAGGTGGTGGATTAATCCGGTCATTTCTTTTCTGCCTCTTAGAAGAGGTGCAGGATTAATCCCATCACCAGCTCTTTGAAAGTTGTGGTAGGATTAATCTGGGCAATGCTTCTCTGCCTTTGAAAAAGAGCAGTGGGATTAATCCCGCCGATAATTCTCTCAATTAATGAAGAATTAACAGAATTTATTAGAAAGAGTTGTCGGCGAGATTAATCCCGCCGACCATTCTAAGAGGCAGAGAAGGGGTGGCGGGATTAATCTTGCCATCACTTCCCTATTTTAGAGATTTGTGGGCAGGATTTATCCCACATATCAGTTTAGGATGCAGAAAAGCATTGGCGGGATTAATCTTGTCACCCCCTTGAGATCTCTCTGAAATCATAGCTTTGAAGAGAGTTATGGGCAGAATTAATCTCGCCACCTATTCCCTGTCGGTGAGAGTTGTGGGTGGGATTAATTCCGCTAACTCTTCCTCGTCGGAGGTGTTGCAGCGGGATTAATCTTGCCGCCTCTCTCTGACAAGGAAGAGACGGTGGCGGAATTAATCCTACTGACTCTTCCTCGTTGGAGGGAGTCGGTGGCAAGATTAATCCCACCGCCTCTCTCCGAAGGGGAAGAGCTGGTGGCGGGATTAATCCTGTTTACTCTTTTCCGTCGGAAGAGTCGGTGGCAGGATTAATCCCACCAACTCTCTCCAATGAGGAAGAGTCTGCGGCGGATTAATCCCACCAACTCTCTCCAATGAGGAAGAGTCAGCGACAGGATAATTCCGCCGGCTCTTTTTCCGTCGGAGAGAGTCGGTGGTAGGATTAATCCCACCGACTCTCTCCAATGAGGAAGAGTCAGCGGCAAGATTAATTCCGCAGGCTCTTCCCCGTCGGAGGGAGTTGGTAGCGGGATTAATCCCGCCGACTCTCTCCAACGGAGAAAGTTGGCAACGGGATTAATCCCGCCGACCTTTCCTCGTCGAAGGAAGTCGTGGGCGGATTAATCCTGCCCATCAATAATATTAATCAAGCATGAGATATTATTCCTATACATAATTATGTATTATTACACATGCATATTATTAACACTTGTAATTCAGATTTCTTAGAAATATTGCATAAATAGATATCATAAATAACACAACTATTTATGTGCATAACAATATGTTTAATACTGGAGATAAAGTACGTCTTCTTCGGAATGAGATAGTTGGCACTGGAATTGTGGAAGTTTGAGATGATAATGCATCATGTCACAATATTGCCCAAGGATCTTGTGTATACGCATGGGTGAACACCATTTGCAAGCATGTTGAGGTTCCGGGAATGAATTTGAAGAGGGTTCTCATATATTGTGGAATTTGGATGAAGTCAAGGTTGACATAGAATATCAGAGTCACACAAACAATAGTAGTACGAGTTCACCAAATGATGGCTTGCCTGCTGTGATGGATGAGGTGATTCTCTTTCTTCATGAGATCGAGGTTGAGAGAGGCATCATCACAGCTATAAATCCAATGGAAGTAGTATCAAAAGAGAAACTAGGGGCCAACTTTGTGGGTGTAATTGTAATAGAGGTTTCACCTAATGGCACATTGCATCCTGATCCCTCGTGAGGTGGCGAACATCTGAATTAAGACGGCAAGATGGTTCAACATATTCTGGGTTGGATTTCAATAATAACAACCCGGAAGAATAATCCATATTTGAAAGGTTCCTTGCATTGGTCCTATAATAAGAAAAAGGTGATTCATGGGTTGTAAATCTTCCCCTGCAAGTTTTGGCAAGAGGGTCAAGATAATCCTACATCTTCTGCAAGTGTTATTAGCATTTCCACGATTGACTGCTGCAAGAAGAAGTGTTGTCAGATGGCAGACCGGAATGAAATTACCCAATGTAGACATGTCTTTCGTACGCTCACCCAAAAGCAAAGGCATGAGTTTGTATATGCTGCACTAATTGGTTGTATTGATGGAATGGCCTCGACACAAGTTATCAGAGTACATCTATGGTATTTAATAAGGTGGCCATCTGCTTCAAAGCTTGGTACACATATACAGGATCCCAAAGACCATGTTCTACCGTCGAGGGATGAGTGGCTAGATGGAGCGCAAACCTCAGTACATGGGAACACTCACCTGGTCAAAACCTGCTCTCACTTTATGGCAGCCATAGAGATACTCAAGGCTTTTATGAAAGCAAATGCAGACAGGATGCCTCACAAATGCCGAACCATAAATGCAGGGTTAGGGAAAATCTCAAGGTTTTGCCTTCAATCTACACTCAATTGAAGCTGTGTGAACATGTGAACAAGTGCCTCAGTTTGATGGGGCTTCAAGCAATCTGCACTTGTACCTTTAACAACATATGGAATACTCATTTTAAGGATGTGGAGATTGCAAAACACTCTAGCTTTTCCAAGTGTGACACTTATATCATTGAAGGCTATAGAGGCTTGTGCAAAAACCTTGGTGGAAATTACTGCCATTCAAAAGATGGAGGCCCACATGATTGCACAACAAACTTGCCAGTCTCAGTACTATGCACACCGCATGCTTTTTGTCTCATGCCCATCAGAATACCTGTGCTTGATCCATGACAAGATGAATCATTCAAAGACCAGCATTCCAAGGCTCATTGCAACACCAAAGTGCCTTGAAAATGTTATGAAACTTCCGATTTCACTGACAAGTGTGCTAACATATGGACACGATTATGAATCATATGGACACTTTCACTTCCACATTGGTTTAGCGACTCCAATTGTGGTTGGCTATGTGTTTTAGAAACCTTGAAGCCCACTCATAAACAAGTCCTATGAGTAATTTCAAAGAGAAGAAACAACACCTTCAACCTCTACATAATGCTCTCATGAACACGTTTGTACTTGAGGCTACTTGGGAATATGAGAGGCATTGTCAGCAGCTTGCACAAAAAACAGATGGCCCTATTGAGAGTTCTAGTTCAGTGGAGGGATCTAGCTCAAATAGTGTACATGTGTCCTCAACATCAAATAAGCTCCCTCATTATTTGCTTTTACAAATGGATAATTGTGCAGGCGAGAACAAAAATAGGTAAATCATTTTAATTAAGGGTTTCTCAAGCTCATACTTACTTTTATTTTCTAAATATGTACTAGCATACTTGTCAATGCTTGTTGCCAAAGGTGTGTTTAAGACAATCACGCTCAGTTTCTTTATGGTTCGTCACACTCATGAAGATATTGATGCGTTCTTCAGTAATATCTCCAACTCTATAAAAGGACAAGTGCACTTACCGTACCGCATATGATGGATCTTTTTGAAAATTGCATCTCCAAAAAAAGTTGTGCTTTGCTTATGACTAAGGTGCTAGACTTCAAAAGTTTCTCAAGGAGTATATATAGAGGGGAGCAATTCTTTAGTTGGTCACCTTGTGCCACTACAATTCTTTTTTCCATAAAAGATGTATACCTATTATGCAGTACAAGTTACGGCCATCAGAGCAGGAGTGATTACCAAAAGAGGGCTTAATGCTCTTCAAAAGTGGAGAGGATGGAAAGCCACTTTTCCCAAAAGGACAACCAAACCCTATTCCATTAGTGCCCATCTCAAGGAACAAGAAGCTATTATTGATGGCATCAAAAATATATGGCATGGGTTCTAAGCTTAAAGCAATTAAAAAATTATAAAATATCGTATATTTAATATTCATAATTATAATAAACTCTTTAATAATAGTACCAAATTATTTACTTAACTATATAAATTTATAAAAAGATTATAGGATTTTGTATATATATTATTACTAGTACAAAATTTAATTAATGTTATATTTAAATATTAATATTTTAATAACAACATCAATATTTATATAATGTACCTCTTATGCTCTTCCTTAATTTTTATATTAGGCCCATACAATCTTAAATATAATATATTATATAATTTAATATCTTCTACTTTATAATGTTATTAATTTTTGGTCCATGAATGCTATAATTATTAAAGGTTGATTACAAAATAGAATATTTTGTCTTTAATATATATTCTAAAGAATATTCTTTTAATATAGAAATGCTAATTAAATAACTAAAGTTGCTAATTATTAAGAAATGGGACTATAAACATGCCCATTTTAGTTACAACATGCATAAATATGCATGGATTTAATTTTTATGTTTTAAAGATTATACATTATACATTTTATATATTGCATTATCATATGTTTTAATATCATTCTATCATTTTAAACAATTTTAATGTGTGGACAAATTATAATTTGCAATTTTAAAAATAATTTTTAAATCACTAGAATGATTTGCACTATTAATAGCTACTTGACTATAGAAACTTCTTTATGCGTGTTTTCTTATGCAATTTTATATGAATAATATACTTTATATATATATATTAAAAGTTAATAATAAAATACTCTAAACCAAACATTTATATATATAATGTAGGGTTTAAGCATGATTTATGGATGAGGCATATATATACATTGGTGGGTGTAGGGTTAAATAAAGGATTTAAATCATAAATCAAATAATTAATTATATGTGATAATCATCATATGTTTAGTGTTCTAGTGTTAATATGTATGATTCTTATGTACTGTGTGTATGTGACACATTCACACATGTATATATGTATGTTTGTGTGTATGTATATGTGTATTAATGTGCAATGTGTGTCATATTAATCTTTGAACACTCTGTCTCTCTCTCTCACACACACACATGTTAAACCCATGCATGATCCATATGTATTATGTGTACGTAACACATTCACATGTGTACTATGTATGTGTGTGCATGTGTATACATGTGTGTATGTATGTATGGTGTGTATATGACAACTTACCACTTTCCGTATGTCAAACTCATGCATGATCCATATTTTTTGTGTGTATGTGATACACACAAACATAATAAATTTTATAAAATATTATGATGAAAGAATATTTATTAGGGTTAATATTTATTTTATTGATTTTATATATTCTTAGGGTTTCAAGATAGGTTGCTAAAGATTTGAGAGCGGCAACACCACATATCCAATGCAGTACAAGAAGGCATGGCAATGCAGATAAGGTTTGACGACAATAATGCAACAAGGGTTTGAAGGTGGAATCACACATGTTAAATATTTTATCTCTCTCTCACAAATACACACATGTATGTGAATGCACCTATGTATTGTATGTTGAGTTCTTTCTCTCTCTCACACACACATGTATATACATATACATTTGTGTGTATGTATCTGTATATTATAATTTATTTATCTTTATATCTCACACACACACACCTGTATATACATATACATATATATGTGTGTATACTATATATTATAATTTATTTATTTATCTCTCAAACACACACACTTGTATGTGTATATACCTATGTGTGTGTGTATATATATATATATATATATATATAATTTACTTTATATCTCTCTCTTAAACACACTCTTGAATGTATATGTATGTGTGTATTTATATATATGTAATTTATTTCTTTCTTTCTCATACACACACGCACCTATATTTATATGTATGTGTGGTATCTGTATACTATAATTTCTCTCTCTCTCTCTCTCTCTCTCTCTCTCTCTCTCTCTCTTATATATATATATATATATATATATATATATGTATGTATGTATGTATATTTCTCACACATACATACACACCTATATATACATATATATGTGTGTATCTATATATTATAATTATTTATCTCTATCTCACACATGCACATACACATTTTTCAATGTACATGTATGTGTGTATTTGTATAATAATTCCTTATCTCTCTCTCAAGCCGACAAAATTAATCTCGCCGAGACGATCCATGCCTTCCTTGGGAAGGATTTGCCTAGCCCAACATCAATCTTCTTAGCCTTGGTGTCAGACCTCTAGAAAAATAGCATGCATTTCTTGAGTTTCTCGATAATCTCCACAGTTATATGACCAAGTGTATGCCCCCATGTCTCTACAAACCTACATAAAAATGTGTGTACATGTTCAATTTCGTATCCTATCATGGAATATAAAAGCTGGTGGGATCAGTCTCGCCAAGGCAATTTATTTTCTCTTTGGGCTGATGGGATTATCATGTGAAACAATTCCTCATTTCCTCAGGCCTAGCGGGATTAATCCCGTTAACCAATTAGTTCATACACTTTCGAAAAATATTTATCTCTCTCTTTCACACACCCATATGTGTATTTACGTGTGTATCTATATAATATAATTCTTTATATATATATATATATTATATATCTCAAGCCAACAGGATTAATCCGCCGACAGTTCCTTCCACTTCATGACTAATGGGATTAATCCACGAGGCAAATTAATTTCTCTTCGGACCAGCGGGATTAATCTTGCAAAACAATTCCTTCTCCCCTCAAACCTGGAAGGATTAATCTCGCCAACTAATTTATCCATGCACTTTGATAAATCTCTCTCTCTCTCTCTCACCCATATGTATATGTATGTGTGTATCTGTATTAATAATGATTCTTTATTTCTCTCTCACTGCTGGATTAATCCCGTTTAGACAATTTTTCCCTCCTTGGGGCTAGCGAGATTAATCTTGCCAAGACAATTCATTTCCTTTTCGGGCCGGCATGATTAATTCCACAAAACAATTCTTTCTCAAGCTTATTGGGATTAATCTTGCCAACTAATTATTTCATACACTTCAAAGAAAACATTTATCTTTCTCTCTCTCACACACACATATGTATATTTACGTACGTATCTATATAATAATAATTCTTTATTTCTTTCTCGCTCTCAAGCCAGCAGGATTAATCCCGTCAAATACATTCATGCCCTTTTTGGGGTTGGCGGGATTAATCTCACTAAAGTGATTCATTTCCTCTTTGGGTCAGCATGATTAATTCCACAAAACAATTCCTTCTCGGGCCTAGTGGGATTAATCGTGCCAACTAATATTTCATATACTTCAAAGAAAATATTTATCTTTCTCTGTCACACCACACATATGTATTTATGTATGTATCTATATAATAATAATTCTTTATCTCTTTCTCGCTCTCAAACTAGCGGGATTAATCCCTTCAAAGAGATTCGTGCCCTTTTTGGGGCTGGCAGGATTAATCTCACCGAGGTGATTCATTTCCTCTTCGGGCTGACATAATTAATCCTATGAAACAATTCCTTCTTTCCTTGGCCTAGTGGGATTAATCCAACCAACTAATTAGTTCTTGCACTTTAAAGAAAAAATTTATCTTTCTCTCTCACAGACCCACACATGTATGTATATGTACACGTCTATCATTATAATTTTATTAATTCTCTCTTTCTCACACACATCTATATATACGTATATATATTATGTGTGTACTTGTATATTATAGTTAATTTATCTCTCTCTCTCCCACACACACTCTTGAATGTATATGTATGTGTGTTTTTGTACATATGTAATATCTTTATTTCTCTCTCACACACACATATCTATATGTATAATTATGTTTGTATACGTATAATAATTTCTTTATCTCTCTCTTGCTCTCAACCCGGAGGGATTAATCCCACCGAGATGATTCTTCCCCTCCCTTTTATTTATTTATATAACACTATCACAATCTTTTGAGTAAAGGCCAATAAATCTTATAAAACTGTTCAAAACTCACATTTGTGGTGGTGCTAGAACAGAGTGATGTGCGTTTTTTACACTATCACAAATGTGAGATTTCGACACTTTCATCATTGTGTATAAAATATTTTTGTGTACTTTAAAAAGAAGGGCATCAGCGGGATTTATCCCACCAAATAACTAGTTTATGCACTTTAAATAAAATATTTATAAACCTTGTGAAATTTTTATTGCATATTTATATATTCGGGTTTGTATGGGTGTATGTGCATTTTTATAAATGTATTCATAGTGTAATATTGTGCAGAAAGGCGACTTTGATCAACAAAGTAGATAAGTAAAGGGGCCCTCATATAAGTTTGTGAAGAAATCCAATAAGATGTCGAAAGCTAAGTATGTCCAACCTACAAAGGATGTAGAAAACAACTTCAAGCTCACATAGTTGAAGCCTTTGACGGAACAATAGTGAAGGAGATGGATGTGTTAGTTAATTTGGTGATGATGACATACTACCTATTAACAGTAGTCCCACCTCGTCTTTCCATCTTAAGGCAATGGAGTTAAAGACAATTAGACACTTCAAAAAGTGGTTGGCGTACATTTTCATAAATTGGGATGAACCTTGACTCATCATACAAGGAGGTCAGTAAATATTTGCAGGTGACAATGATGATACACTTGTTCAAAGGTAACCAATTATTGAACGCCAATGTCAGAAAGGAAATATTACGGTGACACCTTCTCTTACAACAGTCCTTCGGCAGCGGAGAACCAAGTTGAACATGATAAAGGTAGATGTTATAAATCATAACAAGTCTTATAAATGTTTGTTGTCGGAGTCAGAGACTATATAGGGTAACATCACTGGTTTCAAGAAACCTTTTTAAATGTTCATGATGGATCGGCGAGTATCAAAAATCCATCTTTAGATAGGGCGCTAGAAGAGAGAGCTTAGCTATGCAAGCATGTACAAAGGTATTTATTATTTAATTTTTGCACACTTACTTGATACCTAAGTCTTCAGGTATTTATTTCTTGATTTTTGCTCATCTCATTGATACTTTCACCTTCATCTTTGCCAAGAAGTGCAACATCGTTGGACTGGATTTTACATAAACAATGCTGATCCCAAGTGTATTAATACGGTTGTTCACTTCATTGTCAAGAAAGTGCCAGACAATTTTAAACTTCCAAACAACTGGCCAAGCATTTGCCTTCGCCCAATGGACTTAACCTCCATCCAATACACGATAACTGAGAGGGACGTATTTGGCAATGTACGTTATCCAAATTATAGTCAGGATGCACACATCCTCAACTTAATTAGGGGTCCTCCCAATGACAACTTGGGTTTTTTTACTACTGCACTAAGGGTTCCGTCTTGAAGAAGTGTTACATGTGTGTTTGTCATTGAAAAAGATTAAGACCATAGTTGAGGACTGTTCTCAATTGACTACCCTAACAAATCCATACATGAGTATTTAGAAAAGTTTCTTCTCATGAAATGCAACAATATTGAGGAAGAATCCAGTTCAATATCGAACGATTCTGAACCGACATGACACCAAAAGTTGTCACAAGGAGCACTGAACAATTACCATGTTGAGCATGGAAAAATCAACAGAAGAAACTAAAGATGTCAAACAATTTCCCAAACAATTAAATTCTTTTTCGCCCCGCTCAAAAGGTAACAACAAAGATGAATTGTTAAAATGACAAATAGTTGTAAATGAGTGTAACATAAGGCATTTTTGTATATTTTATGTATATTTGTATAGAAAATAAATTCTCAAGAACTAAATAAGCTTTTAATTCAAACATGGGTCACACATTAATAAGGTAAATATTATACCTTGGTAATTATAAGGCCAAATAACAATCATTTACAAATATAATAAAACAATTGAGAATAAGGATTTTCAATAGTGGCATGAGGTAAAAGAAGGGTATGGCAAAAATTACTTGTGCCACATGTTAGAATGACAAAGTTCATGCAGAAAAATACAACAATGTAGCTCAAAACATTGTCATTGTGGGACCACTTGTCTTGGCAAGTTGCAAAAAGAGTTTATTTCTGAGGTTTTCCAACTACCATCTTTAGCTCCTTCAATTTCTGCATTACCATTTTTATTGCCTTTAGTTCCTGAACCACTTTCTCCAACACTTAAATATTTAAATCTTGCAAGGACAATGTACAAGTAAATGATAAAGAGATTGACAACAATATAGAGTTAAAAGATAAATGTGAAAGGGACCAAACAAATGAGCTGCATACCATTCAAGAGGCAACGTTGCCCTTTGTTACTCATGGCCATATTGTGTTGTTGAATGTTAATGGCATTCTGCTTCATCAACAAAGGCCTAAAGACATGGAAAGAGAAATCAAATAGAGAATTTTTATTCGTTATCATGGTAAATTTTGATATAATGTCATTTTTTATCCAAGGTTGGCCAGTCTCTTTCAAAAACTTAAGGAGATGGGTGCACTTGTGAGGATTTGGTCATACATACAATTTCACAACCTGACAACGCTGTTAAATTTGCTCAACAAGCATTATAGTGTTGCAAAAGAGGTGATTCATAAATATTAGATTTTTAACCAATGATTTTGTTATAAACCTCTCGTATATTACAATATGAGAAAGGAAAGAAAGTCATACTTTCTGAAGAATAAAAAAAAAAATAATTGGGCTTTATTGGGAAATTAATTAATTAAGGATAATAAAAAATGCATGTCAGAGTTCTTACTTGGTGCCACAAAGGTAGCTCGCCAGGTGCCAAGTCTGGAATCCACTCTTTAAAAACCCCACAGAATCTGGGAAAGTAACCCGTATTAGGAACCCAACCCTTAGGAACTTAAGCCCCTATCTAACCAAGTCCACAAACGAGGCTCACCTTGTGAATCAAGATATGCGGACTAGCCGAGCTACATGTATCATTCCTAGCTTGGTGTGGTTGAGGCGGTCGGAGCAAGGCCTCAACCACTAGTTCTGCGGAACGTGAAGTAATGCCTTTGAGTTTGTGAGTAGGTTTCGAGCCAAGGAATTTGACTAACTTCTTAGAAGTAATGCACCCCTATCACAAAGGCGAGATCCTGCCAACAATAAGGATAGTCTAACCCAAAGGTGGGATATACCCATGTCATGTGGAAGTTTGGGCGGCATAACAGAGGGTTGCGCCTTGACAACACAAGCTTAACTTGCACCGGTAGGAGGTTAACGAGCTCTCTTTTGAACCCAAGAAGCCTCACTATATATACTCTACCTTAATTATGTAACGGAGCCCCCCCAGTTTCCTAAATGAGTAAGTGGGCTGGCACGGCCAGCCCTTAGTGAAAAATGAGTTGTCCTAACCTAACCCTAAACTTAACTCCTAACCCTTTTTTGACAAGCTATACTTTTAAAGAAAAACCTACTTTGCAATGTCAAACCGAAGGAGAGTTTTTTAAAAGGTAAGTACTACCTTTGCCTAGAGTTTCTTGAGGTACCTAGTAATAGCTGGTCGGACTACCCCTAAACACCTAAGTGCATTAAGCAAGGCTGTTTTCCACTATAACTAGGGTTTGTCACACATATTGGTAAGTAATAACAATCAAACCCCAAAGTAAAGGGTCGAGTCATAATAAAAACTATGACAATGCACATATCTTAATGGTAAATGACTCTTTTCAAAAGAGTATGCTCAACCAAAACATTGCTTGTATCTATCTAATCATTTTCGACCCATATTCTGATATTAATACCATGTATCAAAATATTTTTGTCAAACCAAATCGTCAAATTAGACATTGAATCTTATGACGTACTCATTAAATGTAAGGTTTCAAAAACATTCTAAAAACCTTACATTAGGATGTTTGTTAAATTATATGCAATTATTAAAAAATATCATCTAAATTCTTAACTTTATCAAACGGCCATCCTAAAATAATTACTCAAATGCATGCTATCTTGTTGGATCTCTATTGCTAGTCCATCATAGCACTTTAGAGCGGCCCCTCTAAACATGTGTAAAATTCCCGAGATTCACATTCATCAAACCAACGATGATAACAAACGTTGATATAGAATATAATAATTAATAATAAACATCATCTCTTAAATCACCTTCAAAAATTCACATGCTAACTATTAGATTTGTGGAGGCAAAATATTTAAAGTTAGGTTCTAAAAGCTTGGATTGTGTGTTAATAACAATTGTCATGACACAAAAGGCTACCTTCATATCCACATATGTGAAAAAATGAAAAGAAAGAAGAAAAAAAACGAAAAGAAGAGGAAAAGCAACTTCTCCACTAATGAGAGATAATGTAAAGAGATATTATATATGGACAAACTTGATTATATATGGTTAAGTACAATGATATACGACACTGACACATGCATATATCATATGCTACTTTACAATACATGTTTAAAAAAATGAAATATTTCTTTGTATTTATAGTGAAAAATAACTATGTTAATGCATGTGCTTGTATCACATGCATACACATACAGACATTTAAGATTTATATAACTGATGTATTTTCTTAGGTGATAAGTATTTAAGCATTTGTCATAAGTCCTTTTTAATTTTATTTAAAATGATTACATTTATTTTTAAAAATAAATTTTATTGAACTATTTGGACACATGCCTTAAAAAGAAGAATCTTGAAATTTTTTGCAAGTAATATTCACTATATAAAGCATACTTACCACTTTTTTTTTCGTGATTTTAAGTTTTATAAATTAAAGGAGAACAACCGAGCGCTTTACAATATTATTATCAAGAAACTTCATTTTTCAAATAAGCTTCTATGCACTCATGATTTTATTACAGATTACATATTAACAAGGATGACAACTCCTAATTGCATTCGTGAGAGTGTTAAGTGGTGGCAACAGAATGATTTCATTAATTTAGAAGGTATGGTTAAGGAGAAACTAATTACAAATAAATTGATAAATTGATAAGAAAATGATTTCACTTGTAATTATGTTTGATTATGTTTGATAATATTTTTTAATTATTGTAAAATATTTTTGCACTAAAGAATAATATAAAATATAAGATATCTAAGGAATATTCTTTACTTTATGAATATATTGATAAAATATAATAATTATTTTATTATATAAATATTCTCTATGTATTTCAGGTTGTGTTTTATTAAATATATATGAACATGAAGATTATATTTTTATTCAGTTCTTTGTCGCATGTTAGTGTAAAAAGAATAAAGATATATTTTTTATTGATGATAAAAATAATTTTATTAATACTAAGTAAGATTAATTAAGACTGAATAATTCAATTAATTAATAATTAAGACCTAAATATATATTAATTAAATAATTAATTAATAATTAGATCTAAGTATTAATTAATAATTTATTTTATATTTCCATTTTCAAGTATCATGCCCATTTTAGTTACAGCGTGTATATGTTTACAAATATATAAAGGTCATGTCAAAAATAAAGTCAATAAAATCGTTAATATAACTTGTTTAATACTTTGTGAAACTCGAGAAAACATGAGAGAGGGTCATTATGGAAAACATAAAAAAAAGTGAAGTACATAACATATTACCAACTAAGGTGGAGTACATGTTTTAATTGGTCCCATAAAATAAAAACGATCATTTATCATTATGAATTTTATAACATGATCATGAAAACCAATATTAACATATGCCACTAACTTGAAACTTTGAGTGCATATATTATTTGTTGATTCCATAGTTTTAAGCATTATGCCAACCCAATTTTGCACAAACTAAGTAATGGTGTGGGTTTTAAAAATGATAAAACACCCGTAACAATTTATGTTTGTGACAAAGCATCCACATCCGTTATGAAAGAACCTAGATAATGACAAAATGTGAATTGATAATCTTATAAAGTTAATGTCCATTGCACATGTTAACACATCAAATGCTTCTTTTTTAACATTGGATGTATTGTAATGCAATCACATTCTATCAAAGTTAAAGAACCATGAAGATAAATATGAAACTCATGGAATTCCATCAAAGTTAAAGAAACATGAAGATAAACATGGAACTCATGAAATGCCTAAACAATTGCTAAACATTCCTTTTTCATAATTGAATAATTGAATTTTAAACTACTGAGACTTTGACTGGTATGCAATAGGATGTTGTTGACTAAACTTTAAATCTTCTTACATGAGATTAATTTTTAAACGAATATTTGAAACATTAGTACAAAAAACAAAGAGGCAAGATAAATAAAGACAATAAAGAAGATGGGCAAAGGTTAAGAATGAATAAGAGACTCGAAGGAGCACTAACATTAAGAGGACTATGAGAAATAAAAGGAATGGAGCAAAGCACATAGTAAAGCCGTTTCATCAGTCAAATATGGAACAAACTATGTCAAGTAAGTCACATTTCCTAGAAATTATTGAAATTCGTGATGTGTATTTAAAATCGAGAACTTCTTTATCATTTGAATCTTTGTTGGATTTAAACAACCACCCTCATAATAAATAACAACTCCCAAACTTGTACTTTGACAATTCCAACATCAGTCAATATCTCTGCAACCACAATAAAATCTATTCCATATGAGCCAAATGTTCTTCCCATGTACTAATTGAATGCATAAGAAGATCGTTCATAAACACTTCTATTACAAATTTCAAATCCTGAATGACTTTATTTATGGAACATTCATCACATCAAAAAACATCATCACTGTGAACTTATATAATCCATTAGGTGTTCAAAAACAATCTTGATTACATTTATCAAATGGAAAAAAAAACTTGTCAATAACTTAAAGCTAAATATAATGTTATGAACCAAGGACTCTTCCTCAATTTATTAATAAGGTCAAGCTAAATCTAGTATTATGAACCAACAACTCTTCTTTAATTTATTAATAAGGTTATCCATATGTGTAATATGAAATAACTATTTGGCACTGTCACATTATTCAAATGTCCAAAATCAATTATGAAATGCCTACCTCCATTTGCTTTGTTGATAATATAAAGATTAGAACTACAAATCGGACACACCACTCCTTCAACTAACATACCCCCAAACAACTTATCGGGGATCACTGACGAAAAAACGGTATCTTAAAATATATGCACGTTATAACTAAAGTGGGCATGATACGTGAAAATGGAAATATAAAATAAATTACTAATTAATACTTAAGTTTTAATTATTAATTAATTATTTAATTAATATGTAATTAAGCCTTAAATATTAATTAATTAATAAATTAATCCTTCAATAACCTTACTTAATAAGGAATATTCCTAAAATATCTTAGAATATTCATATTATTTTAAAATAGTTTACAATAATTAAAAAATACTATCAAACATAATTACAAATTAAATCATTTCTTATCAACAAGTTAATTTTTTTATAAATACTTTCTTCCTATCATACAGAGAAATCTTCTCATTTTGTCTAAATCATCACTCTCCGAATTAATGAATCATTTTGGTCAATATCTTGATGTTGTTGCCACCATATAACATTCTCACGAATGCAATTGGGAGTTGCCATCCTTGTTAATACATAAGATGTGATAAGAGAAGGTCTGCATAAAGGCTCATCTAAAAATTAACGTTCCTTAAGAATAATATTATAAAGCGCCCGGTTGCTATCCTTCATTTTATAAAATTCAAAATCACGAGAAAGAAAAGCTTTAGGAAATGTTTGATACGGTAGATACTGCTCATAAAAGTTTTCGAGATTCTTCTTCTGAGGCACGTATCCAAGTAGTTCACTAGCTCATCCATGATATCGGTATCAGAATATGGATCGAAAGTGATTGGATGAATACAAGCAATGTTTTGGTTGAGCATAGCCTTCTGAGGAGAGTCGTCTACTACTAACATATGTGCGTTCTTCATTATCCTTAAGCGACTGATCTCCCCATGAGTCCCAATTATTCTTTCATTCTTGAAGAAGTATGGCTTGCTTTCCTTTTTATATTGTGAAATTCGAGAGGTTTATAACATATTCGCTGGTCAAAAATCCAATCTTTACGAATCACCTCTTCTGCAACACTACAATGTTTCTTAAGCAAATTCAACAGCGGTGTTAAGTTATGAATCTGCATGCATGACCAAATCCCCAAAGCGCACCCATCTCCTTAAGCTTTTGAAAGAGACGATCCAACCCTGGACGAAAAATAATATCATATCGAAATTTACCATGACAAGGAATGAAATCTCCTTGTTTGATTTCTTTTTTCCTATCCTCGGGCCTTTGTCGATGAAGCAGAACACCATTGACATCCAACAACACAATATGGCCATGAGTAACATGGATAGCGTTGCCTCTTGAATACTTTGCAAATCACTTGTTTGCTCCCTTTCACATTTATCCGTTGCACTATCTCGTTGCCTATCCCTTCATCATTTAATTGTACATCATCCTTACAAGATTCAGATATTGCATGCGCTGAAGAAATTGATTTCGGAACTGAAGCCAATAAAAATGATGATGAAAAAACTGAAGTGGCCCCCATGGTAACGATGTTTTGAGCTGCATTATTATCCATTTCCTGCATGAACTCTGTCATTCTGACATGTGGCACAAGAAATTGTCGCCAAACCCCTCTCTTACCTCATGCAATGCTGAAAATCCATGTTCTCAATTGTTTCATTACATCTGCAAAATGATAATTAGCTGACCTTAAAATTATCAAGGTATATTATTTACCTTGTTAATGTGTGACCCATGTTTGAACTAAAAGCTTCATTAATCCTTGAGAATTTATTTTCTGTACAAATATAAACGAAATATACAAAAATGCCTTATGTTACACTCATTTACAACTATTCGTCACTCTAAGAACTTATTAACAATTCTTCTTCGCTATTACCTTCTGAGTGAGGCGAAGAAGGTCTAAGCCGCTTGTGAGATGGTTCAAGATCTTCCATCTTCTATTGATGTTTCCATGGGTAATGTGTGAATGTTCTGTACTCCTCGAGATAACTTCCGGTCTAATATCTGATTGAAGTTCGTCCTCAGACTCCGACATTGAACCAGATTCACTTCAGAGCTATCGCACTTATCTGGAGGGAACTTTCTCAAATACTCCTTTATGGATTCGTTGGGGTAGTCAGTTGAGAACCTCTCTATCCACTTGTTCAGGTCCTCAACCATGGTCTTATCCTTTTCAACGGCAAACACACATGTATCCGAAGGTAACACTCCTTCAAGACGGACCCCCTAGTGCAGTAGTCAAAAACCCACGCATCACTGTGAGGACCCCTGATCAAGTTGACGATGCTCCGTGCCGCTTGACTTGTAATGTTTGGATAACGTACATTGCCGAATACGTCACTCACTATCGGTGTATCGGATGGAGGTTCAGGGCCGTTGGAGTGCAAACAGATGCCTGGCCAGTCATTTGGAAGTTGAAATTGGCGCATTCCTAACAACCAAGTGAACAACCGTATCAATGCACTTCGGATCAGCATCATTCATATAAAATCCTGTCCAACGATGTTATTCTTCTTGGCGAAAGGCGAAGGCAAAAGTATCGGTGACATGAGCAAGAATCAAGAAATAAATACCTGAAAACGTAGGTATCAGTCAAGAGTGCAAGCATGAATTCAATAATAAATACCTTCTTTGTACATGCTTGCACGGCTAAGTTTCTCCACCAAATCCTCTAGTGCCTTCTGGATTTTTTGACACCATCCATCACGAACAATTGAAACGGTTTCCTACAAGCAGTGATGTACCCCATAAAGTCTCCGAATCCAACAACAAACATCTGTAGGGCTTGTCGTGATTCGTAGCATCCTCCTTTATAAGGTTCAACTCGGTTCTCCGCTGCTGAAGGACTGCCATAAGAGAAGGCGTCATCGCAATGTTCTCCTTTTTGGCGTTGGCGTGCAATAGATTCTTGCCCAGATCTTCCGATTGATTCACCCATTCGACAAGCATATCATCGTTTGTCACATGCAAATATTTGCTGACCTCTTCGTATGTTGAAGCGAGGTCCAACCCAGTTTGTGGCAGTGTATTCCCAACCACTCCTTGAAATGCCTGACCGTCTTCAACTCCATTGCCTTGAGATGAAAAGGAGAGGTGGGGCTGCTGTTGTTAATCTGTAGTTTGCCATCAATCACCAAATCAGCCAAGACTTCCATCTCCTCCATCGTTGTTCCATTTAAAGGCTTCAACCATGTGAGCTTGAAATCGTTGTCTACATCCTTTGTAGATTGAACAGACTTAGCCTTCGGCGTCTTACTGGGTTTTTTGCAGACTTCTGAGGGCTCCCCTTCACTTGTCTGCTTCTTCTTCAGTGTTCCTTTTGCAAAGGATTCCATAATCCCCAACCATTTGGCAAAGATCCTATCCTCGGGACAAGAAATCAACATCATCAAAAAGGATGTTTCCTTCCCGCCCACCTGGGCAAAATCAACTGCTACAATTTCTTCAACTCTCTGAAAAAAAGACAGATTAATATACCGGCGAGATAAATCCCGCCCAAACAATTTGCTTACCCGGTATCCGCAGATTGTGTATTCCCTGCGTAGCTCTTTGTGGTCGCTGAAGAGATTCCCACACGGCTCGCGTGTGTTTGAACTTCTCCCATATTTTGCTGTTGTAGTGGTTGGTGTCGGCAGCGTCCCATTCCGCCGATAACTTATGGTACTGCTCGATTGTGAGATTCGGCTTACTAAAAACGCCGATCTTTTTGTCAGCTTCTCACGGGTATGCTCGAAAGTTTTGTTGCCATCGTTCCTTTGTTGTGTTCATCGAGAAGTCGTTGGGCTGCCGTTATTGTGTGCTGGCCACTAATGATGTAGTACTTGATGATTTCTATTCTCCGTCTGAATCTTCGTCATTGTTCTGGTGTTGTGATCCACACTTTGTCAGCGCCTTTCTTCTTTCGTAGTATGGCACAAAACAGCATTATGTGGAACGGTGTAAGAATTGTCGTCCTTCATCTTCTCCATGAGCTCAGCTACACGTTCCTGTTGAGTGGCCTATAATTGAAGTTTGGGTTGACGCTGCAATACTTAACCCTACATTCATAAATCTATCATCCAACATCATTTCCTTGTGGCTTATTGTAGCATGGGATGCCATAGGTGCAGTGACAAAACAACTAATGATTTTTTTTTACGATCCGAATCAACATGTGTGAATCCCCGATTGATGCTGTTCTAATGTTCTCGGCACACTCTTCCAGCTCCCGAAGTTTCTAAGCAAATTGAACGTGATCTGTAAAGAACCTGAGACCAAGCCACCCTCTCAATCTCCTTATGATGTCGCTGTGTTCTTCTTCAATGTGAAGAGGGACGATTGCTCCACTTGTGATTTTCTGTATTGTGAAGCAATCTCCTGAATACACCTACTCGATGAGTCTGAAGATCTTCGAAGTAGACATCCAATGGATCCCCTCCATAGATGGGCTTTCGTTGAGTTGAAGAAGAACTCCACGGTCAACATCATTAGTGAACACGTGAACGTCATTATCCACAAGTCGAAAACCACCCGAATTAATGTTGTAACTGGCGACCTCTGGATCCGAGAACGTGACATTGGATGGAACAAGGCATATGTGTCGAGCATCGTCAATCTGGGTTCGCAGCATGCTTTCGGATGCTTGACTAGCACATCACTTTCCATTGTTTTGCTTGTCCATGCGATGTGACAGAGGTTAGTTTGACAGCAACCATTTTGTTCCAATGCGCTTCCCGTTTAGTTTGAAATATGGCCAAGTTGATTCCAGAATCCCCCTGCCCATCTCTTCTCCTGCTCTCGTCTTTAATGTCACCTCAATTCCACATCTGAATACAAAAATGATTATTCTTCAAGCACGATATATACAGATTTTATTTTAATTCTTACCCAGAATTTGACGACGACTCCATACTAATGACTCGATCTCCTTGTTTGATCAAATCGTCCTTCTGCAAAATAATACACTATGAATACAAATCATATAAAAACGCACACACACTTGTATAAACCCGAATATACAAAAATAATACACAAATAAATCACACACAGAGAGAAGTGGACGAATTAACTGTAAAGCTCACATTTGTGCTAGTGCAAAAGAAAGATAACATTTCGTTTTAGAACCACCACAAATGTGAGCTCTGGACAGTTTTACATATTCTACTTTTACTCGAAATATTATGATAAGATGATAAAAGTAAATAAAATGAGATATGCAACTTATATATACTAATACACATATATATTCACATGGAAGGTGCGGGGATTAATCTCGCCACCCCTTCAATGCCTCCTGAAAGAGTGGGCGGGATTAATCTCGCCACCTTTCTGGAGGCCCTGAACGGGTGTGCGGAATTAATCCCGCCACCCTTCTCGGTCTCAGAGAGAACTGGGCAGGATTTATTTGGCACACCCCTTCAGGTCCAGAAAGGCGGCGGGATTAATCTCGCCCACCATGAAGGATGGTGAAATGAATCTCGCCACCCTTCTCAGTCCCCTCCATTGGTATGTTGTAAACCTTTACGTCTCAGACAGAGACGTTTGGGATTGGTTCGACTCACCAATGCAAGAAAAAAAAAGGGTGGCGGAATTCATCCCTCCACCAGGCATTAAAGGTTTAGCGAGATTAATCCGCCGCCCAGGCCCTTCCTGCAGGCCATGTGCGGCGGGATTAATCCCGCCGCCTAGGCCCTTTAGACAGGCCATTGGCGGTGGGATTAATCTCGTGCACGCCCATGCCCTGCGCAGAATCTGGCGGGATTAATCCCATTGCCTAGGCCCTTTAAACAGGCCATTGGCGGCGGGATTAATCCCGCCGTCTAGGCCCATCACGTAAGCCATGGGCGGTGAGATTAATCCTGCTGCACGCCTATGCCCTGCGCAGAATCCAGCGGGATTAATCCCGCCGCCTAGGCCCTTCAAACATGCCATTGGTAGCAGGATAAATACTGTCGGATTCCGTGCAGGGCATGCGTACACGGCGGGATTAATCCCGCCATCTAGGCCTAGCACGCAGGCCATGAGCGGTGGGATTAATCCCGCCGCCGAGGCTCTAACCATATAGCGGCGAGATTAATCGGGGCTAACCATATAGCGGCGGATTAATCTTGCCGCTCGCGGGGCTAACCATATAGCAGTGGGATTAATCCCGCCGCTACAACATATATATATTTATATGTATATGTGTGTGTAGAAGAGTGCGTGTGGTGCTAGAGCTAGACAAATCAGATAAAATTATACTAATACACACACACATATGTATATGTATATGTATATCGTATGTGTGTGCTAAATAATTAAATTATACAGATCACAACACACACACACACACACACACACACACAACACACACACACACACATATATATATATATTAATATATATATATATAATATATATATATATATATATATATATGTATGTATATGTATATGTATATACAGGAGTGTGCATGTGTGTACGAGAGATAGATAAATAAATAAAATTATACAGATACTGATACACATAATATATGTACGTATATATTACATAGGTATATATATATATATGTGTGTATATGTATATCGTGTGTATGCGTGTGTGAGCGAAACAAATAATCATTACAAATAAACAAACACACACACACATATATATACATGAGTGTGTGGTGGTGTGCGAAAGATACAATTAATAAATCAATAAATTATACAGATACACACACACACACACAGTGTGTGTGTGTGTGTAGGAGTGTGCGTGTGTGTGCGAGAGATAGATAAATAAATAGAATTATACAATACTGGTACACATAATTATGTATGTATTATGTTATATAAGTATATATATATATGTGTGTGTGGTATATGTATATCGTGTGTATGCGTGTGTGAGCGAAACAAATAAAAATCATACATATAAACAGGAATGTGTGTGTGTGTGCAAGAGATAAAATTTAATAAATTAATAAATTATACAGATACACACACAAACACAGACACATATGTGTGTGTGTGTGTGTGTGTATGTATATATATATAGGAGTGTGTGTTTGTGTGCAAGAGATAGATAAATAAATTATATTAGTAAGATACACACAAATATAAATATATATGTGAATAAAAATAAATAAATAAAACTCAGGAGTGTGCGTGTGAGAAGAGAGAGAGAGATCTCACATGTGTGTGAGAGAGGGAGATCTCACAACTACCGCCTCCGCCGCCTTGCTTCTTGAAACCCTAGGAATACTTAAACCCTAAAAGGAATAAAATATATATTACCCTAATTGAATATTCTTCTAAGAATATACTTAAACCCTAAAAAATTAAAAGATAAATTCGCCCTAAACGAATATCTTCATTATATTATCAACGTGTATCTGTGCGTGGGTGTATCAAACACCCCAAGAATAAAAATCATGCAAGATTTAACATGTGTTGTCCATGAGAGTGTTAAAGTTTCAGTTGTAACAATACATATATCACACAGTATATACACATAAACATACATACATATTAGTACATAATATTAGAGAAAAGAGTATATATTATGGATCATGCATGGTGTGTATGTATGAAAGAAGAGAAACAGTACATTATTATGGATCGTGCATGGTGTGTATGTATGAAGAAGAGAAACAGTACATATTATGGATCGTGCATGGTGTATATGTATGAAGAAAGAAATAGTACATATTAATGGATCGTGCATGTGTGTATGTTTGAGAGAAGAGAGATAGTACATATTAACATGGATTATGCATGGTGTGTATGATGAGAGAAGAGAGAGAGTGTTAACAAATTAAAATCGTACACATTGCATATATTAGTACACATATATATATACACACGTGTATACACACAGACATACATACATATTACATGTGTAAATTCAATGTTACATAGGGTTTAAAGTTTAGGATTTAGGGTTTAATATTGTAACATCAATACATATTATGGATCATGCATGGTGTGTATGTATGAGAGAAGAGAAACATTATGGATCGTGCATGGTGTGTATGTATGAGAGAAGGGATTATGCATGACACTGAGAAGAGAGAGAATGTTAACATATATATTACATGTGTAAATTCAATGTGTTACATGCACACAGACTGAGTACATATAGATCATACATGCGTTGAACATGATGTTTTTTCATAAAGAAGCAACATATAATTTCTCAAGTTTGTTTAGGGCAATGTGCATGTGTGTGCATATGTGTCTCTGTAAGTGCTTCTAATGCATGTGCACGTGTATATATAATTTATGATTATGTTTATATATGTGTGCAAAACAAACATCGAATAATTAAGAAAATAATATTAATAAACACACTATGAAATATTAAATTATACGTAATAATATATGATTTTATCTAATATATAGCCATATATAGTTTTAGTAATATATATTAATTTAATATTGATATAAGGTTTAACACTGAAATATTCTTGAAATAATAAGAATTTAATTGTGAAAATCCATTAATATATACAAATGTAGATCAAGTATTGAAATAATTAACTAAATTAATTATGATAATCATGTTAATATTGGAATATTCTTGGAATAATAAGGAAAATAATAAAGAATATCTCATTAATATAAAGAAGATTAATTACTCAAGTAATTAAGAAAATGATATTAATATACACACTATGAACATATTTTAAATTATTATAATAATATATGATTTTATCTAATATATAGCCATATATAGTTTTAATAATATATATTAATTTATATTGATAATAAGTTTAACACTGAAATATTCTTGAAATAATAGAATTAATTGTGAAAATCCATTAATATATACAAATGTAGATCAAGTATTGAAATAATTAACTAAATTAATTATGATAATCATGTTTAATATTGGAATATTCTTAGAATAATAAGAAAATAATAAAGAATATCTCATTAATATAAAGAAGATTAATTACTCAAGTAATTAAGAAAATGATATTAATATACACACTATGAACATATTTTTAATATATATAATAATATGATTTTATCTAATATATAGTCATATATAATTTTAATAATATATATTATTTAATATTGATAATAAGGTTTAATATAGGAATATTCTTGAAATAATAAGAAATCAATTGAGAAAATCCCATATATATACCAAATGTAGAATAAATACTGAATAATTAAGAATAATTTTAATAATCAGGTTTAATATTGGAATATTCTTTCAATATTAAGAAAATAATAAAGAATATGCCATTAATAGTAGGAAATTAAATTAATTACTCAAGTAATTAAGAAAATAATAATAATAAACATTTTTAATTAATACATAATAATATATCAATTTATTTATTGTATAAGTATATATATTTATATATATATATAATTATATACTAGAATATTCAGAATGTAGAATAATTACTAAATTTCGTAATATTAAACAGCTTGAATCACTTGAATGACATTAAATGCAATTTTTAAAAACACTCATTGGAATTGGAGAATATATATGTCAGATTGTCGGTTATTTATTTCAACTTATATTAAATTTTATTTTCTGTTCTTTTCAAAAATTTGAATTTTTGACATAAGTATTGTCGGTCTGACAATGTAAATTTGAAAATGCATGTAATTCCCACTCATTCAGATCTGGTTCTTTCTCCAACAAGGGTTTCTTTATTTCCATATTTTTCACTCTTTAGATTTTCTTTTTTCTTCATAGTGATCAGCTCATGAGTGACATTAAATTGGTGCGTAATTGTTTATATGAAAGCACGGCTCCTTCAATGTTGTTTACAAGTAATATTATAAACAAATTTAGATATAGTTATAAAGATTCACTCTCTTACATTCTCTCTTAAATTTAGAATTTAGAGGTTTAGGAATGCATTAGGATTACAATATATTCCATTAGGGATTTATCTCGTTTAAAATACTTCTAACTTAATATTCTCAGTTAGTCGGGGCGGCAGGATTAATCCGGCATTTTTTTTTCGTCTCTTCCAAGAAGTGGTGGGATTAATCCCGCCACCATCTCTTTTGATAGCTATAGTAGAATTAGTCCGAGCAATGCTTCTTCGCCTCTTAAAAAGAGCGGCGGGATTAATCTCACCAATAACTTTCTTAACTAATAAAGAGTTACCTGAATTTATTAAAAAGAGTTGTTGGCAGGATTAATCTCGCCAACCATTTTAGGAGGCAGAGAAGGGGTGGGGGTGGCGGGATTAATCTTGCCACCACTTCCCTGTTTTAAATATTTGTGGGCAGCATTTATCTCGAGATCTCTTTGAAATCATAACTTCGAAGAGAGTTGTGGGCGGGATTAACCCCGCCGCCTATTCCCCGTCGTCAGAGTTGTGGGCGAGATTAATCCCGCCCCCTCTTCCTCGTTAGAGGGAGTTGCGGCGGATTAATCCCGCTGCCTCTCTCCGACGAGGAAGATCCGGCGGCGGGATTAATCCCGTCGACTCTCTCTGAAGGGTAGCTTCGTCAGTGGATTAATCCTGCCTACTCACTCTAAAGGGGTAGAGTCGGCGACAGGATTAATCCCACCACCGTTCCTCGTCGGAGGGAGTCATGGGCGGGATTAATCCCGCCCATCAGTTGTATTAATGAAGCATAAGATATTATCTTTATACATAATTATGTATTATTGCACATGCATATTAGTTAGTAACCGCAGTTCAATTTCTTAATATATTGAAAACAGATATCAAAATAACACAATTATTTATATTCAGGATAATATATTTAATACTGGAGATAAAGTATGTCTCTTTGGAACAATGAGATAGTTGGCACTGAAACTGTGGAAGTTTGAGATGATAATGTATCATGTCATAATATTGCCCAAGGATCTTGTGTGTACGTATGGGTAAACACCATTTACAAGTATGTTGAGGTTCCGGGAATGGAATTTGAGGAAGGTTCTTCTGTATTGTGGAAATTGGATAAAGTCAAGGTTGACATAGAATATGCAGAGTCACAAATAAATAATAGCACGAGTTTACCAGATGATGGCTTGCTTGCTGTGATGGATGAGGTGATTCTCTTTCTTCATGAGATTGAGGTTAGGAGAGGCATCATCACAGCTATAAACCAATGGAAGCAGTGTTAGAGAGAAACTAGGGTCCCGATTTCGTGGTGTAGTTGTACAGAGGTTTGCAACATTGCATCTGGATCCCTCGTGAGGTGGCGAACATCGAATTAAGACAGCAAGATGGTTCAACATATTTTGGGTTGGATTCAATAATACAACCCGGCAAGAACAACTTATATTTGAAGAGGTTTCCTTGCATTGGTCTTATAGTAAGAAAAAAGGCGATTCATGGGTTGCAGATTGTCATAGTTTTACTATGACTCGACCCTTTACTTTGGACGTTGACTGTTGTTACCTACTGTACTATGTTGATGACCCTAGATGTAGTAGAAACAGGCCCGCTTAGTGCACTTGGGTATGCTGGTGATGGTCCGCCGGTGTCATTAGGTATTTGCAGGAAACTCTAAGCGAAGCTAGAAACTTACCTCTAGAAACCCACCCCCAATTCGACGTCCCAAATAGGCTGATTGGTCTTTGCAGATGAGTCGGCATGTTAAGTAGGGTTAAGAACACCCCTAGGTTGACCTAACCCTAGGGTTGCCCTAACCCACGCCCTAAAACCCCACCCCCTTGGGTAGGTTTAGGGGTAGGAGTAAGGGTGAGTTATAGGCTCATATTGCTAATTTATCTAAGGGGCTAAATTCAGTGCCAGCCCACTAATACAAACAGGAAAAGAGGGGGGGGGGCTCCGTCACATAAATAAGGTAGAGTATATGTAGGAGAGCTCCTGGGTTCATGAATGAGTTCGTTGCTCTTCTGCCGGTGCAAGCTTCAGCTTGTTGTCGTTAAGGTACAACCCTCTGTTGTGGCCGCCCTAACTTCCAGATGCCAGGGTACGTCCCACCTTCGGGGTAGCTTACCCTTAACGTTGGCGAATCCATGCCTGGGAGGTCTGTCGGGATGCACGTTCCAAGAAGCAGAGGTTGAGGCTTGTCTCCAGCCTCCTCCTCCACGTCAAGCTAGGTGTAGCACTCACGCCAAGCAAGGCACATCCGTGTCCTTGTCCAACTGTGGCGTGGAATCTTGTTTGACAGGTTCACATTACCTAGTTCCTGAGGGTTCATTGAGGGGTTCTAGAGTTGGCATTTAGGAACCACGTTTGTGGTACTTGGTGACTCTTGAATCTAAGGGCTATGGCATGATAGCTCACATCTTGGAAGCAGTGTCACATGGGGATGTGACACTGGGCTAAACGTCACATGTACAACGCCCGAGCATGCCCTTTGGGGTTATGTCATGGGCTTGTCGCTAAGGGGTTGGATACTCTAGCAAACATGCATGCTTGTGCTTGCACTAGGGTGCTAAGCCTTGGGCATCCGCTCGAGGGAGGTTAGGTCTCGTAACTAGGTGTGCTTTGGCACACTTGGCTAGGGGAGTGTTCTCCTTGGAATCCAGGGGTTGAACAACCTAAGCTCATTAGCAGAAGCCCTTCGTAAGGCACTCGCAAGGTCATGTGCTTAGGGTTATCCCAAACCTAGCCTTAGGGAGTTTGCTTAGCAGAACACTCTCGTGTTCGCCTACGGCGCACATTCGTGTCCTCATTAAGTACTAGCCCTAGTCTAGGGTGTAACTTGGCCACTCAAACCCTTAGGGGTTAGTCGTGGTTCAGGGTACCCCTTGTCGCCCTAAAGGGGTTGTACTCCCAGATGAGGGTGATTCCTCAAGGGGTAAGTGACAATGCCTTAGCTCTGTCACGGGGGTATGTGTGTGGAACACACGTCTCCTTGATGGGGGTTAGGGCATGAGCATGTCTAAGGTCTTCTAGGCAAGACCTAAGTCAACTAGGGTTATCCCTCAAGGGTTTTGGGGTAGTAGACACTCTAGGGAGACTTAGGCTAAACCCTAAGTCAACTAGGGTTATCCCTCAAGGGTTCTGGGGGCAGACATTCTAGGGAGACTTAGGCTAAACCCTAAGTCTCTTGTCCACTTGGGCATTAGAGTCTAACCCTAGGGTCGTTGGGGTTGTTCTGGGGAACTTAGCGTTGCTCACACAAGGTGATGACGCCGAAGGCCATCTGGCAGCCACGTGTTGCCACGTGTTGGCCCTTTGGGTTAAAACTCTGACACAGATCTTCCCCTGCAAGTTTTAGCAAGAGGGTCAAGATGGATCCTACATCTTTCGAAAGTGTTACGAGCATTTCCACGATTGAATGTTGCAAGAAAAAGTGTTGTCAAATGGCAAACCGGAATGAAATTACCCAATGTAAACATGTCTTTCGTACGCTCACCCAAAAGCAAAGGCATGAGTTTGTATATGCTGCACTAACTGATTGTATTGATGGAATGGCCTCGAACACAGGTTATCAAAGTACATCCATGGGGCTCCAAGCAATTTGCACTGGTACCTTCAACAACAATGCACGTTGTAACTAAAGTGGGCATGATACGTGAAAATGGGAATATAAAATAAATTACTAATTAATACTTAAGTTTTAATTATTAATTAATCATTTAATTAATATGTAATTAAGCCTTAAATATTAATTAATTAATTTAATTAATCCTTCAATAACCTTACTTAGTAAGGAATATTCCTAAAATATCTTAGAATATTCATATTATTCTAAAAATAGTTTACAATAATGAAGAAATACTATCAAACATAATTACAAATGAAATCATTTTCTTATCAACATGTTAATTTTTATAAATACTTTCTTTCTATCATACAAAGAAATCTTTTCATTTTGTCTAAATCATCACTCTCCGGATTAATCAAATCATTTTGGTCAATATCTTGATGTTGTTGCCACCACTTAACACTCTCACGAATGCAATTGGGAGTTTGCCATCCTTGTTAATACATTAGATGTGATAAGAGAAGGTCTGCATAAAGGCTCATCTAAAAACTAACGTTCCTTAAGAATAATATTATAAAGCGCCCGGTTGCTATCCTTCATTTTATAAAATTCAATATCACGAGAAAGAAAAGCTTCAGGAAATGTATGATACGGTGGATACTGCTCACAAAATTTTTTGAGATTCTTCTTTTTGAGGCACGTATCCAAGTAGTTCACTAGCTCATCATGATATCGGTATCAGAATATGGATCGAAAGTGATTGGATGAATACAAGCAATGTTTTGGTTGAGCATAGCCTTCTGAGGAGAGTCGTCTACTACTAACATCTGTGCGTTCTTCATTATCCTTAAGCGACTGATCTCCCATGAGTCCCAATTATTCTTTCATTCTTGAAGAAGTACGGCTTGTTTTCCTTTCTTATATTGTGAAATTCGAGAGGTTTATTGCGCGCCTTTAGTGCTGTTTACAAGTAAGTATTATAAACAAATTTAAAAATACTTATAAGATTCACTCTCTTACATTCTCTCTTAAAATTACAATTTAGGGGTTTAGGAATGCATTAGGATTATAATATATTCCGTTAGGGATTTATCCCGTTTAAATATCCTTTTAACTTAATATTCTAGGTTAACCGGGCGGCGGGATTAATCCGGCCATTTCTTTTTCGCCTCTTCGAAGAGGTGGCGGGATTAATCCCGCCACCATCTCGGGCAATGCTTCTCCGCCACTGAAAAAGAGTGGCGGGATTAATCCCGTCGATAACCTTCTCAACTGATGAAGAGTTACCAGAATTTATTAGAAAGAGTTGTCGGCGGGATTAATCCCGCCAACCATTTTAGGAGGCAGGGAAGGGGTGGCGGGATTAATCTCGCCACCACTTCCCTGTTTTAAAGATTTGGGGACAGGATTTATCCCGAGATCTCTTTGAAATCATAGTTTTGGAGAGAGTTATGTGCGGGTTTAATCCCGCCACCCATTCCCCGTCGTAAGAATTGTGGGCGGGATTAATCCCGCCTTGGACTCCCTCCGACAAGGAAGAGCCGGCGGGATTAATCCCGCCGCCTCTTCCTCCTCGGGGGAGTCCGGCGGGATTAATCCCGCCGACTCTCTCCGGCGAGGATGAGTCGGCGGGATTAATCCCGCCGGACTCCCTTCCTCGTCGGAGAGAGTCGGCGGGATTAATCCCGCCGGACTCCCCCGAGGAGGAAGAGGCGGCGGGATTAATCCCCCGGCTCTTCCTTGTCGGAGGGAGTCCAAGGCGGGATTAATCCCGCCGACTCTCTCCGAAGGGGTTGAGTCGGCGGCGGGATTAATCCCGCCGACCGTTCCTCGTCGGAGGGATTCGTGGGCGGGATTAATCCCGCCCATCAGTTGTATTAATCAAACATGAGATATTATCTCTAAACATAATTATGTATTATTGCATATGCATATTATTAAGTAACCGTAATTCAGATTTCTTAAAATATTGCATAAACAGATATCATAAATAATACAATTATTTATGTGCAGGACAATATGTTTAATACTGGAGATAAAGTATGTCTTCTTCGGAACAACGAGATAGTTGGCACTGGAACTGTGGAAGTTCGAGATAATAATGCATCATGTCACAATATTGCCCAAGGATCTTGTGTGTACGTATGGGTGAACACCATTTACAAGCATGTTGAGGTTCTGGGAATGGAATTTGAGGAGGGTTCTCCTGTATTGTGGAATTTGGATGAAGTCAAGGCTGACACAGAATATGCAGAGTCACAAACAAATAGTAGCACGAGTTTACCAGATGATGGCTTGCCTGCTGTGATGGATGAGGTGATTCTCTTTCTTCGTGAGATTGAAGTCGGAAGAGGCATCATCACAGCTATAAATCCAATGGAAGCAGTGTCAGAAGAGAAACTAGGGTCCGACTTCGTGGGTGTAGTTGTGACAGAGGTTTCACCTAATGGCACATTGTATCCTGGATCCCTCGTGAGGTGGCGAACATCTGAATTAAGACGGCAAGATGGTTCAACATATTCTGGGTTGGATTTCAATAATAACAACCCGGAAGAACAACTCATATTTGAAGAGGTTCCTTGCATTGGTCCTATTGTAAGAAAAAGGCGATTCATGGGTTGTAGATCTTCCCCTGCAAGTTTCAGCAAGAGGGTAAAGATGGATCCTACATCTTCCGAAAGTGTTACGAGCATTTCCACGATTGACTGTTGCAAGAAGAAGTGTTGTCAGATGGCAGACCGGAATGAAATTACCCAATGTAGACATGTCTTTCGTATGCTCACCCAAAAGCAAAGGCATGAGTTTGTATATGCTGCACTAACTGGGTGTATTGATGGAATGGCCTCGGACACAGGTTATCAGAGTACATCCATGGTATTTAATAAGGTGGCCATCTGCTTCAAAGCTTGGTACAGTATATACGGGATCCCAAAGACCACGTTCTACCGTCGGAGGGATGAGTGGCTAGATGGAGCGCGAACCTCAGTTCATGGGAACACTGGCTTGGTCAAAACCCGCTCTCACATCATGGCAGCCATAGAGATACTCAAGGCTTTTGTGGAAGCAAATGCAGACAGGATGCCTCACAAATGCCGAACCACAAATGCAGGGGTCAGGGAAAATCTCAAGGTTTTACCTTCAATCTACACTCAATTGAAACTGTGTGAACATGTGAACAAGTGCCTCAGTTTGATGGGGCTCCAAGCAATCTGCACTGGTACCTTCAACAACATATGGAATACTCATTTTAAGGATGTGGAGATTGCAAAACACTCTAGCTTTTCTAAGTGTGACACTTGTACATCATTGAAGGCTGCAGAGGCTTGTGCAAAAACCTTGGTGGAGATCACTACCATTCAAAGGAAGATGGAGGCCCACATGATTGCACAACAAACTTGCCGGTCTCAGTACTATGCACACCGCATGCTTTCTGTGTCACGCCCATCAGAGTACCTGTGCTTGATCCATGACAAGATGGATCATTCAAAGACCAGCATTCCAAAGCTCTTTGCAACACCAAAGTGCCTTGGAAATGTCATGAAACTTCCGATTTCATTGACAGGTGTGCTAACACATGGACACGGTTGTGAGTCATATGGACACTTTTCACTTCCACATTGGTCTAGCGACTCCAATTTCACTATTGGGTCGTTAGCCATGTGTTTCAGAAACCTTGAAGCCCACTCACAGACAAGTCCTATCAGTGATCTCAAAGTGAAGAAACAACACCTTCAACCTTTACATAATGCTCTCATGAACACGTCTGCACTTGAGGCTACTTGGGAATATGAGAGGCATTGTCAGCAACCTGCACAAAAAACAGATGGCCCTGTTGAGAGTTCAGGTTCAGTGGAGGGATCTAGCTCAAATAGTGTACATGTGTCCTCAACATCAAATAAGCTTCCTCGTCATTTGCTTTTACAGATGGATAATTGTGCAGGCGAGAACAAAAATAGGTAAATCATTTTACTTAAGGGTTTCTCAAGCTCATACTTACTTTTATTTTCTAGATATGTGCTAGCATACTTGTCAATGCTTGTTGCCAAAGGTGTGTTTGAAACAATCACGCTCAGTTTCCTTATGGTTGGTCACACTCATGAAGATATTGATGCGTTCTTCAGCAAGGTCTCCAACTCTACAAAAAGGACAAGTGCACTTACCTTACCGCATATGATGAATCTTTTTGAAAATTGCATCTCCAAAAAAAGTTGTGCTTTGCTTGTGACTGAGGTGCCAGACTTCAAAAAATTTCTCAAGGAGTATATAAAAGAAGGGAGTGATTCTTTAGTTGGTCACCTTGTGCCGCTACAATTCTTTTTCTCCATACGAGATGGTATACCTATTATGCAGTACAAGTTACGGCCATCAGAGCAGGAGTGGTTACCGAAAGAGGGCTTAATGCTCTTCAAAAGTGGAGAGGATGGAAAGCCACTTCTCCCAGAAGGACAACCAGACCCTATTCCATTGAGTGCCCAGCTCAAGGAACAAGAGGTTATTATTGATGGCATCAAAAAATATGTGGCATGGGTTCAAAAATCGATGCCAAAGAATTCTGATAAGGCAACTGGTTACTCAGAACTATATAAGCATGTGGTCAACTATTGGGAGACTGTTGTTCGAGAGTTGGAAGGGCCTACTGTCACAAGTACAGAATTGCAACACCCTTTCTGGCCTAAAACAAGGTGGCGAGAGGAGATTGAAATGACATCACTGAGCACAGACGACATAGAAGCCAGTAGTGATGTGGAAGTGCAAACCCCACACTTTGTTGGACAAAGGAACCAAAAACCTAAAGCATACTTTGATTGCTGCAAGGATCTTCAAAAACTAATGATGGTTCTCATTACTCCAGATGCGTCATATAATCAGCCTATTTGGATGGGTCAAATTATCGACACACCTGAAGTAATCACAAAAAATAGTATTGTTAAGGTTGCATGGTTCAAACCACAAAAAAGGCGACACGAGAAGGAGAGCGAAAGATATAATGGATGCCTAGAGAAAACATGGTCTCCCAATCAAAAAGACCCAGCATGTTTTATAAATGTTAAATCCATTCGATATGGGTGGATGTCAAGAAGCGTTGATAAAGTCACGATTAACAAAACTGCAAGGGAATGTATGTTTTCTGAAGCTTAAAGCAATTACAAAATTATAAAATATCATATATTTAATATTCATAATTATTATAAACTCTTTAATAATAGTACCAAATTGTATACTTAACTATATAAATTTAAAAAATGATATGGAAGATTGACTATATTATTATAGGATTTTATATATATATTATTACTACTACAAATTTTTAATTAATAATATGTTATTAATTTAAATATTAATATTTTAATAACAACATCAATATTTATATAATGTACCTCTTATGCTCTTCCTTAATTGTTATATTAGGCAATATATTATATAATTTAATACATTCTACTTTTATAATGTTATTAATTTTTGTTCAATGAATGCTATAATTTATTAAAGGGTAGAATACAAAATAGAATATTCTAAAGAATATTCTCTTTTCAAACATATATTCTAAAGAATATTCCTTTAATATTAGAAAATGCTAATTAAATAGCTAAAATTGCTAATTATTAGGAAATGGGACTATAGCCATGCCCATTTTAGTTACAACTTGCATAACATATGGAATACTCATTTAAGGATGTGGAGATTGCAAAACACTCTAGCTTTTCCAAGTGTGACACTTGTACATCATTAAAGGCTGTAGAGGCTTGTGCAAAAACCTTGGTGGAGATCACTGCCATTCAAAAGAAGATGGAAGCCCACATGATTGCACACAAACTTGCCGGTCTCAGTACTATGCACATTGCATGCTTTCTGTGTCACGCCCATCAGAGTACCTGTGCTTGATCCATGACAAGATGAATCATTCCAAAGCTCGTTGCAACACCAAAAAATGTCATGAAACTTCCGATTTCATTGACATGTGTGCTAACACATGGACATGGTTATGAGTCATATGGACACTTTTCATTTCCACATTAGTCTAGCGACTCCAATTTCACTATTGGGTCGTTGGCCATGTGTTTCAGAAACCTTCAAACCCACTCACAGAAGTCCTATCAATGATCTAAAGTGAAGAAACAACACCTTCAACCTTTTACATAATGCTCTCATGAACACGTCTGCACTTGAGGCTACTTAGGAATATGAGAGGCATTGTCAGCAGCCTGCACAAAAAACAGATGGCCCTGTTGAGAGTTCAGGTTCATGGAGGAATCTAGCTCAAATATTGTACATGTGTCCTCAACATCGAATAAGCTTCCTCGTCATTTGCTTTTACAGATGGATAATTGTGCAGGAGAGAACAAAAATAGGTAAATTATTTTACTTAAGGGTTTCTCAAGCTCATACTTACTTTTATTTTCTAGATATGTACTAGCATACTTGTCAATGCTTGTTGCAAAGGTGTGTTTGAGACAATCATGCTCAGTTTCTTTATGGTTGGTCACACTCATGAAGATATTGATGCGTTCTTCAGCAAGGTCTCCAACTCTACAAAAGGACAAGTGCACTTACCTTATCGCATATGATGAATCTTTTTGAAAAACTGCATCTCCAAAAAAGTTGTACTTTGTTTGTGACTGAGGTGCCAGACTTCAAAAAATTTCTCAAGGAGTATATAAAAGAGAGGAGTGATTCTTTAGTTGATCAACTTGTGCCGTTACAATTCTTTTTCTCCATACGAGATGGTATACCTATTATGCAGTACAAGTTACGGCCATCAGAGCATGAGTGGTTACCGAAAGAGGGGTTAATGCTCTTCAAAAGTGGAGAGAATGGAAAGCCACTTCTCCCGAAAGGACAACTAGACCCTATTCCATTGAGTGCCCAGCTCAAGGAATAAGAGGTTATTATTGATGGCATCAAAAAATATGTGGCATGGGTTCAAAATCGATGCCAAAGAATTCTAATAAGGCAACTGATTACTCAGAACTATATAAGCATGTGGTCGACTATTGGGAGACTGTTGTTCGAGAGTTGGAAGGGCTTACTGTCACAAGTACAGAATTGTAACACCCTTTTTGCCTAAAACAAGGTGGCGAGAGGAGATTGAAATGACATCACTGAGCACAGACGACATAAAAACCAGTAGACGACATAAAAGCCAGTAGTGATGTGGAAGTGCAAACCCCACACTTTGTTGGACAAAGGAACTAAAAAACCTAAAGTATACTTTGATTGTTGCAAGGATCTTCAAAAACTAATGATGGTTTTCATTACTCCAGATGTGTCATATAATCAGCCTATTTGGATGGGTCAAATTATCAACACACCTGAAGTAATCACAAAAAATAGTATGGTTAAGTTGCATGGTTCAAACCACAAAAAAGGCAACACGAGAAGGAGAGCGAAAGATATAATGGATGCCTAGAAAAAACATAGTCTCCTAATCAAAAAGACCCAGCATGTTTTATAAATATTAAACTATTCGATATGAGTGGATGTTAAGAAGCGTTGATAAAGTCACGATTAACAAAATTGCAAGAAACGATATGGAAGATTGACTATATTATTAAGGATTTGTATATTATATTATATTATTACTACTACAAATTTAATTAATAATGTTATATTTAAATATTAATATTTTAATAACAATATTTATATATAATGTACCTCTTATCTCTTCCTTAATTGTTTATTAAGCAATATGTTATATATTTAATATGTTCTACTTTATAATGTTATTAATTTTTTAATGAATGTTATAATTTATTAAAGAGTTGAATACAAAATAGAATATCTATTTTCAAATATATATTTTAAAGAATATTTTTTAATATTAAAAAATATTAATTAAATAACTGAAATTTTTAATTATGCCCATTTAATTACAAACTTACGTATATATTCAAGGTATATTTATAACCAATGCCAGATAGAGTGAAATTAGGTCTAGGGTTTAGGGCAGAATGTTTCTGTACAGCTTGACGCTGCAGAGGGCGACCGGGTAGTGTGCGCTTGCTACGGCAACTTTATCGGGGTAAGAGCCAGGAGATAGTGCTGGGTCGTGGCAAAGTGCTGGAGCTGGTGCGGCCCGATGACAATGGTAATGCAGACTCTGGTGTCGGTCGAAATATTTGGAGGCATTCGCTCCTTGGTGCAGTTCCGCCTCACTGGCTCGCACAAGATTACATTGTGGTCGGCTCCGACTCGGGCAGGATTGTCATTCTCGAGTACAGCCGCGAGAAAAATACGTTGAGGTGGTCCAGGAGACGTTGGCAAGTCAGGCTGCCGCCGTATCGTCCCCGGCCAGTATCTGGCCGTCGATCCCAAGGGCCGCGCAGTCATGATAGCGGCCATTGAAAGCAAAAGCTGGTCTACGTCCTCAATCGTGATAATGCGCACGCCTCACCATCTCCTCGCCCCTCGAGGCTCACAAGTCCACACCATCGTCTACTCACTTGTTGGGGTGACTGTGGATTTGACAACCCGATGTTCGCTGCCATTGAGTTGGACTACTATGATGCCGATCAGGACTCAACCGGTCAGGCCGCCCATCAGGCAGAAGCACCTCACGCTCTACGAGCTGGACCTGGGCTTAAACCACGTAGTGCGCAAGTGGAGCGATCCCGTCGAAATGGTGCCAACATGCTCGTCACTGTCCCCGGTGCTGATGGCCCAACGGAGTTCTTGTCTGTGCAGAGAATTTCGTCATCTACAAGAGCCACAACCAGGAACAGCGGGAGCTTCGTGCTCTCGTTCCCAGGCGGGCAGACCTTCCTCACGACAGGGGTGTTCCATTGTCTCTGCGGCCACGCACAGAATGAAGAGCGTCTTCTTCTTTCTACTACAGCAGAGTACGGGGACGTGTTTAAGGTGACACTCAAGTTCAATGATGACATGCTGGAGCGAGGTAAAGGCAAGTACTTTGACACCATTCCAGTTACCTCGGCAATGTGCGTCCTCAAGAGTGCTTTCTCTTGGCAGCATCAGAATTTGGCAATCATGCGCTCTATCAGTTCCAGGGAATTGGCGAGGAGCCGGACGTGGAGTCGTCGTCGGATGCACTGAGGAGACCGAGACGGTTTTAAGCCTGTTTACTTCCAGCCTCGGAAACTCAAGAACTTAATCCAGATTGACGAGCTTGAGGCCTTATGCCCATCATGGACATGAAGATTGCAAATCTGTTCGAGGAGAAACTCCGCAAATCTTCTCTGCGTGTGGGAGGGGCCCGCGGTCGTCTCTGCGCATATTGAGACCGGGCCTTGCTGTGTCGGAGATGGCTGTGTCTCCGCTTCCCGGAGTGCCCAGCGCAGTATGGACCGTGAAGAAGAGCGTAAATGACGAGTTTGATGCGTACATTGTCGTTTCCTTTGTCAATGCGACGCTGGCTATCCATCGGCGAGACAGTGGAGGAAGTGAATGACAGCGGATTTCTGGACACGATGCCGTCGCTCGCAGTGTCCTTGCTGGGAGAAGACTCGCTGATGCAGGTGTACCCCAATGGCATCCGCCACATCCGCTCTGACCGGCGAATCAACGAGTGGAAGACACCTGGCAAGAAGACCATCGTCAAGGTTGGATCCAATCGGGTGCAGGTTGTGGTAGGCCTGAGCGGGGGGAGCTCATCTACTTCGAACTGGACGTGACTGGGCAGCTCATGGAGAGGGAGAAGAGGGAGATGTTTGGTGATGTGGCATGCTTGGCGATTGCCCCCGTTCCTGAGGAAGGCAGCGCTCGCGCTTTCTGGCGGTTGGGTCCTACGACAACACCATTCGGATTCTCTCCTCGACCCCAACGACTGCATGCACATCTAAGCCTTCAGATGGTAGCTTCCCCGCCAGTCGCTGCTCTTGCTTCAGGTGCAGGCTTCCATGGGTGGGGACGACGGGGATTACCCGGCCAGTGTCTTCCTCAATGCCGGGTTGCAGAACGGTGTCCTCCTCAGAACTGAGGTCGACATGGTTACAGGTCAGCTATCCGACTCACGAACCAGGTTTCTGGGACTGAGGCCCCCCAAGCTCTTCTCTGCGTCGGTTCGAGGCCGTCAGGCGTTGCTCTGCCTCTCCAGTCGGCCATGGCTTGGCTACATCCACCAGGGACATTTCCTGCTCACTCCCCTTTCATACGAGACTCTCGAATAGCAGCCTCCTTTTCATCGGACCAGTGCGCGGAGGGTTTGTCGCTGTTGCAGGAGAGGCGCTTCGAGTGTTCACCATCGAGAGGCTTGGCGAGACATTCAACCAGACATCTATACCGCTACGTTAAACGCCGAGGAAGTTCATTCTGCATCCCAAGCGCAAGTTCCTAGTCCTCATCGAGACTGATCAGGGGCCTTCTCCACGGAAGAGCGTGAGCAGATGAGCAAGAATGCGGCACTTGCACAACAAGAACAAGGACCCGGAGACAACATGCAGGTGGACAGCCAGGAAGGTAACGAGCAGGAGGAAGCAATGCCTGACGAGCAATACGGCTTCCCTAAGGCCGATGCCAGAAGGTGGGTGTCATGCATCAGGGTACTGGATCCCAAGGCATCGTCACAACCTGCCTCTTGGAGCTGCAAGAGAACGAAGCTGCTTTCAGTATTTGCTGCGTCCACTTCCATGACACAAAAACCTGGGCACTCTCTTGCGGTCGGTACTGCAAGGACTTGGAGTGGTGGCCTAAGCGAAGGGCGACGGCAGGCTTCATTCATGTATACAGGTTTGTAGAGGACGGCAAATCCTTGGAGTTGAATGCACAAGACTCCGATAGACGGTGTGCCTACGGCTATGTGCCAGTTCCAGGGGCGTTCTCGTGGCATTGGACAAATACTGAGGATATACGACTTGGGAAGAAGAAGCTCTTGAGGAAATGCGAAAACAAGAACTTCCCCAACACATTGTTCCATCCACACATACGGAGATCGAATCTACGTGGGCGACATCCAGGAGGTAAGCGTTTATGCGGGCGGATGTGTGCGTTTGTGTGTGTGTGGGTGGGTGGATGTTTTACCACGGTGATTCAGTCTATCCACTACATCAGTATCGCGGATGAGAATCAGCTGTATACCTTTGCGGACGACAGCAGCCCGAGGTGGTTGACTGCGGCCCTGCACGTTGATTTTGATACAATGGCTGCAGGGATAAGTTTGGCAACGTCTTTTTCGTGAGGCTGCCGCAGATCTGTCCGAGGAGATTGAAGACGATCCGACTGGGGGAAAGATTAAATGGGAGCAAGGCAGACTTAACGGGCGCCAAATAAAGTGAGGAGATTATCCAGTTCCACGTGGGTGAGTGGTCACATGTATGCAGAATGGCATCACTTATTCCAGGAGGAGGTGAGAGTGTGATATATGGTACAGTCATGGGCTCCGTGGGAGCGCTGCTGCCATTTTCTTCCCGGGAAGCGTTGATTTCTTCTCGCCTTGGAAATGCATTTGCGCCAGGAGCATCCACCTCTGTGTGGGAGGGATCACATGGCTTTCCGCTCCTCTTATTTCCCTGTCAAGGTAAGGCCTTTTCATAAGAAGAAATAAACAAAACTTGGTGTTTGTGCAGGATGTCATTGATGGTGACCTTTGTGAACAGTATCCCACCCTGTCTCCCGAGCTACAGCGTAAGATTGCCGAGGAGCTTGAACGCAGTCCTGGCGAGATCATGAAGAAACTAGAAACATCAGGAACCGCATCATATGAATGGATGCTTTTGTCTTTAAGCAAAACATTGTCAACTAATGTGATTGTATCGCGGTTGGAGTTTTCTGTGACGCATATTATTTGTTTCAAAGTCCGCTACCCTCTTATTTGCCCCAAAACTGTAGTGTCATTCCACGTGGTACCACCTTCTCGAGTCCTCTATAGACGTATGGTGGTTCCCATGTAAAAGGAATCACAGACCATTTTGTTATAAGTCACTGTAGATGAGACGGGATGTAAAAATTAAAATATGTTAGGCTTATATATTATGCTCCTAACCACAAAATAAATGTAATCGAAATATTCTAATCTCAAATCTCTTCAAAAAGTTATTCTAGATAAAGATGAAAATCCGAAACATAATTTTCTTTAAAGATAAAACAAAATTAAAAGTTCTAAAAATCACAATAAGCTTTGTTGAGTAATATTAACAATCAGATCCGAAACACTTTGAAGCTAAAAAGGAACGACAAGATTGATCCATTAAACAATGGAAGAGAGTTTGAATCCCAAACACTAATTAATTAGATCTAAAACATGTTAATATCTAGAAATTGTTTACTCGGAGGATAACACAACCAAAGAGAGTTTGAAATCCAAGATAATAGGAGTTTAAAGTTGAATTCACCTGCAATAATGAGATATGGTACTGAAGAAATAACCATGTTGGATTATTAAACATCAAAAGGTCACTATAACATAATTGAAAAGAACGCGAACATTGATAATCAAATTTGTGAGTTTTGACCTGATATCATCACTCATGATCCATCTCCCAAAGTTGGGCCATGTGTTCTTATGAAATTCTTAATACTGGTTTGCATTTATAATTGGCAGTTGTAACTAATTGTATAGTTGAAATTGTGAGCCGTGCGTACAAAAATTATCATATTATGGATAATTTAAAAACATTAACCAAGTCAAGCAAGGCCTCAATTTGCTAGTGTTTCTTAGACAGACGTGAACTTCCAAGGCGAAACATTTAACCTTATGCTATAGAGATTATGAAATGGGGCAACACAAGGTTACTAAGCTGACCAAGGTTTTGATCATTTCTATAATGCTTCTCTTGCTTACTCCAAACTTATCTATAGATATTCCCATGTTGTTAGATAGTTGGGACATGAAAATGAGGTAAAGTTATAAAAGTACTAGCTTTGCCATAGTTTTTTAATTAGCATATAATTGTATGCAAAGTCAGTAAAAAGTTCACATAATTATCATTATCCCTCCTGAATTATATGAAACCAAGTACTTTAAAATCATTGTTCACTAAGTGATAAACTCAACTACCAGAAACACCACTTCTAATATAAAGTCACATGGAGATCTTTGCACATTTACAAAGTCTGTCACTTAATGCAGATAACATAATGGTTAATTTTTTTACTTACTAGAATTTACATTGTAGGCTTCTAATTAATGTTCATTGCCAACCCTTAACCAGAAATAAAGTTTTACTTTATTTCTTCACTTAAAACACACTTGATAACCCTATCGTCAAGCACAAAACAAGCAATTTGAGTCCATTTAAAATGCTTAACCCAACGCTTTCACGTTTCTTTAATTTCCAATGATTCCACATCTCTGCATGTTATAATATTATAACCTCACATTTCTTTATCCCTCAATGTTTTTCATACTCCTTGCAGAAGGGTTTGCTACCATACCTATCCCTAGCTTCGCTTGAATATGTATGAGACTTTTATTGTACTATTCCTGAAATCTCACTAGAGGCGATCCCAAAAGCACATGGCTATACACATAGCAATCCCACAAAGTATTACATTGCTCCCCAAGTAATGTATTAAAAAACTATTTCTCAATTCTCAACTAATTTGAAGATCACATTTCAATTTATAACACTAAAGTATTACTTTACTAAACTGTTAAACTAAAATTCCCTCTTTTGAGTCTTTTTATTTCATGATTATGGTCACCCCATGTTAACATAACCAACTGAACACTCCAATTAATACTATGTATTTAACTAATTTAAAGAAATTATCACAAATATTTCTAAAGTTTAAAGTATAAGTATTTCAATAAATAAGGTGATGAGAAACCTCATATTCTTGAACATGAATATTAGATTATATGTTAGGGATGCTGGATTATGATCATCAAGAAAGAACATCATCTTTTTGAGCTATCTTAACAACTTAACATTATACTTTCATGTATATAAAACTAAACTCAAGGAACACCATCAATATTTAAATTAAGTAAAATCATATTTTTGTATGATTTTTAAATTTTCACATTTGCAACCATAATGCAAAGTCAAGAAACATATTCGATTTTAAAATAAAGTAAATACTAAAACCAATACCAACTTCTAAATTTCACCAAATATTAACTCTCTAAGGGGGTACATGTACTTAAGACTCCAAAATGAATATTCGACTATTTTTTGTCCATCAACATTTCTAAACATAACTTACTGAACTTAGCAAGTTTCCTTAACAAGCAAAGTGGAAAATCTTAATTGATGCTCTTATTAACTAAGGAATCACCCTTTTTCAAGAGTTTATTTCCATAATGCAAATAACATTTTAAATTTCAAGCTTAAAAAGTTAATAATGTAAATGCATAAATGTGTGCTGAATGCCTTCACTATGTAAATCATTCATTACTCAATAAACTAAAATGTAAACATATGTAATAATATTTCTAGTAAATCACCTAAAACAATATTAATAAGAATGCAGAATCAACAAGTTACTATCCCAAATTTCCCTCATGATCTGGTATAAGATACAACTATAACTAAGTTATAGCCAAGTTAACTAACTTAAAAACAGAGTGCGAACTCACAACTAACTAATGTTTGATGTTATACTTTGTTCAATTCAAGGGACTTAAATTCAGCAATACAATCAACTTAATGTCACTTGTAACTAACATCATCAAAAAATGTGAACATCAAACAATATTTTGATTATATTGCATCTTTGATTCAACTACTTAATATATTTACTATATGTTAATACCCAACTTTTTATCGTATCATAAGTCCAACACCATAGCTTTTTTGAGTTACACTTTGAAAACATGTACTATAATGAGAACTCGTTTTACACTTTCTGTTATATATGATATTCACTTTTATGTTTGAATATGCCCCTTTTTTCGAAGTCAAACACACATTTGAACATAAGCCTTTCCTCATTTAAACAACATTGCCAAAACCGACATTAAATCATGACCTAAATCAAAACATTGTCCTTTTTCTAAATCACGTGTTATTCCAATTTCAAACACTTTAAAGGAAAAGAATTTTTTTTAATAACATGCATATTTAACATATCATAATCTACTTCACAATACTAATTTCTAAGCCAAAACAAACTAACATTTTATGCCTTGTGAAAGTGTATAATATGTTAGCTTGCATAAACATAAGGTAAAATAACATGGACAATTGTAAGGTAAAGTAACATGGACAATTGTAAGGTAAAGTAACATGGGCAAATGTAAGGTAAGGTAACATGGCATGCAACTTAGAAGTTATTTTGAGTGCTATCTTCAACATTAAAGTTTATAACCCACACCCACTTATCAAGTAGGTGTTTTTTAGAGAGTTATAAATTTCAGAGCCAACTCTTCACGTAGAATTTAGATTTGTTAATCGAAAATGATAAAGTACTTCAAAAATTTAGAATTAACTAAACACTAAAAACTTTAGACAGTCATATTGATCGTAGAGAATAGGCTCTAATACCATTGTGATAATTTAACCCGAAGGGTCAACACATGGCTACCAAGAGGCTATTTTAGGTCAACACCTTATGTGAACAATGCTAAACCTTCCAAGACAACCCTATAAGTTTGACTCAAATGCCCAAAGACATGAGACTTAGGTTTTTCGTAAGTCAGGTAAATTGACTATCCTCAATCCTTGGAGAATAATTTAAGTAGACTTTAGAATTTTATCCCAAGAAACCTAGGTAGGCTCATGTCCTAACCCCACTATGGAGACATGCATTGCACATACCCCATGATAGAGCTAAGGCATCAAGACTTATCTCTTGAGGAATCACCCTCATTTGAAATTATCACACCTTTAGAGCGACAAGGGTTACCTTGACCCACAACTAACCCCTAAGGGTTTGAGGCCAAGTCATACCTTAGACATGTAGTTTGTACCTAGTGAGGATGTGCGCTGCAAGTGGACATAAATGTTCTGCTAAGTAAAATCCCTAGTTATGTTTGAATAACCCTAAGAACACGACCTTGTGAATGGGCTATTGCTAATGAGCTTAGGTCATTGAACCCTTGGATCTCAAGGAAAACCCCCCTAACCAAGTGTGTCACTAGCACATTTAGTTACAAGACCTAGCCTCCCTTGAGTAGATGCCAAGGGTTAACACCTTGATGTAAGCATAAACATGCCTACTTGCTTGAGTACCTAACCCCTTGACATTAAGCCCATGAGAACAACCCCAAAGGATGTGCCTCATGCATTGTACTATGTGCCATGTAGCCTAGTGTCACATTTTCATCTGACATTGTTCCCAAGATGTGGACTATCTCACTATAGCCCAAGAGTTACACCTAGTGCCGTGAACATGGTTCACATATGTCACATCTAGAACCCATATGTGAACTCTCAAGATTTGGTAAAAGAACATATCAGACGAGATCCCATGCTTACAATTGGTTAAGGTTATTTTGAAGGTGGGATATACCCCTATCATTTGCAAGTTAAAACAATGCAACATAAGATTGTGCCTTGACGACACAAACTAGAGTTTAAAGAATAACGAGCTCAATCATAAACTTAAGAACTCTCATTACATATAGTACTTAATATATGTGAGAGAGCATAAACCCTAAACTAGGGTTTTATCCTAAGTCACATAAATTGACTATCCTCAAACCTTAGAGAATATTTAAGTAGACTTTAGAATTTTATCCTAAGAGACCCAAGCGGGCTCATGTCCTAACCCCACTATGGAGACATGCATTGCACATACCCCCATGATAGAGCTAAAACATCAAGACTTATTTTCCTTGAGGAGTCACCCTCATTTAAAATTATAACCCTTTAAAGCAACAAGGGGTACCTTGACCACAACTAACCCCTAAGGGTTTTGAGGCCAAGTCATACCTTAGACGTAGGGTTTTACTTAGTGAGGACACGGGTGTGCACCATAAGTGGACAAACTTAAGCTTGTGTTGTCAAGGCAAACATTTAAATAATAAGAGTACGTCTCACCTTTGGGGTAGCCTACCCTTAACGTTGACAAATCCGTGCTTGGGAGGTCTTATTAAAATATATGTTTTAAAGGTTAAAGGTTAAGGCATGTTTCCAGCCTTCTCCTCCACATCAAGTTAACTTACAATTACTCATATTCTTGTCCAATTATGAGCGTGAGATCTTGATTACCAAGTTCCTAAGGATTCACAAAAGGGTTTTAGAGTTGGCATTTATGAGCCATGTTCATGACACTATGTGTAACTTTTAAATTTAAGGGCTATGGCAAGATAACACACATCTTGGGAAATAATGTCATATGAAAATGTGACATTAAGTTAAATGGTACACAACAATACTTGAGGCACACCTTTTTGAGATTGCCTCATGAGCTTAATGCCAAGGGTTTAACAAGTAGACATGCTTGTGCTTGCATCAGGGTGCTAAGCCTTAAGCATCCACTTAAGGAAGGTTAGGTCACATTTTAGATATGCTATTAGCACACTTGGCTAGGGTGTTCTCCTTGGAATCCAAGGGTTGAATAACTTATGCTTCTTAATAAGAGCCCTTACACGAGGCACTCATGAGGTCGTGTACTTAGAGTTATTCAAACTTAAGCTTAAGGAGTTTACTTAGTAAAACACTTGTGTCCACTTATGGTGAACACTCAACTCCTCATTAAGTACCAGCTTTAGGGTTAGAGTACTCCTAAACAAGGGTGATTGATTCCTCAAGGTATAGAATGATAATGCTTAGTTATGTCATGGGGTATGTGTGGAACATGTCTCCTCGGTGGGGTTAGGACATGATGCTATTCAAGTCTCTTAAAACACGATCTTAAAGTTTATTCGGGTTATCCTATAAGGTTCAAGGAGTAGTCATTATACGAGACTAAGGTAAGACCCTAAGTCTCATGCCTATTTGGACATCTGAATAAGATTCTCAAGGTTATCTTAAAAGAATTAGTGTTGCTCGTACATGGTGTTGATGTTGGATGACCACTTAACCACAAAACTCTGACATTGGTATTTATCTGTAGTCTAGGACTTCATAAAGTTTTAATGTGTTTTAGAGTTTAATTAGTTTTATGTTCTTGAAGTAATCTATCACTTTCAATTAACATATTTGAATTTTGCATAGAGAATTGGTCTTAATATTTATAACTCTTTAAAAAACACCTACTTGGTAAGCAGGTGTGACTTATGAACTCTAATGTTAAAAGGCAACTTTTTACATGTCCATGTTACTTTACATTTTATTTGCCCATGTTGCTTAAGTTACTTTACTTTACGGTTGCCCAAGATATAAAATGAACATTACATTTTAATAAAAAGTGCAAAATGAGTTTTTCATTATATCATATGTTTTTTAAAGTGTAACTCAAGAAACAAATTATTAACCTATGGTCGACAAAATAGTTAGGTATTAACATATGATGTAGTTCATTCATGTAATGTAACCAAGAGATTGTTTAATATTTGCACTATTTTGATGGCGTTAACTACAAATCATACACATTGTATTCAAGTTAGCTAATTTAACTAGCTTAATTAATTATAGTTGTATCTCATATGAGATCACAAGGGAGACTTGCAATAATAGCTTATGGATTCTGCATTCTTACAGTATAGTTTGAGGTAAATGGCATGATCTACCAAAAACAAAAATGTTGAAAATATATGTTTTATATTTTTAGTATATTAAATATAAGTAGTGAAGGTGTTTGGTGCACACTTGTGCATTTCATTATTAATTCTTTAAACTTATAATGTTATTTTGCAAATGTGGGATTAATTAGTTTAATCTCTTAAACAAGTGTGATTCTTTGATTAACAAGAGCATTAAGTTAAGGATCTTCACTTTGCTTAAAATTAGGTAAAATAAACTTGTTAATTTTTAAAAGTATGTTAAAATGTTCATGACGTGGGAATATTATGGGTATATGAAGGTTTTGGTGCATGTACCTCTTTAAAGAAATTAGTATCCGATGGGATTTAAAAGTTGGTGTTAGTTTGTAATATTAACTTCATCTTAAAGTCAAATATGGTTATTTAAAAAGTCGGTCATAAATGTGGTCTCTTATTTTGTAATATCGAAAAATAAAATTGGTTGTTGTTGGTTTTATCTTAAGGATTAATGATGTTTCTTGAGTTTGGTTCAATATTCATGAAAGTATAATGACAAATTATTATATTAGCTTAAGAAGGTTTCTCTTCTTGATGATCATGATTCAAGGTTAAGGCATATGGTTTGATATTTAATTCGATAACATAAAGTTTTTTATTACTTCAACTATTAAGATATTTATACTCTATACTTTGGAAGTATTTATAATTGTTTCTTTGAGATTACATATAAATAACCTAGCAAAGTACAATATAATATTTAATAAATATTGGAATAAGAACACTTAGTATTGCAACTTGGTTAAGACCACATGGAGTGAATATAAAGACTTAAATGAATATGAGTTTAACATTTTGGTAAGTGGTACCTTAGTGTTGTAGTTTGAAATGCATATTTAAGTTAATTGAGAAATGAAAAAAAGTTTCTAAATATATTACTTGGGAAGCAAGCTGATACTTTCTAGAATTGTTAAGTGTCCAAAATGAATTATGTATCTTACTAAACTAAATATTTTACTCACGTTTAGGGAGTTTTACTAAATTATAAAATATAACTAAAACATGGGGTTAATATGGCATTTCAGTGTCATTATTACATTATTCAAAAGTAATATTTTATTAAATTAGTTAAATGAATAAAACATTGGTTCATGATTTCTCTTAATTTCTGAATTATTACTTGAAAGAAATACTAAAATAATATTATATTTTCATCTCAAAACTAAATTCAATTTGTTTTAACTAAATCCATATTCTTAGTAGAACCTTTGTATTTTGATGAATTGATACCTTTATAAAGTTATATCCACTAAATATAATAATTTGTCAGAAAATTTGGGATTTAAAGGTTAGTCAATATACATGAGCTTGAGTGTATCAATATTGAAAATATAGTTGTTCATTAACTTGGAATTAATTTAAAGGTGCTTATCAAAACACTAATTGCCTAAATTGGTGCAAATGTTATACTTTGGTATAGTGTCAAGGGAATATTTACATAATTAATTTGAGAGTTAGAAATGAATATAAATTAAATGTTACAAAAGTGTGCAATATTACGAGTTCATGGAAACTTTTATTGTAGGAATTAAGTTTTAAGATTCAGTATTTAAACTTAGTGAAATAAAGAGTTAAGAATTATTTAATGAACCTAATTATGTGCTCTTTGAGGGATGAGTACAATGTGATTGCTACTTAAGGCACTAGATATAAGTTGAGTTTCCTGATTTTCATATCAATTCGATATGTCTATTCATGAACTAGTCAATGTTGTGAAATAGTAATTAGTTGCAAAAGGTGAATGATAGTGCTATGACACTTGGAAGTAAATTTGACTTGAGTTTAATTCTCATCGGGAATGAATTTATATCCATGACACACCAAGTGAATGGGTTAATTTTAGGTTAGCAAGACCTTGTTATATACATATGTATAGCCATGTGCCTCTGGGATTGTCTCTGGCCATATTTGAAATGTTTACAAAGAATAGAGTTTTGGGAATAGTACTCTTGTATCAAAAAATGCTTGAGCTTGTTCTATTAAAAAGTATATTTATATTGGAAACGGATTTTGTGCTAGCCCACTTTACAAAACAAGAAAATATGAGGGAGAGCTTATGTCATATATATTAAGTAGAATATGCTTAATGAAAGTTTATGGTTCATAATTGAGTTCATTATTCTTTTGCTAGTGCTAAGCTTAAACTTGTTTCATCAAGACACAACCCTCTATTGTGCCACCTAAACTTTCAGACGATAAAGGCACATCCCACCTTTGGGGTAACTTATCCATAGCATTGATGAATTGGCACATGGATCTTGTCAGAATACATGTTTTGAGGGTCATAGGTCGAGGCATGTTTCTAACCTCCTCCTTTATATCAAGCTAAAAGCAACACTCACAACTAAGGGATATTCGTGTTTTTGTTTCAAATGTGGGTATGAGATCTTGGTTGATAAGTTCTCTTTACCAAGTTTCTAAAGGTATAGAGAGGTTTTAGAGTTAGATTTGTGGAAGTCACATTCGTGGAACCAGGTGTAACTCTTGAATATGAGGATAGTCCACATCTTAGAAAATAATGTCATATGAAGATATAACATTAGGTTATATGACACACAATGCACTCATGTCCTTACTTAGAACTAGACCTAGGTCTAGGGTATGACTTGTCCACTCAAACCCTTAAGGGTTAGTCATGCTTCATGTACCCCTTGTTGCTCAAAAGGATAGAACTCCTAAATGAAGATGACAATGCCTTAGCTATGTCACAGGGGTATATGTGGGACACATTTCTTTAATGGGATTAGGGCATGAGTCTATTTAGGTCTTTTAGGGTAGGATCCTAAAGTGTACTTAGCTTATTCTCTAGGGTTCAGGAGGTGGTCATTCTAAGGAATTTAGGTAGGACCCTAAGTCTCATGCTTATTTGAGCATTTGAGTCTCAAGCTTTTTTTTGGAAGACTTAATGTTGTTTATCTAAGGTGTTGACTCTAGATGACCACTTAGCAACCATGTGCTGGTCCTTTGGGTTAAACTCTAACAGAAGGCATGATAAGTTCAAGTAGATCAACTTTGACAATAATGGTGAAGTATTTTCAAGATTATATGTGGAAGGGGGTGAAGGATACGTGTTATAATTTCATGAACATGCATTGCACCCACATCTTTGAAGCATGAGGAGAATTATCACTTGAAGCAACAAAATGCATCTTTGTATGATGAAGGCAATGACAATCAACCATTTGAAGTGGATACATGTGTTGAAAGAGAAAAATTGAAGTTGAGGGTGGAAACTTTATTTGACAACAATGTTGAGAATTGTAGCCAAGGATAGATCAATATGTAGAACAAGGGTATGCTAACATCAATCCAGCCTTTCAACATAACATTATTGCTAATTGTGTCCCTTATAATGATTATTCCCTGAATCCCAAAGGATAATCTAAGTAAACTTTAGGATCCTGCCCCATATGACCCTAGACATGATTATGTTATAACTCCACAAAGAAGATTGTATCTCACACATACCCTCATGACATACTAAGGTATTATCATTTACCCTTAAGAAATCATCCTCATTCAAAAAAACAACCCATTTAGGGTGAGAAGGAGTACCTTGACCCACGTCTAACTCCTAAGGATCTATGAAGTCAAGTTATACCTTAGTCCCCAGGTTAGTACTTAGTATTAACATGAGTTTGCACATGAGGTGAACATGAGTGTTGTGCTAAGAAAACCCTAAGGTTAAATTTGAAGAACCCTAAGCATGCGGTCATGAGAGTGCCTCATGAAAGACTTTTGCTAACGAGCTTAGGTTATTCAACTCTTAGACATATTCACATAACTCTAAGAAGGACACCCCTAGCCAAGTGTGCTTGCTAACACACTCAATTACAAGACCTAACCTCTCTTGAGTAAATGTCCAAGACTTAGCACCAAAATGCAAGCACAAGCACTCATACTTGTAGAGTATCCAACTCCTTGGCATTAAACCAATGACACGACCCCAAAAACATGCATCAAGCATTGTACCATGTGTCATATAGCCTAGTGTCACATATTCATGTGACAATATTTTTCAAAGATGTGGACTATCTCGCCATATCCCCTTAGACTCAAGAAATACACTTTGGTACCATGAAGGTGGCTCACAAATGCCAACTCTAAATCACATATGTGAACCCTTAAGAATTTGGTAAAGAGAACCCATTTGATTAGCAAAATGTGTACTCCATCAAGACCTCCCATGTGCAAACGGGTATTGAATAAAAAGAGTTAGTTAACTCCTTGGATGCGGCATACTTGCACACAATAGTGTGGATCACAACAGTAAGGGTAGGTTATCCTTAGGGTGTGGCCAACACTAAAGGTAGGTTATCTTTAGGGTGTGACATAAGAAGTTAGGGTGGCACAAAGGATGTGCCTTAAAAACATAAGATAGGCTTATGCCAATAGGGAAGAAAAAACCAAACACCTTTGTATGCTTTCCCCACACTTATTTACTTATTGTATGTGACAAAACCCCTTTAGTTTTCATGTTTTATAAAGTGAGTTAGCATGGAATTTTATTCCCAATAGAGATATACATTGTGAGTTTTAATTAATGACTCACTAACCCAAGTTGTTTAGGATGTGGCAATGTTTCGAGGTGTTTTGAGCACCTTCATGGTACCAAATCCATGTATTAAGACACCACTTGCAAATATTCCAAAACCAAAACATATTTGCAAGTGATGTCTTAATACATGGATTTGTTTCTTTCACCTCATGCAGACCTAAGAGCTAGAGTGAAATTTGCTTCCACAATGAGCTTTTTTTTCAGGTAGATAAGGTTTTATAAGATGTTGCATTGACAATCATGGTTTATATGCAGATTTTGGTGCTTGTAGGTTCTAAAAGAAGGAAATGGAATATTCAAAAAAACTTCATGAAAAAAGAGACATCTTGTCAAATGTTGTGTTACTTATAAGCAGTTTAGAGATTTTCATAGTGACCAATGCTCAAAATTGAGGCATAATTCAATATGTTGCATGAGCATGAACAAGTGGAACATGTAAAAAAGTTCAAATCTTAGTTATTGTAGATGGAAACTAGGTTTTGCAAAGCAACTCGCATCAGCAACTTAATTGGTTTTCAAGGATAGATTGGCCAAAGTAAAGAGCAACATGCGGAGTCATGATCCTTGAAAGCAGCTAAATGCAGCTACAACTTTGTGTGGGGGCAAATGTTTTATGTGGTTTGAAAACAAGTTCCAATTACAAGGGCGGATGGAGGATGCATTGTTTGGCATTTTGGCTGAGTTTTGAGCATGAGAAGGAAAATTAGGCAACACATGGAAGGATAGTTGGCTTGGCTGACCTCTTGACCTTTGCAGCTGAAGGTAAACATTGAGTTCAACCTTGCTTATTACAAACATGTTGAGATTGATGGAGCATGTGTAAGCTAGTATACACATGACTTTCATGACAATGTTCTTGTGAACATAAGCAACCTTATTTCACTTGCATCAATGAAATATTATCTTGAGAAGGGAAGATACATGTTGGAGGCTTTTGAGCAAGCTATTATTGATAACTTTGTAACTCCAAAACTGCAAACAATAAATGAAAGGGTTAGAGGTTACTCCAACTTACAAATAAGGTTTGGGAATTGTTTTTGAAACTTTAAAATTTCCTAACAAATACATTTTTCTTCACAAGTAGAAAATGTTGATACTAGGGGGCCTAATTTAGACTCTATGCACAAAGGTGTTGCCAGATGCTTATAATGAGTGAACTCCTCATGGGACTATGCAACCAAGCGGGTAGTGGCAAAGGCACTATGGGAAGATTCATCTACGAGAATGTTTTGGCAAGATTCAGTTATCCACTAGAAGCTTTGTTAGGCCAAGGGAGCCAATTCATCAATAAGACATCTAAGAGTTTGTTATTATATTTATGATCAAGCAATGCATGTCCACAGCGTATTACCCACAAGGGAACAACTAGGTAGAGTTCACCAACAAGGTGATGATATACCCATTATTAGGAAGATATGCCATGAGGAGCCTTGATAGTGGGAGGAGATGCTGCCATTTTTCCTCATATTGGACAATGTACATGACAATAATAAAAAGCAACACCATTCCAATTGGCTTATGAAATGAAGGCTATCATGCCATAGGAGTTCACCATTCCCAACTTAGTACAAAGATGCAGCATGCTGATTTAATAGTGCATTGGTTGGCATTCTAAGAAAAGAAGGCACAAGAGGTAGATCAGCATATCCACAAGTTTAACCAAGTGTGCAAACTCCAAGAAGTCACTAACAATGCATGGAAACTCAGCATCTTTGGCTGCAAGCTAGAAGGTAAAGCTCATGCTTGGTGGATGCAGTATCATGGCATCAACAATCAAAGTTAGGTGAGAGAAGACCTTCTTTGACACCTTTTGACAAGAGAGAGAGAGGAGGAAGTCATCCAGATCCGTGCAATGTAGGGACATGCTAAGAACCCCAACCACCCTCAAAGAGAACTCAAGCTTGCTCCCAATCTACAAGCCATGGTGGGCGTTGTGTCTAAAAATAGCTAACCCTAACCTTAAAAATTCCCATAATTTATCCTCTATTTGCTACTTATTTCCCTATACAATGGTTTCGGGAAGGTCACAATCCGTTCCAAATCAAAGATGAATTCAATTTTCTATAATTAAATTGACTAAACTATGGGAGTCTTTTGGGAGCCACAACTATAGTAGGTTATGTGGACAATCTACCACTAGTCTGGGATACAACAAGTTCCCAACACCATTGTGGACAACAGATCAGGATGAATATCATATTACCACACCTCCACCTCCATGAAGCCAAACCCTACATTATTCCTCATCCAAATGGCAAACCAAGTAAAAATAGCATCACAAGGAATATTGTGGGAGTTAAGGGTTTGAATCTAGGGAATCCCCTTCATGCTCAACATCATAGTGTTGGACATGCACGTGAAGAATGGTTACCAACTATGGTTAGGACAACCTTGGCCATGAGGATAAACACCAAATACTCCAATTATTCCACATCGAGCGGCGACAAGCACGCCCACCACTATTGGATGTAAGGCCAACCAAATACACCATGTTTTAGTGTCAAAAGAGGGACTTAAAGATGAGGAGGAGGACATCATTTTAAGATGCTTACCAAACTTGTTTGTGGTAGGCAAGGTCGACCTAAAGGCAGTGACGTCCTACTAAGAAGTGATATATTTGGAGACATTGGAGCCTCAACTCTCTTGTTATTGGAGAAGGACATTGTGGGAGGAGTTTCGTGACCAACCAGCATTCAGATGAAGCATTGGATGCACACTGTAAGGGTTAATGTTCAAGGAGATCCACATGTGATTGAAGATTGTCCAGTTGCAATGCCAGAGCACAAAGAGGTCTTTGCATGGACGTACAAGGTCTACAAGGAGTTCCTACCCAGCTAAGCACACACAAGATTTGGCTCAAGCTTGACACAAAACCAACCCAACTACAATGATACTTGACGAACCCCAACTATGCCAAAAATGTTGAGGAGATCAGCAAGTGGCTGGTAGTGGAGTTCTTCTACTCCATCATCTAATCCCCATTCTTATTTGAGAGGTGTGGATAAAGAAGGCTGAAGCCCTCTGATCAACTACTCACTTGCTACCCTCAGCAGATTTCTAATGTTCATGCTAACAAAGACCACGTTCACCTCGGACTAGGGAGTGTTTGCATTCCAAGTCATGCATTTTGGGATATGCAACGCCTCAGCAACATTCCAAAGGCTAGTAGTACAACATGTGTTCCCCAAAACCCTCACCACCTTTGTGAAGGCCTTCCTAGACAACATTACAATGTATGGAGATGTAGAGAACCATGTATGACATCTATAATGGGTGTTCATGAGTTTGGTGTATCCTTAACTCGGCAAATTGCATTTTTAGGATGACATTTGGGGCATGCCTTCGACATATTGTTTATTATTGGGAAGGAATTCTGTGGAAACAATAGACATGTTGGGACCCATGAACGTCATTGAACCTCATTGATTCCTCAATAAGGCAAGATTCTACAAAAAGTTCATTAGGTAGTTCGCCAGCAAAGTTCCTAGCCAAGGAACACTGGATAGAGGTATGCTAGACCACATTCAAGGGACTTATTTGAGGCACCCATCTTTGTACCACAGCACTAAGACAAGGAGTTCCACTTACAAAGCTATTGATTAAGTGTAGCAGCAAAAACAAACATGAGCATGCTCAAATTGATCGCCTACTCAAGCTAGTTGATGACCGCATAAGAACAACACCATCAATAAGAAGTGTATATTTGTGATTTACGTAGTAACTAGGTTCCATCACTACTTGCTCAGCAACCACTTCATTCATGTGGTGGACCATTATGAGTTGTTATACATAGTCAGCAAGCCACAATTAGTATGGGGACCAGCCCAATGGGTATTGATTCTATAAGAGTTTAACTTCATGATGGTATACAAGGCCATTAAGAGGCATGTATCCCATGATCTCCTCTAGAGGATCACGTCATGCAAACCACCAGTGGCCCTCTAGCTCTAAAAGATACCCGACATTGACTTGTTTTAGGTTTGCACTAACTAGTTACAACAAGACCCACAAGATGTACAAGATTTCACAATGGCATACCATATTGGCAATAGCCTATCCACCAATACTTGCTCAAAAATTGACAACCAGAAGAGGAGGCTGGTGATGAAGGCATTGCCATTCTAGCTCATTTATGATCAAATGTACAATGGGACAACATCTCTCTTAATTATAAAATTCCTGAAGTTTTGTAGGCAACGCATAAAGGGGGAGAAAACAACATGCAAGGTCCTATCGTGGCCCATTATTTTTCATGATGAGGTAGGTGTAGCACACAATTGTAATGTATTGGGAGATCAATAGCCCAAGCAGGACTCTCAGCTTTCGAGAAATAAGGACTAGACTTCATGGGATAGATCAATCACCAATCCTCAAGAGCAAGACACATCATGATGGCAACAAACTATGTGATGAAGTGGGCAAAAGTGAAGGCTTTATGATCAGCAATAGGTTCATCTATGAGCACATACTGGCAAGGTTTGAATGTCCATTAAAAAAAATAATAGACTAGTGTCACATGTTCTATGACATCATTTCGCAAGACGTAGGCTATTTTGCCATAGCCCTTTATACTCAAGAGCTACACATGATGCCATGAATGTGGTTCGCAGATGCCAATCTAGAAACCCTACTTGTTAACACTTAATGAACATGGTAATGAGAACCTTTCAGCCAAGATCTCATTCTCATAATTAAATGAGGGCACAAATAATAATGCACGTTGTAACTAAAATGGGCATGATATGTGAAAATGGGAATATAAAATAAATTGCAAATTAATACTTAAGTTTTTAAATATTAATTAATTATTTAATTAATATGTAATTAAGAATATTAATTAACTAATAAATTAATCCTTCAATAACCTTACTTAGTAAGGAATATTCCTAAAATATTTAAAATATTCATATTATTCTTCGTTCTAAAAATAGTTTACAATAATTAAAAAATACTATTAAACATAATTACAAATGAAATCATTTTTTCATCAACATGTTAATTTATTTATAAATACTTTTGTCCTAACCATACAGAGAAATCTCTCATTTTGTTTAAATCATCACTCTCCGGATTAATTGAATCATTTTGGTCAATATATTGGTGTTGTTGCCACTACTTAACACTCTTACGAATGCAATTAGGAGTTGTCATCCTTGTTAATACATAAGATGTAATAAGACTATGTCTGCATAAAGGCTCATCTAAAAAATGATGTTCTTTAAGAATAATATTGTAAAATGCCTAGTTGCTATCCTTTATTTTATAAAACTCAAAATCACGAGAAAGAAAAGCGTTAGAAAATGTTTGATATGGTGGATACTGCTCACAAAAGTTTTCGAGATTCTTCTTTCTGAGGCACGTTCCCATATCCTAGCTTAAAACATCGTTACCATGGAAATGGACCCCCTAGTGTAGTAGTAAAAAACCCATGCATCACTATGAGGACCCCTGATCAAGTTGACGATGCTCCGTGCCGCTTGACTTGTGATGTTTGGATAATGTACATTGCCAAATATGTCCCTCTCAACTATCAATGTATCAGATGGAGGTTCAGGCCCGTTGGAGTGCAAACAGATGCCTGGTCAGTCATTTAGAAGTTTGAAATTGTTTGGTGCATTCTTAACAACCAAGTGAACAACCGTATCAATGCACTTGGGATCAGCATCATTCATATAAAATCCGAAAACATAGGTATCAGTGAAGAGTGCAAGCATGAATTCAATAATAAATACCTTTTTTGTACATGCTTGCACGGCTAAGTTTGTCCATCAAATCCTCTAGTGTCCTATATGTCGAAGGATTTTTTGACAACCTCTGATCCATCACGAACAATTGAAACGGTTTCTTACAAGCAATGATGTTACCCCATAAAGTAACATTATTGTACAAGCATATCATTATCTGTCACATGCAAATATTTGCTGACCTCTTCGTATGTTGAGGCCGAGGTCCAACCCAGTTTGTGGCAGTGTATTCCCAACCACTCTTTGAAGTGCTTGATCATCTTCAACTCCATTGCCTTGACATGAAAAGCAGAGGTGGGGCTACTGTTGTTAATCTGTAGTTTGTCATCAATCACCAAATCAATCAAAACTTCCATCTCCTCCATCGTTGTTTCATTTAAAGGCTTCTATCATATGAGCTTAAATCGTTGTTACATCCTTTGTAATTGAACAGACTTAGCCTTCGGCGTCTTACTAGGTTTCTTTGCAGACTTCTCTAAGGGTTCCTCTTCACTTGTCTGCTTCTTCTTCAGTGTTCCTTTTGAAAAGAATTCCATAATCCTCAACCATTTGGCAAAGATCTTATCCTCGGGACAAGAAATCAACATCATCAAAAAGGATATTTCCTTCCTACCCACATGGGCAAAATCAGCTGCTACAAATTCTTCAACTCTTGAAAAAAAGAAACAGATTAATATACCGACAAGATAAATCCCACCCAAACAATTTACTTCCCGGTACATTGCACATTGTGCCTGCAGTAGCTCTTTCTGGTCACCCAAGATGTTCCCACATGGCTCGCGTGTGTTTAAACTTCTCCCATATTTTGCTGTTGTATGGTTGATGTCGATAGCGTCCCATTCCGCCAATAACTTATGGTACTGCTCGATTATGAGATTTGGCTTAGCTAAAAACACCGATCTTTTTGTCAACTTCTCACGAGTATGCTCGAAAAGTTTTGTTGCCATCGTTCCTTTGTTGTGTTCATCAAGAAGTCATTGGGCTGCCGTTATTGTGTGTTGGCCACTAATGATGTAGTACTTGATTGATTTTTTATTCTTCGTTTGAATCTTCATGATTTGTTCTGGTGTTGTCACCCACACTTTATCAGTACCTTTCTTTCTTTTGTAGTATGGGCACAAAACAACATTATGTGAAATGGTATAAGAATTGTTGTCCTTCATCTTCTCCATGAGCTCAGCTACACGTTCCTGGTTAAGTGGCTTGTAATTGAAGTTTGGGTTGACGTTGCAATACTTAACCCTACACTCATAAATCCTATCATCCAACATCATTTCCTTGTGGCTTATTGCAGCATGGGAAGTAGACATCTAATTGGATCCCCTTTATAGATGGGCTTTCGTTGAGTTGAAGAAGAACTCCACGGTCAACATCATTAGTGAACATGTGAAGATCATTATCCACAAGTCGATAAGACCACCCGAGATTAATGTTGTAATTGGTGACCTCTGGATCGAGAACGTGACATTGGATGGAACAAGGCATATGTGTCGAGCATCATCCAATCTGGGTTCATAGACTGCTTTCAGGTGCTTGATTAGTAAATCTATTTTCCATTGTTTTGCTTGTTTATGCGATGTGACAGAGGTTAGTTTGACAGCAACCATGGTTGCTCCAATGCGCTTCCCATTTATTTTGAAATATGGCCAAGTTGATTCCAAATCCCCTACCCATCTCTTCTCCTACTCTCATCTTTAATGTCACCTCAATTCCACATCTGAATACAAAAATGATTAGTTCTTCAAGCACATATCCGAGTATAATATATTTTATTTTAATTCTTACCTAGAATTTGACGACGACTCTATACTAATGACTGAATCTCCTTGTTTGATCAAAATCGTCCTTCTGCACAATAATACACTATAAATACAAATCATATAAAAACGCACACACACTTGTATAAACCCAAATAACAAAAATAATACACTAAAATTCACATACACCCTGCTTTGTCTCAGAGAGAAGTGGACGAGATTAACTGTTCAAAGCTCAGTTTTGTGAGACATATAACATTTCGTTTTAAAACCACCACAAACGTGAGCTTTGGACAGTTTCACATATGGTAAAATGATAGAAGTAAATAAAATAAGATATGCAACTTATATATACTAATACATATATTTCACATAGAAGGTGGGGCAAGATTTATCTCGCCATACTTTTATGCCTCCTAAAACAGTGGGCAGGATTAATCTCGCCACCTTTCTCAATCCCCTAAATGGGTGTGCGGGATTAATCCCGCCATTGGCTTCAGAGAAAACTGGTTGGGATTTATTTGGCACATCCATTTAGGGGAAAGAGAAGGGTGGCAGGATTAATCTCGCCCATCATGAAGGATGATGGAATTAATCTCGCCACCCTTCTCAGTCCCCTCAATTGGTATGTAGTAACACTTCTCCGTCTCAGACAGAGGTGGTCAGAATTGATTCAATTCACCAATAGAGGAAAAAGAGAAAGGTGGCGGGACTAATTCAGCCACCCCTTCCATGCCTGGTGGGCGGGATTAATCCCGCCCACGACACTCTCATATGGATTAAGGCAATTGGCGGGATTAATTCCGCCACCAGGCATAGAAGGGTTGGCGAGATTAATCCGGCTGCCCTCTCGTAAATCATGCACACACACACACATATATGGGTGGCGGGATTAATCCCCCTGCCCTTCAGAAGGGATGAGTGTGGGGCAGATTAATCCTGCCGCACACCCATGCCTTGTGCAGAAGGCGGCAGGATTAATCCCACCACTCATGGCATGTGTGAAGGGCCTGGGCAGCGGGATTAATCCCGCCATCTTCTGTGCAAGGCATGGGTGTGCGACGGACCTAGGCTCTTCACGCAGGCCATGGGCAGCGAGATTAATCCCGTCGCACTCCGCATAGGGCATGGGCGTGCGGTGGGATTAATCCCGCCACCTAAGCCCTTTACGCAGGCCATGGGCGGCGAGATTAATCTCACCGCTCTTTGGTTAGCCTCATGGGCAGCGAGATTAATCCTGCGCTCATGAGGCTAACCAAATAGCCTGCATGAAAGGCGGCGGGATTAATCCTGCCGCTGAGGCTAACCAAATAGCCTGCGTAAGGGCGCGGGATTAATCTCGTTGCTCATGAAGCTAACCAAATAACGTGCATGAAGGGCGGCGGGATTAATCTCGCCGCTCATGAGGGTAACGGATGAGTGGCGGGATTAATCCCGCCACCCATATACGGGAGTGTGCGTGTGTGCAGAGACAGAAAAATCAATAAGATTATATAGATACAAACACATATATATATTTTATATATGTGTATATTATATATATATATATATATGGATATGTATTTCATGTGTGTGCTAAATAAATTAAATTATACATATACACACACATATATATTGTATATGTATATGTGTGTGTAGGAGAGTGCGTGTGTGTGCCAGAGATAGATAAATCAAATAAAATTATAGTGATACACACACACATATGTATATGTATATATATGTATATCATGTGTGTGTGCTAAATAAATTAAATTATACAGATACACACACACACACACACACACACATGTGTGTGTGTGTGTGTGTGTATGTATATACATGAGTGTGCGTGTGTGTGCGAGAGATAGATAAATTAATTAAATTATACAGATATTGGTACACATAATATGTATGTATATATGTATATATATGTGTGTATATGTATAACATCCCGGGAAGAGGATCAGTAGTCTGGTCCGGGTTCGACGGGACGACCATCGGCGAAGCAGTTGGTTTCCGAGGCCAGGCTGGCCGCGGCAGACCAGCCCCGGTTGGTTTTCGTGGATGGGGGCAGGCCCAGCAAGGGAATGGCTCGGGGGCCTATATCGCGTGTATGCGTGTGTGAGCAAAATAAATAAAATCATACAGATAAACAAACCACACACACACACACATATATATACATGAGTGTACGTGTGTGTGCGAGAGATAAAGACATATACACACACATATGTGTGTGTGTGTGCGCGAGAGATAAATAAATAAATTTTATTATTAAGATACACACACATATAAATGTATATGTGAATAAAAATAAATAAATAAATACATGAGTGTGTGTGTGAGAGAGAGAGAGGTCTCACCTGTGTGTGAGAGAAAAGGAGATTTCACAGCTGCCGCCTCTGCCATCTTTCTTCTTGAAACCCTAAGAATATACTTAAACCCTAAAAGGAATAAAATATATATTAACCCTAATTAAATATTCCTTCTAAGAATATACTTAAACCCTAAAAAGAATAAATATAAATTCACCCTAAATGAATATTCTTTTATTATATTATCATAATTTTAAATTTGGTGTGTGGGTGTATCACATACACCTTAAAAATATAAATCATGCAGGGGTTTAACATGTGTGTGTCCATGAGAATGTTAAATTTTCATGTGTAGTAATACATATATACACACATAGTATTATACACATAAACATACATACATATTAGTATATATATATTGTAATATTATGTACGATGTGTATGTCTTAAAGAAGAGAGATAGACTACATATTATGGATCATGTATAGTAATATGTTTGAGAGAAGAGAGACAGTACATATTAATATGGATCATGCATGGTGTGTATGTATGAGAGAAGAGAAAGAGTGTTAACAAATTAAATTCATACACATTGCATATATTATATACACATGTATACATACACACATACATACATACATATTACATGTGTAAATTCAATGTGTTACATACACACAAACTGAGTACATATATATCATACATGCGTTGAACATGATGTTTTCAATAAAAAAGCAACATATTTCTCCAGTTTGGTTTAGGGTTTAAAACCCAATGCAAGTATTTTATTATAAAATTTTATATGGTACATAATATATATATTAGTATAAAATCTTTATACTAATAAAACTAAATGCATGCACATTTTTTTTAATTATTTACTCTAAACACTAAAGTGTAGAGTGTTGTAACTATAATATTATATAGTTTTAATAATATATATTAATTTAATATTGATAATAAGGTTTAACATAGGAATAATTTTGAAATAATAAGAAATTAATTGAGAAAATCTCATTAATATATACAAATGTAGAATAATTATTGAAATAATTAAGAATAAGACTAATTTAATATGATAATCATGTTTAATATTGGAATATTCTTTGAATATTAAGAAAGTAATAAAGAATATCCCATTAATAGTAGGAAATGTAAATTAATTACTCGAGTAATTAAGAATAATATTAATAAACAGACTATAAATATATTTTAAATGATACATAATAATATATCAATTTATTTATTGTAAATGTATATATATATAATATAAACTTAATAATATATACTTGAATATTAAGAATGTAAATATATTACTAAAATTTCATATATTAAACAACTTGAATCATTTGAATTATATTAAATGCAATTTTATTAAACTCATTGAAATTGGAAAGTATATATATCAGAGTGTTGGTTATTTGTGTCAATTTATTTTAAATTTAATTTTGTTCTTTTCAAAAAATTTGAATTTTTAACATAAGTATTGTAGGTCTGATATATGAATTTAAAAATATTTAATTTCCCACTCAAATTCAGATCTGGTTCTTTCTCTAGCAAGGGTTTCTTTATTTCTGTAATTTTCACTCTTCAGATCTTCTTTTTATCTTGATAGTGATTAGCTCAGGAGCGACATTAAATTGAGTGTTATTGTTTATAAGAAAGCACGGCGCCTTTAGTGTTATTTACAAGTAAGTATTATAAATAAATTTAGATATACTTATAAAGATTCATTCTTTTACATTCTCTCTTAAAATTAAAATTTAGGGGTTTAAAATGCATTAGGATTACATTATATTTCGTTAGGATTTATCCCGTTTAAACATCCTTTTAACTTAATATTCTCGGTTAGCCGGGGCAACAGGATTAATCCAGCCATTTCTTTTCGCCTCTTAGAAGAGGTGGCAGAATTAATCCTGCCACCATCTCTTTAATAGCTAGTCCGGGCAATGCTTTTCCGCTTTAAAAAAGAGCAGCAGGATTAATCCCGTCGATAACTCTTTTAACTGATAAAGAGTTATCTGAATTTATTAAAAGAGTTATTGACAGGATTAACCCCGCCAACCATTCTAGAAAGAGAAGGGGTGGCGGGATTAATCTCGCCATCACTTCCATGTTTTAAAGATTTGTGAGTAGGATTTATCCTGTCAATCAGTTTTGGATGCAGAAAAGCATTGGCGGGATTAATCCCACCCCCCAAGATCTCTTTGAAATCATAGTTTCAGAGAGAGTTGTGGGCGGGATTAATCCGCTAACTCTTCCTCATCGGAGAGTTTCTTGAGGTACCTAGTAACAGTCGGCTAGACTACCCTTAAACACCTAAGTGCACTAAGCAGGGCTATTGCCACTCCTCCTCGTCGGAGGGAGTTCGTGCAGGATTAATCCCGCCTCCTCTCTTCGACGAGGAAGATCCGACGGCGGGATTAATCCCGCCGCCTCTCTCCGATGAGGAAGATCCGGCAGCGGGATTAATCCCGCCGCCTCTCTCTAACAAGGAAGATTTGGCGGCGGGATTAATCTCACTAGCTCTTTCCCGTTTGAGGGAGTCAGCAATGGGATTAATCCCGCCACGAACTCCGAAGGGGTAGAATCGGCAGTGGGATTAATCCCGCCCACTGTTCGTCATTGGAGGGAGTCGTGGGCGGGATTAATCCCACCCATCAGTTGTATTAATCACGCATGAGATATTATCCTTATACATAATTATGTATTATTGCACATGCAACTGCAGTTATGATTTTTTAAAAATTGCATAAACAGATATCATAAATAACACAATTATTTTTGTGCGGGACAATATCTATAATACTGGAGATAAAGTATGTCTTCTTCGGAACAATGACATAGTTGGCACTGAAACTGTAGAAGTTTGAGATGATAATGCATCATGTCACAATATTGCCCAAGGATCTTGTGTGTACGTATGGGTGAACACCATTTATAAGCATGTTGAGGTTCTGGGAATGGAATTTGAGGAGGGTTCTCATGTATTGTGAAATTTGGAATGAAGTCAAGGTTGACACAGAATATGCAGAGGAGAGTTCTCATGTATTATGAAATTTGGATGAAGTTAAGGTTGACACAGAATATGCAGAGTCACAAACAAATAATAGTACGAGTTCACCAAATGATGGCTTGCCTGCTGTGATGGATGAGGTGATTCTCTTTCTTCATGATATTGAGGTTGGGAAAGGCATCATCACAGCTATAAATCCAATGGAAACAGTGTTAGAAGATAAACTAGGGGTCAACTTCGTGGGTGTAGTTGTGACAGAGGTTTCACTTAATGGCACATTGCATCCTGGATCCCTCGTGAGGTGGCGAACATTTGAATTAAGACGGCAAGATGGTTCTACATATTCTGGGTTGGATTTCAATAATAACAACCCGGAAGAACAACTCATATTTGAAAGGTTCCTTGCATTGGTCCTATTGTAAAAAAAAGGCGATTCATGGGTTGCAGATCTTTCTCTGCAAGTTTTGGTAAGAGGGTCAAGATGGATACTACATCTTTCAAAAGTGTTACAAGCATTTGCATGATTGACTGCTGCAAGAAGAAGTGTTGTCAGATGGCAAACTGGAATCAAATTACCCAATGTAGACATGTTTTTCATATGCTCACCCAAAAGCAAATGCATGAGTTTTATATGCTGCACTAACTGAGTGTATTGATGGAATGGCCTCGGACACAAGTTATCAGAGTACATCCATGGTATTTAATAAGGTGGCCATCTGCATCAAAGCTTAGTACTATATACGGGATCCCAAAGACCACGTTTTACCGTCGGAGGGATGAGTGGCTAGATGGAGCGCAAACCTCAGTACATGGGAACACTCGCCTGGTCAAAACCTGCTCTCACTTTATGGTAGCCATAGAGATACTCAAGGCTTTTATGGAAGCAAATGCAGACAAGATGCCTCACAAATGCCGAACCACAAATGCAAGGGTTAGGGAAAATCTCAAGGTTTTGCCTTTAATTTACACTCAATTGAAGCTGTGTGAACATGTGAACAAGTGCCTCAGTTTGATGGGGCTCAAACAATTTGCACTGGTACCTTCAACAACATATGGAATACTCATTTTAAGGATGTGGAGATTGCAAAACACTCTAGCTTTTCCAAGTGTGACACTTGTACATCATTGAAGGCTGCAAAGGCTTGTGCAAAAACCTTGGTGGAGATCACTGCCATTCAAAAAAAAGACGGAGGCCTACATGATTGCACAACAAACTTGCCAATCTCAATACTATGCACACCACATGCTTTTTGTCTCATGCCCATCAGAATGCTTGATCCATGACAATAAACTCTTTAATAATAGTACCAAATTGTTTACTTAAACTATATAAATTTAATATAAAAATATGGAAGATCGACTATATTATTATAGGATTTTATATATTATATATATATTATTACTAGTACAAATTTTTAATTAATAATGTTATATTTAAATATTAATATTTTAATAACAACATTAATATTTATATAATGTACCTCTTATGCTCTTCCTTAATTTTTATATTAGGCCCATACAATCTTAAATATAATATATTATATATTTAATACCTTCTACTTTTATAATGTTATTAATTTTATTAAAGGGTCGATTATAAAATAGAATATTCTAAAGAATATTATGTTTTCAAACATATATTCTAAAGAATATTCCTTTAATATTAGATAATGTTAATTAAATAGCTAAAATTGCTAATTATTATGAAATGAGACTATATGCACGTTGTAACTAAAGTGGGCATGATACGTGAAAATGGGAATATAAAATAAATTACTAATTAATACTTAAGTTTTAATTATTAATTAATCATTTAATTAATATGTAATTAAGCCTTAAATATTAATTAATTAATTAATTAATCCTTCAATAACCTTACTTAGTAAGGAATATTCCTAAAATATCTTAGAATATTCATATTATTCTAAAAATAGTTTACAATAATGAAGAAATACTATCAAACATAATTACAAATGAAATCATTTTCTTATCAACATGTTAATTTTTTATAAATACTTTCTTTCTATCATACAAAGAAATCTTTTCATTTTGTCTAAATCATCACTCTCCGGATTAATCAAATCATTTTGGTCAATATCTTGATGTTGTTGCCACCACTTAACACTCTCACGAATGCAATTGGGAGTTGCCATCCTTGTTAATACATAAGATGTGATAAGAGAAGGTCTGCATAAAGGCTCATCTAAAAACTGACGTTCCTTAAGAATAATATTATAAAGCGCCCGGTTGCTATCCTTCATTTTATAAAATTCAATATCACGAGAAAGAAAAGCTTCAGGAAATGTATGATACGGTGGATACTGCTCACAAAAATTTTCGAGATTCTTCTTTCTGAGGCACGTATCCAAGTAGTTCACTAGCTCATCCATGATATCGGTATCAGAATATGGATCGAAAGTGATTGGATGAATACAAGCAATGTTTTGGTTGAGCATAGCCTTCTGAGGAGAGTCGTCTACTACTAAGATATGTGCATTCTTCGTTATCCTTAAGCGACTGATCTCCCCATGAGTCCCAATTATTCTTTCATTCTTGAAGAAGTATGGCTTGCTTTCCTTTCTTATATTGTGAAATTCGAGAGGTTTATACACATTCGCTGGTCAAAAATCCAATCTTTACGAATCACCTCTTCTGCAACACTACAATGTTTCTTAAGTAAACTCAACAGCGGTGTTAAGTTATGAATCTGCATGCATGACCAAATCCCCACAAGCGCACCCATCTCCTTAAGCTTTTGAAAGAGACGATCCAACCCTGGACGAAAAATAATATCATATCGAAATTTACCATGACAAGGAATGAAATCTCCTTGTTTGATTTCTGTTTTTCTATCCTGGGCCTTTGTCGATGAAGCAGAACACCATTGACATCCAACAACACAATATGGCCATGAGTAACATGAGATAGCGTTGCCTCTTGAATACTTTGCAAATCACTTGTTTGCTCCCTTTCACATTTATCCGTTGCCACTATTCGTTGCCTATCCCTTCATCATTTAATTGTACATCATCCTTACAAGATTCAGATATTGCATGCGCTGAAGAAATTGATTTCGGAACTGAAGCCAATAAAAATGATGATGAAAAACTGAAGTGGCCCCCATGGTAACGATGTTTTGAGCTGCATTATTATCCATTTCCTGCATGAACTCTGTCATTCTGACATGTGGCACAAGAAATTGTCGCCAAACCCCTCTCTTACCTCATGGCAATGCTGAAAATCCATGTTCTCAATTATTTCATTACATCTGCAAAATGATAATTAGCTGACCTTAAAATTATCAAGGTATATTATTTACCTTGTTAATGTGTGACCCATGTTTGAACTAAAAGCTTCATTAATCCTTGAGAATTTATTTTCTGTACAAATATAAAAGAAATATACAAAAATGCCTTATGTTACACTCATTTACAACTATTCATCACTCTATCAATTCATTATCAATTCTTCTTCGCTATTACCTTCTGAGTGAGGCGAAGAAGGTCTAAGCCGCTTGTGAGATGGTTCAAGATCTTCTGCATCTTCTATTGATGTTTCCATGGGTCCTGGAGTGTGCGAATGTTCTGTACTCCTCGAGATAACTTCCGGTCTAATATCTGATTGAAGTTCGTTCTCAGACTCCGAGATTGAACCAGATTCACCTTCAGAGCTATCGCACTTATCTGGAGGGAACTTTCTCAAATACGCCTTTATGGATTCGTTGGGGTACTCAGTTGAGACCCAATCTATCCACTTGTTCAGGTCCTCAACCATGGTCTTATCCTTTCAACGGCAAACACACATGTATGCCGAAGGTAACACTCCTTCAAGACGGACCCCCTAGTGCAGTAGTCAAAAACCCACGCATCACTGTGAGGACCCCTGATCAAGTTGACGATGCTCCGTGCCGCTTGACTTGTAATGTTTGGATAACGTACATTGCCGAATACGTCACTCATACCTATCGGTGTATCGGATGGAGGTTCAGGGCCGTTGGAGTGCAAACAGATGCCTGGCCAGTCATTTGGAAGCTTGAAATTGTTTGGCGCATTCCTAACAACCAAGTGAACAACGTATCAATGCACTTGGGATTAGCATCGTTCATATAAAATCCTGTCCAACGATGTCTATTCTTCTTGGCGAAGGCGAAGGCAAAAGTATCGGTGACATGAGCAAGAATCAAGAAATAAATACCTGAAAAAGTAGGTATCAGTGAAGAGCGCAAGCATGAATTCAATAATAAATACCTTCTATGTATATGCTTGCACGGCTAAGTTTCTCCACCAGATCCTCTAGTGCCCTATCTGTCGAAAGATTTTTTGACACCCGCCGATCCATCACGAACAATTGAAACGGTTTCCTACAAGCAGTGATGTTACCCCATAAAGTCTCCGAATCTAACAACAAACATCTGTAGGGCTTGTCGTGATTCGTAGCATCCTCCTTTATAAGGTTCAATTCGGTTCTCCGCTGCTGAAGGACTGCCATAAGAGAAGGCGTCATCCCAATGTTCTCCTTTTTGGCGTTGGCGTGCAATAGATTCTTGCCTAGATCTTCCGATTGGTTCACCCATTCGACAAGCATATCATCGTTCGTCACATGCAAATATTTGCTGACCTCTTCATATGTTGAAGTCGAGGTCCAACCCAGTTTGTGGCAGTGTATTCCCAACCACTCCTTGAAATGCCTGACCGTCTTCAACTCCATTGCCTTGAGATGAAAAGGAGAGGTTGGGCTGCTGTTATTAATTTGTAGTTTGCCATCGATCACCAAATCAGCCAAGACTTCCATCTCCTCCATCGTTGTTCCATTTAAAGGCTTCAACCATGTGAGCTTGAAATCGTTGTCTACATCCTTTGTAGATTGAACAGACTTAGCCTTCGGCGTCTTACTGGGTTTCTTTGCAGACTTTTCTGAGGGCTCCCCTTCACTTGTCTGCTTCTTCTTCAGTGTTCCTTTTGAAAAGGATTCCATAATCCCCAACCATTTGGCAAAGATCCTATCTTCGGGGCAAGAAATCAACATCATCAGAAAGGATGTTTCCTTCCCGCCCACCTGGGCAAAATCAACTGCTGCAATTTCTTCAACTCTCTGAGGAAAAAGACAGATTAATATACCGGCGAGATAAATCCCGCCCAAACAATTTGCTTACCCGGTATTCCGCAGATTGTGTATTCCCTGCGGTAGCTCTTTGTGGTCGCTGAAGAGATTCCCACACGGCTCGCGTGTGTTTAAACTTCTCCCATATTTTGCTGTTGTAGTGGTTGGTGTCGGCAGCGTCCCATTCCGCCGATAACTTATGGTACTGCTCGATTGTGAGATTCGGCTTAGCTAAAAACGCCGATCTTTTTGTCAGCTTCTCACGGGTATGCTCGGAAAGTTTTGTTGCCATCGTTCCTTTGTTGTGTTCATCGAGAAGTCGTTGGGCTGCCGTTATTGTGTGCTGGCCACTAATGATGTAGTACTTGATAGATTTTTTATTCTCCGTCTGAATCTTCATGAGTTGTTCTGGTGTTGTGATCCAGACTTTGTCAGCACCCTTCCTTCTTTCATAGTATGGACACAAAACAGCATTATGTGGAACGGTATAAGAATTGTCGTCCTTCATCTTCTCCATGAGCTCAGCTACACGTTCCTGGTTGAGTGGCCTGTAATTGAAGTTTGGGTTGACGCTGCAATATTTAACCCTACAAGGATAAATCTTATCATCCAACATCATTTCCTTGTGACTTATTGCAGCATGAGATGCCACAGGTGCAGCTGACAAAACGATTGATGATTTTCTTTTGCGATCCGAATCAACATGTGTGATCCCCGACTGCAGCTGTTCTAGTGTTCTCGGCACACTCTTCCAGCTCCCGAAGCTTCCTAAGCAAATTGAACGTGATCTGTAGAGAACCTGAGACCGAGCCACCTCTCAATCTCCCTTATGATGTCGCTGTGTTCTTCTTCAATGTGAAGAGGGAAGATTGCTCCACTTGCTGATTTTCTGTATTGTGAAGCAATATCTCCTGACAATACACCTACTCGATGAGTCTGAAGATCTTCGAAGTAGACATCCAGATGGATCCCCTCCATAGATGGGCTTTCGTTGAGTTGAAGAAGAACTCCAAGGTCAACATCATTAGTGAACACGTGAACGTCATTATCCACAAGTCGACAAAACCACCCGAATTAATGTTGTAACTGACGACCTCTGGATCCGAGAACGTGACATTGGATGGAACAAGGCATATCTGTCGAGCATCGTCCAATCTGGGTTCGCAGCCTGCTTTCGGGTGCTTGACTAGCGAATCTACTTTCCATTGTTTTGCTTGTCCATGAGATGTGACAGAGGTTAATTTGACAGCAACCATGGTTGCTCCAATGCGCTTCCCATTTATCTTAAAATATGGCCAAGTTGATTCCAGAATCCCCCTGCCCATCTCTTCTCCTGCTCTTGTCTTTAATGTCACTCAATTCCACATCTGAATACAAAAATGATTAGTTCAAGTATCCGAGTATAACAGATTTTATTTTAATTCTTACCCAGAATTTGACGACGACTCCATACTAATGACTCGATCTCCTTGTTTGATCAAATCGTCCTTCTGCAAAATAATACACTATAATATAAATTATATAAAAACGCACACACACTTGTATAAACCCGAATATACAAAAATAATACACAGAGAGAAGTAGACGTAATTAACTGTCCGAAGCTCACATTTGTGTTAGTGCAAAAGAAAGATAACATTTCGTTTTAGAACCACCACAAATGTGAGCTCTGGACAGTTTTACATAGATTCCTAGCTTTTACTCGAAATATTATGATAAGATGATAAAAGTAAATAAAATGAGATATGCAACTTATATATACTAATACACATATATATTCACATGGAAGGTGCATTAATCTCGCCACCCCTTCAATGCCTCCTGAAAGAGTGGGCGGGATTAATCTCGCCACCTTTCTGGAGGCCTTGAACGGGAGTGCGGAATTAATCTTGCCACCCTTCTCGGTCTCAGAGAGAACTGGGCAGGATTTATTTCTCACACCCCTTCAGTGACTCCAGAAAGGAGGCGGGATTAATCTCGCCCACCATGTAAGGATGGTTAAATGAATTTCCCACCCTTCCCAGTTCTCTCCATTGGTATGTTGAAACCTTCTACGTCTCAGACAGAAACGTTTGGGATTGGTCCGACTCACCAATGGAGAAAAAGGAAGGGTGGCGGATTCATTCCTCCAACAGGCATTGAAGACTCGGCGGGATTAATCCCGCCGCCCAGGGCCTTCACTCGGTCCCTATGCGGCGGGATTAATCCCGCCGGACGCCAATTCCCTGCGCGGAATCGGGCGGGATTAATCCCGCCGCCTAGGCACTTCAGGCAGGCCAATGGCGGCGGGATTAATCCCGCCCGATTCCGCAGGGAATTGGTCGGCGGGATTAATCCCGCCTCCCAGGCCCTTCACTCGGGCCTTAGTCGGCGGGATTAATCCGCCGAACGCCAATGCCCTGTGCGAAATCTTGCGGGATTAATCCCGCCGCCTAGGCCCTTCAGGCAGGCCAATGGCGGCGGGATAAATCCCGCCGACGCCATGCCGTGCAAATCGCGGGATTAATCCCGCCGCCTAGGCCCTTCAGCAGGCCAATGGCGGCGGATAAATCCCGCCCGATTCCGCGCAGGCATGCGTACGCGACGGGATTAATTCCCGCCACCATGTAAGGGA